>CAMXCT020000400.1:87500-109406 GCA_947184155.2 Cladocopium goreaui | reverse complement strand
CTAAAAATAACAATCAAATCGAAAAAAAAATATTATAAAATATACAATTTCAAATTCAATCAAAACCCGTATTAAAATACATATCAAATATTACCAACGATAAAGAATACTAAAAATTTCCCCTAATTAAATTATATTAAATCAAAATCTCGGTTTAAAATATACACGACGATTAAAAAAGGCAGAACTAATGTATATACCATGAATCGCATTTTTGGATATTCTATGGTATTCTGTTTCCTATCGCTCAAATATCTTTAATTACCACAATTAAAAATTATTTTTTACAAATAATGGGATTGGACCTTAGTTTTTTTAAGTCTGGGGCACGTTTCCTAACAGGGGGAAGGGATTGTCAAACCATGAATCTCCACCTAGCCGCATTTCAAGTTGTAACCCTTCAACTATCCTTAAACCTTGGTGGCTAACCCCATGTCAAATTTGGAATCCTTGGAAATTCAATCCTTTCAGAATCAAACCTTTTTTTGTTCCTTCAATTTCTTCAAAGGTAGGCATTGACATCTCAGGATCTTTGTCCAAGGCTTCGACGGTGTATTTCTTCGTAGCCCGCAAGGAAGATTTCATCGGGTCGGATCTGTACATATCTGTACTATCAATTCTGTCGTGCAGGGGCAAAGGGCTCAAGGAAGTAAAGGCTCATGGTTTGTCTGAGAATGTTGGGACAGCACCTAGGGATCCTTGCTGGAAAGCCGCCCTTGCATCTATCTCTCACGGCCCAGAGGCTGAATATCTTTGGGCATGGGCAATGCACGGCCCAAAGGCCAGGTTCACTTTGGCCCTATGCCAATCTCCATACCTACAGCGAATCTTTCTGGGGATGATATTGGTGTCGAATCTCCATGACCAGCTGGTTCCTCTAATGAAAAATTAGGAATGTGGATCAAACTTGCCTATCCTCAAATTGAACGGGCAAAAAGACTCAAACGCTACAGGCTCAGAACTAAACATGACTCATGTCGGCTCTGAAAAAAATTCGACCCATAGCCGTTTTGAAAACAACCGCGCCTCACAGCTGCCAGATCAGTCCCATCATGCCGCAGCTGGCACTGCAACCTGAGATGCCGTCCCTGATCTGCAGAATGCCACACCATTTCACATGTTAATAGGAATTCTTATCATATTTGGTCTATAATATATATATATATATATGGGGGTTGTTCAAAATTACTTCATCCACAATAGACCCTATCGCCGGCCAATCGCAGTCCAACCGCGGTCCCAGTAATGCCAACCGCGGGACCTTTTTTTGAACATATCTCCTCCAAAAAGAAAGGAAAGAGAAAGGGAAACACAAGAGAGACGGAAGGGAATCTTTTACGTTTGCACGAACGGCACAGGCACGGTTATCCCTCTGACGTTTTATCAGAGGAGCTGGATTCGGAAGAGGACGAACTTGAACTTTCACTTGCCGTGGCGAGGCTCTTCTTGTGGTTCCACCTCTCCCTCCGCCTGAGCAATTTGTTTGCCTGCTTCCGGGCTGTTCTGGCCCACTTCTCTTCCAAGTTGGGAGGCAGCATCCGTCTACTTTTGTGATCTTCAAACCTTTTCATGATGGTGTCGCTGTCTCCGTGTGCAGGCTTCTTCTTGTTCCACCGAGTGTTGGAGAAGTAGCCGCGTCGCCATTCGCGATCAGTCAGGTCTTCCCAGTCTATCTTGGGGTACGATTTTCGTTGGCCTTGCCCGAATGCGTCAACAAAAGTGTGATCCTCGAGCGATGTATTCCGAATCACCAGACGTGGATTTCCTGGTTGCAGTAGCAAACAATAGGTTTTGGAGATTTGGAATTCTGGCTGTGGAAAAATATACCGGCCCAGCGGCTTTGTCTCTGGCTCCCACCGTACCACTACAAAATGCGTTCGTTGTTGCGTTGCTCTGCTGGCATAGGTGCGCAAAACCTTCTCCATTTCATCAATGGTGGCAATGCGGCTTCCAGCTTTCTTCAAAAAATCGCGAAGCCATCCTTCAATTTGTCCGAATAAACCATCCACCTGGCCCTTTCCATGCTTTTCACCGAAAAAGCAGAGACGGACAGTCATTACATGGATCATTACATGGAATGGGGTTGTATGTTCACTACTGATTCAGTACATTATAAAATATCAGGATGAACATTAATCGGCCTAAAACCGTTACCATTCATTATAGTCACATATGTAAAATGCTTAATCAATAGTGAGTGTGTGCCTAAGGGTGGCAACGGCATTTCCCAAAATAGCGGCGCCCGAAAGCTGTGCATAGTAATCTATTTTGGTAGGTGAGCCATAGGTTTTGGGGCGCCTCTATTTCAGGAAATGCCTGCATAATGATTGCTATGGAATGGTCTGTGGCTGCTGGTGGTGGTGTCATGGCAATTCCAAGACTACATGTCTCCCCATTCAACTTTAGGATCCTCCAAGCTTCCCTCGAAATCTGCCGTCCCGGGCTACTTCACACACCACGCACTGGCCCAAGACCCGGCGGGCAGGTCCGAAGTTCATGCGGCCATGCACCTTGCGCTCACTGAATCCCAAAGCCTCCCTGGAGCACTTGGGCTGCTCGGGGGTTTGTGGATCTTCATGTTCCGGCGCAGCCACTTGGAGGGCGACTTCATCAGCCACGGCTGCACGAGGTGCTGGCTCTACTGCGCCCGGACGAGCATCACCTGGTTCTGACTTGAGAATGGTGAATCCTGCTTTGGTCAAAGCAGATGGGCCACGAGGCGTCCATGCCCATGTCACTGTCCCCGATGAGTCTTGCACAAGATACGCCTTATGGTGTGCTGCCACATCGCACTTGCACGTCAAGGCTGAGCGAGTAGCATCACCCGGACAGCCTTTCACACCACATTTGGAAGGCGCCACAGGAGCCATTAGAACCTAAAAGTCAGTGAACCGTCAAGTGGCCAAATGGCTGCGGATGAGCATGCATTGAGCTTCACTACACCCATGGCAAATTTCAACAACAACGATATCTAACATAATATCCAGTCTATGCATTCCAACATGGGTAATCGCCGTCCAATCGCCGGCCAATCGCGATGCAGCATTTTCCAATCGCGCTGCTCTAAGCAAACATCTGCCTACATAATTTATTATGTGGGTTTCCGGACGACTCCCATATACATCGCCAAAGTATCAAGATTGGGATACTTAGAATAGGACAAAGTATTGGAACATACTATCCATTACTATCCATACTGGTTGGTGAATAGGTTTTCCCGCAATGGGTTCTGATAAATTATAAATAGTATATACCCATCATTAGATAGTATGCAGGGTTTCCCATCATGGCATGTGCAATGTTACAGTATTGGATAGTAGAATAGAAGTCCATGCAATCCTCTTATCAAGTTATGAAAATTATTGCATATGATGCTTATGTTGATTGCATAGATTTTGAATTTGATAGACATATGGACTTCGACCAACCGTAGATCCAAGACATTTTCGCAAAATGGGCAACTGCCCTTTGTTTGGTCCAACAAGAGAAAAACAAATGGATAAAAATGATCGGAATAATAATATGATAACCATATCATACCATATCATCATAGTGGATAAATTACCATTATTACATATTATTAACCATTTTTAATGACAGGAATCCCTCCATGTTTTTCTCCACGAAAAAGCTCGGAAAAAATCGTCCCAATGAAGTCGACAGGTGACGGTGCCACCAATGTGTCTGCGCTGGGCGCTAGAAAGAGGATGTGTGATCTCGGCATGGTCAAGTGGGCTTGGGTCATTGGTGTCCAAACATGGAAAAATATCGGTTAATAGATATGTATATATGGGTTATATATATATATATGTTATATGATGTTATATGTGATATCTGGGGTTGACCCAAACTTGGATAAGTTTGGATGATATGATGAAAATATATCATCCAAAATGGTCCCCAACATAGACCCCAAGAATAGCAACTTGTTTTTTTTCCAAACCTCGACGAAAAACAGGATCTTGGATCTTGGCAGCAACAAAACTGCAGTTGGATGGTACGGTTTTCAATGAGATTTGATATTTGGGTGATGTCGAGTTGAAAAAGATTGCTGAAAAATCATCCAAATATTAGGAAAACCTGAAATCAATATCAATACAAGGGCTGAAAACTTCCCCCGGATAGGCAATTTTGTCAGGGGCGAATTGCCAATCAAACTGAAGGGTCGAGACATTGGGTCCATGTGATTTTTCGGAAAACATTTCATCAAATCTGGGATTGTCCCGTCCCTTTTCCCGAACAAAAAACAACTCTGGTCTGGCGTGTCGTTTCACGTGGGGCAATACCAAAAAACCCGTGCTTCCTTCCTCTTAACACCATGAAATGTTTGATTTGGGAGATTATCCAATTGCTATTCATCCATCTAAAACCATGTCATGCTGTCTTTGACGTGAAATTTGATCATCTAGTCATTGACCTTGCACGAAATAATCTCAACGAACTGTCACCTATCATCCCCAATGCTGTTTCGCAAATCATCACATTCTGATTTGAGGAAGCTATCCAACTGGTATCGAACCCTTTACAACTATAAATATCTATCTCATATGGTCACATCTTATAGCATATCATCCCCCAAGTTATTGATCTTGAATTTCAATACCCGGTGGATTATGGTGGATCATAATATTGTATTCCCTTTAATCATCAACCAACCAGGGTGTTGCAGTCTGCTCAGCCCATCCCCACATTGTCGCTCGTTTCGTTCAGGGCCAGACTGCCGCGCACCTGTCAGAGGTGGAAGTGATTTAACATAGCAATTGAACATCACCCATTTATAGATGATTTTCCCATTGAAACACCATTTATCTACGTATATTTATCTACGATTTTCAATTGCCACGTTTGATCCCCGAAGGGTGCCTAGATTGAAGGTCCTCAACTTCTCTGGAAATTACAAACTTCACTCACCTGAGCAGCGTTCAAGATCTGGAGAATCATCCCTTGATACCAGCGTTGAGAACGGTATTCCCCCGATGGATTAATCGACCAATGGAGATCTTGCTGGAGACAGCAAGATGGCCATTGGCAAAGCTGCATCCATTAAGTCCCTCCATGGCACCTAAGCTGGGTGATTTCCAGCCCCTTTCATCATGAAGCACGAAACTAGCTCGAGAAATGAATTTCAAAGCTGAGTTGGTGCATGAAATTTATGGGATATTGATGGGATATTGATGGGTTTGGATTCTACCCATATTTTTGAAGCAGCGGATAACTCCACATCCACCGAGGCCAGGCCTTCTAAAGATCGACAGTCAAACTTCATCTCCGGGAAAGATGTCGATGATCTGGGTGTGCTGAAAATAGAGCAGTGTACCCCCAATTTAGGGCAATTCTTGTGGGGAAATCATTATCAACCCTCAATATGTGGGTACTATGTTTTGAGACAAACCCATCTTGTTTCTTCATGTTTCTTCAGCCACTCAACCACACAATAGTCGAAAAAATGATGGTGTCTTCAAGCATTTGTTTGTTTGGGGGGTAGCCTACCTCAGCCATGTGATGAACATCATATCCTGCAAGAGCAAGCCTCCCATATCTTTCTAGCAGAGATAACTCTTTCACTTGTTGTTATTTTTGGAAAATCCATTGAAATAAATAGCAAACAGGGTCTTCCAATGCACCATGTTTCAGGCCATCTCGATCAAGAGAGCAAGAAAAATCATCATAGAGCCCCGGTTGCAATCGTGCTATTCCTTTTTTGCGGTCTAGTATAATACGGTAGGCACCATCATAAATTAAAAACTGACCCTTGGGGTTGATTTTACATCACCCCATTACTAGTGGGTCATATAGGGTATACCGGTATACCCAAAAATCCCTTGCCATGATATTAAAACTGTATTAAATAACCCCCCCACAACCAAAAATTAGAGAGATCTGATATGATCTACTAAACAACTGTTTTTAGGATTCTTTAGAGTGTGACTTCTACTATTAGACGGGAAGGGACTACAAAAATGAGTGAAGTTGCTCCATTTTCCATATTTCACCCAAGAATTGCTGAGGAAGGGAGTCTTGAAAATCAGTGTTTTTTTGAAAATCCATCGCGTATCTGGGTAAATTACAATATTTCACTAACCTGAATTAAGGCCGTTTTGGAATGATTTCCCTTATTAACCATGATTTCCAGTGAGGGAGGACAGTGAGGTCGTGATGAAATTTACCCAGACGTATCCCTGACGTAGCTCCCATTTCGGCCTCCCGCCCCTTCAAGCTGCTTCAAGCTGAGCTTGCCACCGCTCCTCATCGGCCATACACACACGGTGTTGGACCGCCTCAGGGGTCGTTCATGTCAACAAAACAATGGATTTAACCCAGCAAAGGTTGGGAAAGTTCACCATGAAAAATTGCCAATTGGGAGTTTCAACATGTTTCAACCAGCAGATTTCTGGATGTTTGAGCAATACGTGGCTCTTACCTGCAGAATCTGCAGATGTTTTCCCCACAGAAAATGGATGTTGGCAGCAAACATTAGGACGTTCACCAACAAAATGTTGGCTTCATAATGCGTTTTGCTGGTTTGAACGCGGCATTAAAGCTGAGAAATCAAGCAATAAAATAATCCTTGCGTGGCACCCTGAGCGATTGTTCATGAAGGAACTGCTGGTTAATCTTGGATCCGGAAGCACGTAGCACTGGACTACCTCCACTTTGGAATACGATGTTCCCATTCAAAAAAGTGATGATTTTTTGAAACTAGGGTAGCCATGGGTAGCCGGATATTCAGTGGTTGATTAATCATTTTCCAGTGGTGTATTAATAGTTCCCCTTAAAATGGCCATTTCGGTGGGTATATCGTATATACACCAAATTTTGACGCTTAAAACTTAAAACCAAGTTTTCATGGCCCATGGCTAAATGTTCATTCAATTATCATTTAATAGGGTTGAATCCAAGTTCTTTTGGTTGTAGTATTGTAGTATACACACAATTGTACATCTCTGTATCTACTTACATATGCGCACATATGTGCAGACAGAATTCAATACTCTTTCCACTTCAATGAACAAAACAACAGGAGATGGTTGCAGTATACCTCTTCCCCACGCCTTCACCATGCCATTGGTCAACCTTTCCAAGCTATCGCCCGCCTCAGGGAAGGGGTGATTCATGGCTGGTGACATATAGGAATATGGGGGTTTCTTAAAATGGAAATACCCCAAAATGCATGGTTTACAATGAAAAATCCTATCAAATTGATGATTTGGGGGTACCCCCTATTTCAGGAAACCTCCATATATATATATATATATACGTATATTATATTCCGTAATATATAGCAATAATAAGCAATAATAGTAGCACTATCTAATAGTGGTAATATAATAACAATAATAATAGTGATGACGATAAGACCTTGATCAGAGCAGTACATAGATAGCAGTACATGTAATGATGTATAGTAATTACCAACTTCACTCATCTTACCCTCTGGTAACCTAAGCTAACTATGGAACATCTCCATTTTCAATGGGTAGTCATCCACTATAAATCACCATTTTCAATAGCAAAGTGTTAGTCATTACCAGAGGGTTGAGCATCCCAAACACCTGGCGAAATGTCTTGGATCTCATTCGATTTTTCCTTCGATTTCAGGGTTCCATTTTTGGCTACTTGATCTTAGAGAATTACAAACAAATCACCCTTACCAAGGATCTATTAGGATTCTATTATATATTAATATATATTAAGATTATTAATATATTACCCTCTGGTTATGACTAACATAGCCATGGTATAGATGGCCCATAAAAATAGATGGTTTACCTATCAAAAATTGTGGATCTTTCCATGGCTATGTTAAATAACCAGAGGGTATATAGTTCATCACGTGATTGTTGGACGATTCCCATCCAAATCATGTCATTTTGTCACTACACAAGTGCCAGCTGATCTCGAACTTGGCTATCATCACCACCCCACAAAGGATTGCCCCAGGCCACCACGGATCCTTCTTTGAGGATCGCAGCAAAGGCGCAATCTGTGGCCTGAATCTGCAGGACACTTCTCAATTGGTCTTGGACACTGGAGCTGTCACCACCAGCTTCGGGCCAGCCCCACGTAATCACTGATCCATCTGACAGGATCGCAGCTGAATGCTTTGATTCTGAGTAGCCTTTTTCAGTAGCCTGAATCTGTTGCACATTCTTCAGCTGGTGGTGGACTTCTGAACTGTCTCCGCCCTGTAATGGATCGCCCCATGTAACGACAAGTCCATCTGCCAGTATGGCAGCAAATGCATGCTTTGTGCTTTGAATCTGCCACACGTTCTGCAGCTGGTCCTGGACAGCTGAACTGTCACCACCATGAGCTGAGAAACCCCAAGTAACCACTGATCCATCTTCCAGGATCGCAGCAAACGCACTGCACGTGGCCTGAATCTGCCGCACGTTCCTCAGTTCATCCTGGACCTCCTCACTGCTACCGCCTGAATCTGGATCGCCCCAGGTAACTACAGATCCATCTGCCAAGATCGCAGCAAATGCGCCAGATGTTGCCTGAAGCTGCTGCACATTGGTGAGCTGATCCTGCACCTGGGAGCTGTCACCGCCCGACTCTGGATTACCCCACGTGACAACTGATCCATCTGCAAGGATTGCAGCAAATGCCAGATATGAAGCCTGCACTTGCTGTACATTCCTAAGCTGATCCTGCACCTCCGGACTGATGCCACGATGGCATAGATCGCCCCAAGTAACTACAGATCCATCTGCCAGAATCGCAGCGAATGCACTATGAGTGGCCTGAATCTGCTGTACATTACGCAGCTGATCCTGTACTGCAGAGATATCTCCACCAGCATGTTGGTCACCCCAAGCAATCACCGCTCCATCCGCCAGAATTGCCGCAAATGCGTAGTCATTGGCCCTAACCTGCTTGACTTTTTTGAGCTGCCCATCCTGGGATTTTCTCAAGATGGCCCAACAACATTAAAATATATTAAATCTTCCCAAACATTCCCTAACGGTAGATTATGGTAGATTCCTCACATTAAGTGGGTGTTCCCACTCAAAAATCATCAAATCTAAGCATCAACTTCCGAGCTCGTGGCGCCACAGCCTGCACTGCCCCAGGTGACGATCCCATCAGCTCCGGGGCACCACAGTGCGAAGGCAGCCCTGGTGGCCGTGAGCCGCGCCTCGCGGCAGATAGCCGTGAGGTGATCGCCATCTCGGAGCCCCAGGTCTTCCAAGGACTGCTGGGGATCTTCCAAGACCTGGGGATGGGTCAAAGCCCTGGTACCGTGCCGTGAACCCCAAGTCATAGCTGGGATTTATGGATGTTCATCCCACTATAGTAATGTATCTATAGGTATTGACCCATACCCACCTGACCCTCCGCAGTGATGAGGCTTAAGAAGCCCTTCTGGAAGGATTTCTGGGCCAAAATTCTCAGGTCGCCAACTTTGGAAAAAGATGGAAGGGAAACACGGTCGCTGCGGCCACTGGGCCGAGTGATGTCAATGTGAAGCATCCCAAATCGCGATGTGGAACCGAGGCTGGAATCAGGGCCGGAGATGTTTGATTGACACGGAAAATAGAGACTTCAAGTTGATGCATCCATGTATAGCTAGTAATCAGCTGCAAACATACCTTTATGGATGCTGAATTTGATCATATCTTATTCAGTCTTGTTTTCTCATGCCCCAACAACCTCGCAATCTCGAGCCAAATGCACCCAGACCAGGTTTTTTTTGTCAGAAACGTAACCAACAAACCTTGGTGGGCACCTCAGATATTGAAAATGAAATCATTGCAGCGGGAGACAAGGCCATCTGGGGCTGGGCTGATGTTGAATACTCGAAACAAGTGGATTGTTTTGGAACTCGAATATTTTGCAAACACTCCACTTCTTTGGTGGTTGGATAGTTTGGTCATAGCAGTTTTTTCCACAGAATCTTGGATGTTTCACCAAACTTGGCGCGTTTTCCATCGTTTTCCTCCCAAAAAGTCAGCCCTCTTTCGATGATCATCCACTGGTCACCCCGGGATGCCAGGCCATTAGCAGGGCGCAACCTCGGGGACTGTCCAGCCTCAGGTTGCAGATCGCCAGTGGAGTCATTGATTTAGCATTGTTAAACTATTCACATCTATAAACCATCTAACTTCAAGGGTAGTGTAGCCTGGTGGCTGAATAAATGCTCCACGTTTCTCAAAATTTTGGGGCTGATCAATTGGGGAGTTCAGAAACATGGACATACGATTACTATGGAAATAGGAGTAATTAATGAAGATGATTCCCGAAACCATCTGTAGACATACAAATAAAGGAAACAGGAAACCCATCAAACATGGAGATCTCAAGGTACAATCCCAAACCAATGGATTTGTTACAGCAAACCACCTACTCCCTGGCAATTTTAAGGGGATCTCCAATTTTAAGGCGGACATTTTAAGGGGAAACCTGGTGGTGTGACCCCATGAGGTCTTGGACAGTAATCATTGGGGCCATTGGGAGAAAGGTTGGGTCAGGAATTGGGAAGCCCTGGTGGGTTTTCTTGCTACTACTACTACTACTACTACTACTACTACTACACATTCTTGAATGCCCTAGATGACGAGTACTGCACGCTGGTCCTCAAACAGATGGACGATGGATACAAAAGGAAGCTAGGATGCGTTTTTCCTTTTGAAATTAAATTCCCTCCAAATTCCCCTGATTAGTTTCAACATTGTCAAGGTCACAAATTCCCTTCAAAAGAAGACTTGGGCTGAATTGGCTGGGGATGGATCAAACCCTATATTAAAAATAACAAACATATGTAAAACATACTAAAATACAATCTTTAATGGTCATAAATAAATATCCACAAATCCCTTCTTGTTCCAATTTGGTGTTCACCAGGCTCTCCTCCCAAAGTCCCACCGTGGCTTCGGACGACAGCCAGGTGTCATCTCGCAAGATCTGTGCAGCGGGGTAAACCCTTCCCCTTTGGGAATAATATAGGTTTAATTTAAGTGGGTTTAAATTGTAGAATAATCGGATTAATGGGGGAATATATAGCTATCCATGATTAGATAATTATCCATAAGAGTCAGCGAAAAATAGGTTTTGAATGGTTTAAACTGGTTTGACTTAAAATACGCTACCCAAACTTCTGATGGTAAATCATGGTGCATTGTACATCAGCGTTTTCCCTATCAAGTTGATCATTGTGCGGGAAAAACCCAAAGGTGACACGTAGTGTCATATAACCTACTTGTGGGAGCCACAAACCACTGATGCTCTGAAATTTTGTCCTGACCTTTCTACCGTTCCTGTCAATTTCTTCAAGCACTTTGCTTTTCGTGTGAGATGCCACTTTCCTGTCTCAAACTGGTGGAACTTGACATGTGCACAGACACCGTCGAGCGGGATGAGCGCTTGTCCCGATGATTCGGATCAGAATCAAAAATCACAATCTTCGGATCCAAATGCATCGAAATTTGGAAACAACGGAGTGGCCACTGGTTGAATCAACTCTTTCTAAGTAACAATGTCATTTGGATCATCATATCATTGGAGAATGGAACATAACTACCTTCAAAACAAACTTGAACCGCCAACCAAATGAACCAGATGTATGTTGCTTGTATTCCAACATGTCACCCCCAATGTGTTGGTAAGATTAAGATGGAAAATTAAAACATATTCAAAACACGTATTAACCAACCCCCAAACAGATAGAAAAGTAAACTTTGACTGAAATAACGATAATGAAATCTATTTAATGTGACTTCAAGGCTGCACTCATCAGCCCCTTTCGGGCACAATCTTTTCTTCCATGCAGGGACTGTATGTATAGCAATGACGACCAGCATCGAATCTTTCGAAGCTCAAGGATTTGAAATTCATTCCTCACAGCGCGCTATTGAGATGCCAATGCATCCCTTTCCGCCAGGTACCCTTAGGGTGGGTCTGGGGTGCGTCTGCACGTGGGGAGCGAAAAAACAACAAAAGTATTGAATTCATTCCGCAACTGTCACATAAAGACGGACTTCACGAAAAATTCTCATTTAATGTGGCTTCAAGGCTGCACTCATCAGCCCCTTTCGGGCACAATCTTTTCTTCCATGCAGGGACTGTATGTATAGCAATGACGACCAGCATCGAATCTTTCGAAGCTCAAGGATTTGAAATTCATTCCTCACAGCGCGCTATTGAGATGCCAATGCATCCCTTTCCACTCCCACCAAACCACTGGTAAGTTACGCTTGCAGAAATAAATGCGCCTCTACTTGAGCTAAAACTTGAGGTGTCAAACGCCTCATGTCTACAGAAAACTTGTTGTGCTGGTACATATAGTCATAGCACGGCCATGCTTTCGAGGCAAAAGAACCCCATCGCAGAATACGTATCCAGTCACCAGCATGAAGTTGCTGCTTGGCACGGATCATAGCAACCTCACCTCGCCGAATGTAATCTCTGGCAGCCTTGTCGCTCAACCATCGGCCATAGAGTAGAATGTCTGATAAGGCCATTCCTTGCCTCGAAAGTTCTGAGGCTCCAGATCTACGAAAGGAATGTGTGGTAAGGTGTAAATTGCCCAACCCTAAAAGTTCAGCAACACGCCTCACACCTCGCAGAGCAGAACTATAGGACAACTTCAAGAAGGAATCATGCCCATGTCGAGATGGAAAACGCAAAGCATATTGAGCTATCCATGCACAAACTGCTACATTGTTGAGGACAACACGCTGCTCCATGCCGCGCTTAGTTCGACCCAGACATAGAGTGACACACCCATGGTCTACAATGACATCATCCCAGGTCAGATTGAGGGCCTCGCGAACTCGCAACAAACCAACATAGCAAAGTAACATAGCACATGCCAGATGAGGACGATTCAGGAGTAAAGCCATGGAAATCAATGCGTGTATCACTTCTGGTGGTGCGGCTGGAGCTTGTTTGACTGGCACCTGCTGTTGCCAGGCATCCAAAACCTTCCAGGATGTTTTTAAGCATGATCTAGGAAAAATCTTTTGCAGAGCGGACAATGCCCAAGCGGATTCTGTCTTTCCTAAGCCAGACTCGTAACAATCCAAGAGCCACTCTGCAACAAACATATCTTGCTGCAAATCGCTCATATCCGCCCATCTTCGGTTATGCTGTTCCAATTCATTGTTGAGCCGATTGATGGCCCCCAAATATTTTGAAACTGTTGATGGCCTCAAGCTCCCCAGTAAGAAATGCTGGACGCGGTTCAGGCCATCCCCACCGAACATCTACTGACTGAGACCACGGCTCATATGCTGAGCAGTCAGCAGTACGATGTGGAGCAAAAGGAAATATGTACCCTCTTTTTCGAATTTCCACCAACCGAGACACAAAAAGTCTACTAATGGACTGGCAGAACTCCTTGGGATATCGTGCTGCAGGTGTGGTTTTGCAATTTCCGTCCGGCAATCTCCCAATCAAAGGATCATGGCCCCAGCGATGATTGCAAAACTTCTGAATAGCACCACAACCAAAAGGTAACAGCAACCCCGTAGGTTTTGTAGAATCAGCCCCAAAACGGCATTGATGCGAGACATAATAGGCCATCCCAAAGACTTGTTTGAACAACTTCACTTCAGGGGTATGAAAGAACGATGTGAAAGGTTCCCTCATTCGATCAGCAGGATGCTCCAAGCCTACCCAGCCCCCTTGAAACGCAATCTCCCCCAACAATCCAATGCAGATCAAAAATAAAGCGTTGCCAATGTTGACAGCATGTTTTTCTTTGTCAGTGCAATACTGTAGCGGATCCCACGGTTGATCCCGAGACCTGAGTGGCCTAGGGCCGCCGCGTCCCACCAGTGGAACATGTCGAGCTGCTGACACTGTGCTACGTGGAGGGGACCCAAACCCACCAATGACTCGCTTGTTGTGAATCAAATCCAACAATAGCAAACCACATGAAGTAGACAATAAGTCTCCCCTACATGTTGTACCAGCGTGAAATTGCGCCAAGGGATCTATGCGTAGAGCTCGAATCTTAATACCATGCTGTGACGTGAGGGTTTCAATGCAATCTGCCAAATCACCGGAACATTCAGGCCCTGAACAAAACTGGATAAAATAGTACATGTCACCATCATCCACATGCAAGAGCTCCCTCAGATCCAGCACCGGCTCGGCACTATCCAACTCAGCCGGAAGAGGCCCAACCTTGGAAGAAGTCTCGAACCACCGAGAAGGTGGGTCAGAAGGGTTCTCGGCTGAAGGGGTCCATGCATAAAAACCATCAGAATTACCAGCAATATTCGTTGCAGCTACCCTTCGACACCTGGCATTGATTAACCAAGAGGACGAGCGCCCTTTCGACAAGGCCCCCACCATGGCCGCACTGTCAAGGATTTGCACGTACCTTTCACGGTGCAGCGATGTATTGTGTTTCAATCGATCATCAATGCTCCAGGCAGCTGCATCTGATTCACCAAGAGTAATATGCTCAGGGGACCAGGGTATTCCTATCTCCTTCCATTTAACCCTGGCTACAGGCAGTCTAACCTTCCGCTAGGGACACTTATGCTTTTCATTGAGGCCAATGCCCCACGGGAGTTTCAAATTGGTGTAAACATTAGGGTGATCACAAAACCTTGCAATTGTTTGCACCACGTGCCTCGGCAAAATGCCAATGGCTCTGCCCAAGCCTGTCATCGATGCATCCGATGCTTCGACCCGGGGTGACCACTCGGCCGATAGATTGAATTGCGCAAAAGGAAGCAATAAGGTTGAAATCATCAGTTCTAACCAAACCTCCCCTGGCAGCTCCACCAATTCCCTGCCATGGCCACGCCTCACCATTCGTTGCTCCGTGAGCCAAACATAGGTCTGCTCAAAGATTCACCTCATGCACGGTCGAGCTGAATGAACAAACCCATGCTTACCGATCAGCCGCTCGGCAACACCAAATGGAATCCGGCGTTGCAAGAGAGCATGAATGGAGCCCTGAAATAGGTGACGTCGTTTTTCATGAGATAGTCCTACCCAATGCCCATGTGGATGAACATAAAAGCCCTGGATCTCTTCCCCCAATGCACCGTCAACTGTCTTCTTGACGTTTGGCTTGACCCCACGGCACACCCATGCGGCTTCAGCTGACTTCAGCCAGTCTGGCCCGACTGTAGCTTGCCCCCCTTCATCAACATGTTCCAAAGCCCAAATATCATCAATAATGGAGCCCCAGAGTGGAAAAGTTGAGGGAACTACAAAATCAGGATGAACCCGATGGGATTGAGGTAAACCAGCATCAGTTGTAACCGTATCAGTTAACCCTTGCGCCCAACCAGCAGAAGGACCGAACCCCATTGGAGTTGATTGACAGGCAGGATAAATGACTGAGCTGCCCCCACTTTTCTTGGTCATCTCAATTGGTGGACCACAAAGCCAACGTTGCCATCGCCTTCCTACGCGCAGCCGATGGAAGTAATGGCGAGCATCCCTCTTCGACACGGCTATCACTCCAGAGGATGGTACCGAAACGGCCCGCAACTTTGGGATGTATGCAAATTTGGGTCTAGGAAGCTTATCAGGATCAAGGAGTTGATTGACGCTGGGATCAGTAATGACCCGATCTTCATGCTGATCTTTGGCCACTGCAAAAGCCCCCGCCAAACATTTGACCCCCCTATGCTTCGCTACTTGATGAGGTTTCTTGGGTTTGTGAAGCCCGGCCTTGATGTTGCGTTTCACCAACTCAGGATACGTGGGGCCCAGCCAGGTGTAGCCACGCTTGACCCGTCTGGGCCTCCGTGATGAAGGCAGCAGCAGTGCATCTGGTTGAACAACCTGCTTAGCCAACAAGGGATAATGTTCCTCCAAATGTGATGCCAATGGAACATCGGCAGCTGTATCGGGAACACCTCCACGCGTCCCAAGTGCTAACACCACACCCGAACCAGTGTAGAGTTGGGTCTGTCGCAAAAACTGATCAACTCCTTGAGGAGTCAATGTAGGCTCATCAGTCAACACCTGAGCCAGAAGCCCATCCACCACACGCGAATGGACCCTCCTGTGCGCAGAGGACAGCACATCACGGGTGTCCCTGCCACCATGCATCCAATTAAGCACATCCAGAATCAGGTTGCCTCCATGGAAAATCAGTGACGTCTGCATATCTCTCGAATCAGCATCCGACACCAGCTTGCCATCCACCGTCATGGGGGGAAGAGGAAATACTGACTCTGGCGACCAACCAGCCTTCCCATTGAAAGACTTTTCAAATTCACGCTTGCCTCTGAGCGCACCCAGCTTTGCAAAAACAGATTGAGGAGAATCACCATGCAAAGTCCACCCAAATTGATCCAAACATATCCGGAGAGCCCTCACAGACCGTAGGAAAAAACTGTCAAACCCTTCTGGTGAACCCCTCGCTCCACCCATGCGAGACCAAGCAGCCCAGAACCTCCTGCGCCTCATGCGTTGGTGAGAGCAAGCATCGATGATGGAGCGAGGGACTTCTGTGTATTCACAAGCTCCAAGTTCTCTGCCTCCGCCCAACTGCCTCCCTTTCCCTTTGCTGACTGGATCGCCAAAATTCTTTGGCATAGCAGCACATCCAAGGCTCGAGAAATCTCGCGACGATTCACGTGGTCCAAGATCTCTGCAAGGGTGACCACTTCCTTCATATCCCTGACTTCCGTGAGGCCAGCAAACTGATGGGCCCATGCTGTCACCGACACATCCCGAAGTTGAAATGATCGGGAAATGGTCCCCTTTGACAACCTGGCATACACTCCAGCCAAGAAATGAGCCGTCAGGGCCCCAGGATGGCGAGCCGCAAAGTTGATGAGGTCGCCCTTCTTCTTGAACCTGAGCTGCTCCACATGACTGAGGTGTGAGAAGCTCACGCCTTTGTCCTTTCCAGACTCTTTCCACACCAGAGGCTTCTTGCTCCTGGAACTGGAGCTCGAGGTTCTCGATCGGGAACGGCTCGTGGAGTAGCTTGAAGAGGTTGAGCTTGAAGACTTGCGACTTTTCTTGCTTTTCTTCTTCTTCTTCTTTGATTTCTTGTGGTCCCTGGACCGCTTGCGATCCTTCTTGGAACTCTTCCGGAATCGATCCCTCTTCTTCTCCTTCTTGTCGGTAATGGCCAGGGCCTGAAGCTGCTGGACAGCAGCCTCTAAAGCCTTGATTTCGGCTGCTGAAGGGCTTGCTTCTCCTCCACCTAATCCCAGCCCTGCAGCCCCTTGGTTTTGTCCTCCGCCTTGGACTCCAGCTCCACCTGGCCCCATCACACCTTGAGAACCGAGGGCAAAAGGCACCAACGGTCCGCCGACCCCAGCTGTGTTCACGACTACGCTTCCTGGGTTGGCTGAAAGATGATTGCAAATCAGCCCGGCTTCCTGAGTGAGTCCTACTATCTCCGGGGGGAGCATAGATCCAGTTGATACTGTTGGCATCCAATCCAGCTGGTGCCCTTCGAGATCCGTCCGGTGCTACCATGGGAGCCTTCACACGCAGAGGGGCCAATTTCACGACCACCCACACCCAATCTCCTCCAGCAGCATCCGTAGTTCGACAGACCGCATCTCCGGGTTGTCGTGTAACTGGCCAACCATACCTCGTCCCAGTCTGGTGGACGTGTTATCAACAGGAAAGAACCCACAGGAAACGGAGGAGCTCCACCGCCTCCACCCGCCGCCGGCGCAATGGCGGCTGCCATGCAGGTAAGGTCTGGACCCCGTTCTGTTCGTGGCAGCTGCTGATGCGTAGGTGATGCCAAGTTCCCAAAGCCAGGAAACCCGACGCCACCCAGCCAGATGAAAGCAAGATAGATCCAATGCAGAATAAAAAGAATCAAAGTAATCAGGTACCAGGCCAAAGCTCGAATTTCCCACCGAAGTTCCCAGGCTAAGATCAAACCAGTCAATTGCCACAAGCTATGAACGGTATCTCGCACTAAATGAAAATCGGCAATCTCACTATGACCCAGAAGCAATTGATTGACACCCGGCACCAAAGTAAAGGATCCCACTTGCGCTGTCCAGCTATGCAACCACCACCCAAATCCAGACGCGGCACCCGCAGCTATGGGAATGAGGCCACGCATCCGAGGTCTAGTAGAGGTGCTTGAGCGAAAAAACAACAAAAGTATTGAATTCATTCCGCGACTGTCACATAAAGACGGGCGTCAAGAAAGATTCTCATGTATATAACCTTTTCTGCATCTTCTTAACCTGGTTGGTGGTTCAACCCCTCTCAAAAATATTAGTCAGTTGGGATGATTATTCCCAATATATGGAAAAATAAAACATGTTCCAAACCACCAAGCAGTAACGGATACTGCAAAGCACACGTATTCCCATTGTATCCCTACTAAAAAAACATCCCTTTTTTCTACCCTCCAGATTTTTTTTATCCCATTACAACACCATTTTTGTTGATTAATGATGGTTAATATCCATTAATCATTGGATTGGTTTAAGGGAAAATCTACAGGAAACCATGGTTTTTACCATCAAATATAGGGCTTTCCTGTAAATTTTCCCATCATCCAATTCTATGAATTAACTTTCATGAGATCTGGAAGCACCCAGCCAGGCCAGGTGAAATTCCCCTCGCTGTCGCAGAGTCGCACCTGTAAGCCTGGACCTGTCGAGTACTGCAGCGTCACCAAGCCATAGTCCTTGGGTCCAAAGATTTCAGAAAGCTATAGAGAAACGCTATGAAAAAGGTATGAAAAGGTGCAAGCTAAACCTTCGAACTAGATAAACTATGATAAACTTTGTGTCGTATATAGATGGGATTGGATTGTCCTGGATTTTCCATATTCGGCATCTTTTTGGAGTTGTGCTGTACCCTTAAAATCACGCAACATCTCCATTTTATCGGGGTGAGGGGGTACTCGTTTTCAGGAAAACCCCTCTGGAAGAACTTCTCAGTTCATCTGAATGTTTGGGTTGGATACATATGCATCTTGCGACCTGGGGATGTGGAGAGTGGTGAAGGCGTTGTCGATCCATTGAGTGGGAGTGAGGCAACTTCTTCAACAGTGAAGGGGCCCGCAGGCGCCCCAGAAACATCATTTCTTGACAGAATGTCTTTCTGCTAAACGAGGATGCTGAGCTCCCCCATTTGTTTTCAACGGATTCCCCAAAGATATTCTTTAGGACCTTAGGACCTTTAGGAGGGAATTCCATCATGTACTGCACTTCTACATTGATTGCAGCAACTTTAAAACCTGAAACAATGCATAGGGATGGAATCTTTTTGTGCTGCAAAATCTCGGTGTTCATGGCTTTACAAATGATCAGAGACAGGACATTGTAGCCCCAAAACCAGCTGCTAAAGATTTCTCAGCTGATCTTGGACTGAAGAGCTGTAACCACCAGAGTCTCGAAAGCCCCATGTCACGACAGATCCATCTGCCAGGATGGCAGCAAATGCATACCATATGGCCTGAACCTGCTCCACATTCTTGAGCTGATCTTGGACTGAAGAGCTGTCACCACCATGACTTGGACTGCCCCATGTCACGACAGATCCATCTGCCAGGATCGCCGCAAATGCTTCGCTTGTGGCCTGAACCTGCTGTACATTCTTGAGCTGATCTTGGACTGAAGAGCTGTCACCACCGTGTCCTCGATCGCCCCATGTCACGACAGATCCATCTGCCAGGATCGCAGCAAATGCTTGGGGTGTGGCCTGAACCTGCTGTACATTCTTGAGCTGATCTTGGACTGAAGAGCTGTCACCACCATTACTTGGACTGCCCCATGGCACGACAGATCCATCTGCCAGGATGGCAGCAAATGCATACCATGTGGCCTGAACCTGCTGCGCATTCTTGAGCTGATCTTGGACTGAAGAGCTGTCACCACCAGAGTCTCGATCGCCCCATGTCACGACAGATCCATCTGCCAGGATCGCAGCAAATGCTTGGCGTGTGGCCGGAACCTGCTGTACATTCTTGAGCTGATCTTGGACTGAAGAGCTGTCACCACCATTACTTGGACTGCCCCATGTCACGACAGATCCATCTGCCAGGATCGCCGCAAATGCTTCGCGTGTGGCCTGAACCTGCTGTACATTCTTGAGCTGATCTTGGACTGAAGAGCTGTCACCACCGTATCCTCGATAGCCCCATGTCACGACAGATCCATCTGCCAGGATCGCAGCAAATGCTTCGCTTGTGGCCTGAACCTGCTGTACATTCTTGAGCTGATCTTGGACTGAAGAGCTGTCACCACCGTGTCCTCGATCGCCCCATGTCACGACAGATCCATCTGCCAGGATCGCAGCAAATGCTTGGCGTGTGGCCGGAACCTGCTGTACATTCTTGAGCTGATCTTGGACTGAAGAGCTGTCACCACCACAATTTGGGTCGCCCCATGCGGCAACACTGTCCCCTCCCAAACACCACAGAGCGAAGGCTTTCTGTGTTGCTGCTACTTTCACTTGAGGCACAACTGCGGTGAGGATGTCTTTGTCCTTGAGCCCTGCATCTCTCAAAGATGCTGCTAGATCAGTCAGAACCTGGTCTTCGGAAGTAATCAGCCTCAAATGGCATCGTCCAAAAGACTGGTTGGCCAAAACCTTCAAGTCCTCAACTGTGGCGGACTCTGGCAGTGCCAGATTCGCACTGCGACCGCTCGGCAAAGCTACAGTCAGGTGAAGCATTGAGAACAAAGGAGTAACTTGCTCCTTCACAACAAGGTATGTCCATGTATGTCCCAAGAAATCTTGAGCCAATGTCCAGTTGAGAGAGTTCAGATTCTGATAGAAACCCTACTCTGGCGACCTGGGCCAAGCATGGCCAGTGCAACTCATGCCAAAGCCAGATGATATTGACATGCGTCCCCTGAATTCGGGTGGAACTCCCACTTTCTTCTGTATAATGTATATCTGTATATCTTGGGTGGCCCAAATGCTACTGAAATAGAGTGAATATGAGGCCATGTCTAACAACAGGGATACATCCATGAATCGTAGAATTGATTGGAGGGAACAATTACAGGAAGCTTCCATATTCTATAGGGGAAACAAACATTGTTTCCGACCAATCTTTTTCCAACAAAATATAACAAAATCAATCCATTGAAGGCTGCACGTGACTTATTTTCAACTCTGACTCATAGCACCTCTCTTTTTTTTACAAAGACATGAGGTGGTTCCAGTTTTTTAGCATAAAAACATGTATTGCCTGTGTATCTTGTCTGGTTTTTTACCATAAAACATGGGATTTTGATGGATTTGGGGTTCAGATTTTCCCCTCATCCGATCTGCCAAGCTTCTGTGTGTGCAGAGCAGGTCCCATTCTCTGGGTAAACCTCAGCACTGATCCGCCACAGCCACATTCGTGGCATGCCCAAAAAAGGCTGTAGTGTGGATGCTTATAACTGGAAACAATACCATGATTATAGCTGTCCATATCCATCATATATTATCGTGTATTATCATATATTATCATATATTATCATATACTGTATTATCATATATTGTATTGCCATAACTGTAAACAAGTATATGCGCATGTACACACACTCCTGGTCATTGAAATATAATCATCCTTGAATACTAGTGTCTATAAACACAACTTTCTGCGCGCACACACTTACACTTTTCTTTAAAATGAGGCCCGCACACAGTGCCGAAGATTGCTCTTCCCTTGGTCAGCAGCAAAGTGAGTTTTCTGGAATCCGGATCCAGTGTCAGTGGATCGACCCCCAGCTTATCAATATGAGGGCTACAGTAGCATTTACCCTGGAAATCATAATAACCCCCCATTAAAAAAATTAAAAAAACAACTGTTGCTTTTCATCATCCTGGGTTGAGATTGTCTGTGTAAAGTTCTCCATGATTCATCCAACAGAATACAGAACGGCAGAACGGCCTGCAAACGGTATTCATCCAGATGACATGATTAATCAATATTAATCATAGTCTATAGTCCAATAACCCATCAATAACCCATCATTTCTCATCCTGAAATTACTT
>CAMXCT020000400.1:0-85000 GCA_947184155.2 Cladocopium goreaui | reverse complement strand
ATGATAGATACATGACTCATGATGTTACATGACTCAAGTGCGAAGCCGCACTTCCAGGATCTAATCCGACAAGTTTGTCAAGAACATATCGATTGTATTCTGTTGCCATGAAGCGATTTCTGTTCATTTGACCAAAGTTTGCCACTTTAAGCGCTGTGAACCACCAGCATTTGCCTTTTTGCAACCAAGCAGCAGAGATCACGGAGTTCCCGTTCCACCACTTCACAGAGGGATGCCTTGCCGGACACATTTTGTGGCTACAATGCCGGGCACTGGAAATAGCTGGGCCTTGAGATTCCGGAAGCCATCCACCGCCCACTGCAAGTCTTCCCAATTGACTAAGGGAGACTGGACCTGAGCCATGGCTGGCTGTGAAAAGAATGGATCACTGACTGGATCACTGAACATTAGGCTATCAGAGATCGTGATCAACATATATTGATCATTTTGGGATGTTTTTGGGTCAGGGATGGCAAAGATACAAAAAGTGTAGATGATGGATGCCTCTAGTTGAATGCCTCTAGTTGAAATGCAGGTCGCAAAATCCACTGGCATCCACTGGCTAGGTCTATTACAATGAAATCTCCTTTTATTAACCTCATGTTTTCCATTGTTTTCCCATCAAAATACCAGGAGTTCTCTCCTCCACAAACCGGGTAACCCGCACCGCAGAATCTGAGATCCCAAAGGACACCCTTCGATCCGGCTGGTGCGACTTGGCCTCGCCAGGAATGGTCAGCTACTCAGATCTGCCAAGTGGATAGATGGATCTGCCAAGTGGATATAGATGGATAGATCTACCACAATAATGGATATAGTTAATGTATAGTCAATTATAATCCATTAACTATAGATATACTATGATGTATCTGGGTAAATTTTAATATTTCACGAACCTGAATTGTTGGGCCATTTGGGGATGCTTTCCCTTATTAACCATAGGGTCCCAGATGGATAGATTGGATGTGGGGTAGACCTGATCCAATTTTTGGTCGATCTCTGCCTGCTGTGGCAAATCAATCTGTGTGGAAAGAACACCAGATTCTGTGCTTCGTAAAGCATCTAAAGTTGGCCAACGTTCCACTTCCACACCCTCCATTCCTTCTGTTGGTTCAATCAAACTTCACCAGTTTTGGTGGCTAACTCGCCCCACTTCTATTGTTTGGTGCTGAAATCCCCACTTTTCATGCCACAATGGCCATGTTTGATGGTTAAACGCCCAACCCCCCCAGATTGGATCTGGAAATCACCGCTTTCGGCCTCCCCAATCATGGTCCGCGATAGGTCTTCCGACAAGCTGAACCGCAGCTGTTTGTCTTAGGATGGCTTGGGGCAGGGTGGAGATCGCTGGGATTTCACTGTGAAAATCCCAAAATTGGATGATTTGTTGAGGATTGATTAGTCATGGAGATCAACTTATTATCAAAATCCTGTATGGAATGAATGGCTTCAATGTTATATCACCCAATCTGGCTTCTCAAGCTTTCAAATACCAGGGCATGACATCATTTTAACTGGAACTAAACCACTAATTTATGGATGGCTCCAGTTAGCAAGCTGGCACTTTATTATCTTTATTCATCCGGGGTTTAAACCATGAGTCACTAGATTCCAGAAATGGGTCTGAAACTGGTCTGAAAATGAAGATTTGAGGCTTTTCCCATCATTTCCCCATCATTTCAGACATGTTTTGAGACTTTTCCAACGGTTTTCCCATCATTTTCAGACCAATCGAATCCTCCACGTGCTCAGCTCCACACTCTGCACGCACTCGCGCGCGAGGAACTTCTTCCGTTGCCTCGTGGCCTGGGGCATTCGATGGACCAAAAGAGGGAGCTGGACTGAGGTGACACTCGGCTTGGATCCCAATGACTTGCTGCTTGAACCAAGGAAAAATCCATGGAAAATCCAGGGGATTCACCCAGAAAATCCAAAAAAAAGATGCAGATTTGACCATTGAAAGCAAGAATTTGAAGGATTTCACCAGCAAAGAATGGAGGCTTCAAACTGTTGAGACACCTTGAGCACCTCAGGATGATACCCTCCAACATGACAACTTGACCAATGAAATGATCTGTAACAGATGCGGACATCCACAGATGGGGATTTTGCCTTCTATTCAAGGGAATAGACTCAGTTCGCAAACTGGGAATGAGACACCATTTACATCCATTTACATCCATTTACTGGTTTCATCCAACCTTTGTTTTACAGAAGTTTGGTTGCGCTCTGGGCCTCCATCATCAGCGTGTGCCAGTTGAGCCAGTTTGGCCTGCCAGCATATGGTTGAGACATGCCCAAAACTATGTAAGTTTGGTAGTCTATCAGGATAGACAAGGTCGGGGTCTATCAGGAAAATCGGATGTGTATTATGATATATCAACAAAGTTGAAAGATGTGCTGGTTTCTGCTGGATTTGCCAACCAAACCCCGATCCCAGATTAACATAGATTAACCATGTGAACAAAAACCAAGGCCTACTGAAGGGCTGTGCAGTACGGCAAGGTGCAGTTGGGGTCAGGACGCAGCTAATGCCAATCATTCACTGCCATTATTTACGCTTCTGAGTGGGAGGTGTATTGTCAAAACTTTCTATATCGGCCCAGTTGCAGTTTGGGCCAAAGAATAAGTTGAAACAAAGATCTTCTCCCCCTTTGAAACTATCAGGGTGCCACATTCTCCAGGAAACCCTTGTGCACCGCGGAAAAAAAAACAACAACAAACATCAACAAACATCAAACAATGAACCAACCAATCAACCAATTTAAATCTCCAAGATTTGCCAAGAGTAACCAAGACGTGCCAAGAGAAATCAAGATTAACCCAGATTTGCCATGTCTGCCCCGGCTTCCAACGAATCGGCCTCACATTGGCCTTGTCCCAGCCGGGCGCCAGGTGTACCGCGCCCCAGCAGCGCAGACTTTCCAGCACTTTGCCGCGGTCCTTACCGTCCAACTCCAGAATTGGCAGCTGGATCCACCTGTCAAAAACCCATGGATCACCTGAGTGCCCCTGGGCTATTTGCCAAGTATCTGGTATCACTAAAATGAGGGAAAACATGGGAAAACTGTTAGGGGATAACCAGGGATACCCTCTGGTAAACAGCCACATAGCTATAGAAAATCACCATGCTATTTATGGGAAAATCCACTATAACTGGCCATTTTCAATAGCTATGTTAAATTACCAGAGGGTAGCTGGTAAAACCAGGGATGTGCGCGTGCCCCTGTGCTACCAGGGTTGGTGCTCCCTCTGGTGGATCCTGAACAGGTCATCTCTGAGGGGCATTTGGGTGGTCTTTCTCAGTAGTAAGCGGTCCAGTCCCACCGGAAAAAACAAACAATACATATATATATATATATTATAAATACATATACATATGTATCATTATAAATATATATATACATATACATATGTATCATTATAAATATATATATACATATACATATGTATCATTATAAATATATATATATATAATGGGTTCTTCCTATATTAATATTGGTCCAGCAGTCCAGCAATTTCCAACATTTATCTTTTGTGGCAAACTGTGGTGCAAATATGGCTCAACATTGTACACCCCAAAATTGTCTTGCGTAAACACTACAAAACGAATTAACATGACAAGGATCCATCTGGGTAAATTACAATATTTCACTAACCTGAATTAAGGCCATTTGGGGATGATTTCCCTTACTAACCATGATTTCCAGTGAGGTCGCAGTGAGGTGGTTGTAATTTACCCAGCTCCATCTACAATCCTCTGAGCCTTCAAGTTTTACCCATGAAGCTAGGCCTCTGTTGTGGCGTGGGAGGAATGCTTTGGCTCACCTGGGTCAACACCCATGGAATCCCATGATAAAAACACCAAACTAATTCATGAATGGGTGTTCATTCCCCAAATATAGTCTGTATATATATATATTATTATTATAAATACATATACATATATATCATTATAAATATATATATATTATAATAGATGTTGCTCCCCCTTTTGAAGAAATGCGGACAAAACGAAGGCAAAACAATCCTTGGTGCCACACATCCTCAAAGGCTGCCAACCTCGGTCGGCCAGAGCCATCTTCAGCATGGCCAAACACCCTCACAGCATTAAGAGCTGACCGCTTACTGAGCTTACTGGAACCATTTGATGTCAGATCACTCCATAGTGCAGCAAAGTAAAGTCATGTTGGCAAGTTGGAGAGGAGGGCGCACATTTGGACATTTGGAATTTTCGGATGTAGATGAATGTAGCAAACTCCCCAAGCATTCTACTTGGGAAATCATCTTTTAAACCAGCTCTGGGTGGATTTTTGTTCCCTTCACTCCACAATGTTCTGCTTGCTGGCCGGGCCTTACATCCCAAACATAGTGGACATGTGTGTCAGATTGAAAAGTAACTGTGAAACCTCCAATCAGACCAGCCATATATTATATATATAATGATATATAATTACATAGTTTATAATTACACGTACATAATTAATCAATTAATCATATATATATAATGTTATTTACAGTACATGTGATATATAATATATGCCATCTACAGGTAGATTTAAGACAATAGTTTATCCATCAAGCATCAATAGTTTCACACCACCAAGCAAACAAAATCCTTTGATCTCGACGCCTCTCTCGCAAGGCTTGGTTCTCTTGCCTCACTCTGGCCTCGGCCAAGAGTTCTGTGGAGATTGTGGTTGGTGGCTCTCCAACTTGGCAAAATATCAGGTGTATAGTAACCCCCGAAAAGAAAAGGCTCAAATTACTACTACAACTCCCCCTATAACTCCCCCCAAGAAAAGGCATTGTTGAATGTAGCCATCCTTTTGAAATGTTTTGGGTTGGACTTCACCAAATTCTGCATCTTTCTTAAGGATTGCCATAGTGGGCAAACGATAACCTGTCCGCCATCCAAAGCCAATTTGATGTGAATACAATTTTTTGTCTACATCCAAAGTACCGTTCAAGTGAGTCTGCCATCGTTCTACATGGAGTGATAATCCAAACTGACCCAGCCGACCCAGAAAAAAACATGGATCACCTGGGTCCCAGAGCCGGATTTCGAATCTTACTGAGCCTCCCGCCACCTCCTCATCTCGTTGTTTCAGCTGGTCTTCCACCTGACCGCCAAATTCTACGCCTTTTGACACATCCAAAAACCTGAACCCCCGGTGCCTTCAACCCTCAGGGATCATTTCATGCTCGGAAAATCCTCCCATTTTAATCTTGGAAAAGGGGCATGTAAGCACCAACCGGTTCCCAAAGGACTTGCCAGCGGAGACGATCTTGAAAATCCAGAAAAACTTACCTATCATAGCCTATCATGTCGTTGGAAGACTCAATTCGTAGCTCCTTAGCTCACCCTTTTTTTCTCGGGGAAGATGGAGACAACCATAGCCCCTACTCACCCCTCCACCATCCGATAGTCCCTGTTTTGGCCTCATCCACTCTCGAAGCGGCTGCTCGCAAATACACCAGCTCCTTGTTCCAAGTTGTTGGGCCATGGCTTCAGAAATTCGGATGCCCCAAGAGTGACATAATTTGATCGGAAAAATTTGCGAAAATGATGATCAACCATTATAACCATCATTTTTTTGTATCCCAAAAGTAGTCCCTATTTTCAAAGCCAGATGCTGCCGGGGTGCTCAACTCTCACCCAACTACATTGTATCTTAATCGGTCAAACGAGGCACCCCTTTTTTGGGAGGCTCTACTTCTCGAAACAACTGTTGTGCATTTCAACAATATGGACAACCATGCATGATATTCTGGAAATAATTGCAAATAATTGCCATATTTCAACTGTAATATGGACCATTTGGGTAGATTTTCAGACCCGAATGGAGCCGGCTTTTTGTCACCTCCTGCTTTGTGTGATTCGCAAGGAAGTGCTTCATGGCCTTGAGGGGGGAAGTCAGATGGCAGGGGTCTTTCACGGGAACAGTCAATGCCAATTCCACTTCCTGGTGTGCAAATGTTTGGAAGTGAGTTTTCACCACATTTGGGAACACAATTAAAAAAACAGGCCCCTCATCATGATGTTTAAGTTGGTTTATGTCCCATCTAGTTTGATACATCCACCAGTGGAAAGTTCTCCCAGTATCGATGGCATAAGCGCTGCCCAGGGACTTGCACATTGTCCAGGAGATCTTCCAAGCCGAGCTGCCTGAAAGCCTGGCCCAAAAGATGTCTGCTGAGAATCTGAAAGGTAAGTTCACCCAGACATGGGATATTGCCAAGGAAAAGGAATCAGGGATGTGCTAATTAAGACTAAGTATACTTAGTATAATATAGGATTAATCTTATTATCAACGTATTCATCCCATTGATCATTAATAAATATTCCTTTAAGATATCTCACATGCTACTTATCTACTTAATCAGGGATCGTATTAAGCAATTAGGACTCTTGGCAAAATGGGACCATTGTGTACAGGACTACAGTTCGATGATGGTCGCTGCGGCCTCTCTGAGCTGCGAGTAGTGGCGCAGGAAGCCTTGAGGATAGCCACACTCCTCGAAGCTTTTTTGCAGATCCTGATGAACTCACGGTGGGACAGGGCCATTCCCAAGGGGCCCAGGAATCATTCGTATGGATTGAAGGGCTCAATCCGTAGCTTTTGTGGCTGAGTCATCGTTTCCAAGTTTCAACCTTTATGTTGTTGTAATTAAATCTCAAATTTGGTGGTTGAAAGCCCAAGCTTGGAAGTCATTTTCCCAGCAACCCCCAAAACAATAGTTCTTGTCAAATCCTTCAAGACAGTGGTAAATTCTCCCGTTTCTTGGGGATTACTATACAATCTCAAATGGAGATAGGCCATTCATCATCCCACGAAGTTTCCTAAGTGTGGATGGTTAAACCCCTATATGATTGGTTATATCCCATTGCGTTACACCCCAAATATTGGGCTCATAGGTTTTAACCCCCATATGCTTGATCCCCACATTTTCCCACCATTTTCATGATCATCCTAATTGTTGATGCTTGTTCTTCCTTTTGTAAACCCCATCATTAGTATCACCTCATCGAAGGTCCATCCCCATGTTCCCTATTACAATCCCTGTTGTTCATGGATAACTTCTGGTATGATCCATCCCCGAAGCCTCGCGCCTGACAGCGTTCTGCCAGGCCGATCAACATGTCGGGCTCCTCCATGGGGACGTGCGGAAAATGATCTACGAAATCATGGTGGATTGTCCACGTCTAAATATTTACCCTAGGGTTACAAGAATGCAAATACATACCAATATCATATTTATATATATATATATGTATATACAATAGTAATCGCATATATATATAATATCAGTTATGCTTGTGATTGATCATATGCATTTTCATACAACCCCCATATGCATCCATATGCCATATGTGAAGAAAGGAAAACCCCCAGCCCCCCATTCCTGGATCATGGCGCGCACATCGTGCTTTCGGAAAAGCTCCTGTACCCTGTGATCAGCTCAGCGGAGCAAACGAAAAGTGCGAAAACCAAGCTACTGGGTGTTTGACCCATATCCATATATGTTCAGGGGTTAAACGAAGTATCCATGTCACTGATCTGTTCTGAATTGATAGATATCACTGGAGGCAATGTAAGATGATGTAAGTACAGGTTTGGGCCCGCCTATTTCAACATGCAAGAGGATCCATCACTGCAGGTGGGAAGCAAATATACTTGTCTATTTTCAATTACCGTCTGGTTATGACTAACATAGCCATGGAAAATCACCATTTTTAATAGGTAAACCCAGGTAAACCATCTATAAATGGGCCATTTTCCATGGCTATGTTAAATAACCAGATGGTATACCAAACAGTAAACATGACAACGTTTTTAGGGGTCAATGATCTTCTCAAGCTATGGCCGAAGCTCAGCAAGGGATTCAAGGGACAGAAGTAGCTCGTTTGGGCCCCTGAAAATGTCAATTGGGGGTACTTAGAGATTTGGTTGCAAGGCATATAATACAGTAGTGCTCTCAACAGTTCGCATTCTGATTCCTAACCTGAACTCTGGATCCCTTTCGAAATCATCATGAAAGAGTCTGCCGAATTTTGGAGTGTGGGACCCACGACTTTGACAAACTTTAGCCACTGGGTTTCTCACCTTTTGAGCAGATCCAGCTGCAATTTGAGCTCCTGATTCTGGCGGAAATGCGGAAATCCCCATGTTGGGGCGGAAGAACTATATGGAACATGTAGAGGTTTTGTCCACTTGTAAGATATCAGACTTCCACTTGTCTTATTATGATGACAAATCTCGGAGATTGTACCAGGTACCATCTCCGATTTCAGGGTGTTTGAAAAACCGCAGTCCATGTCCGTCCTTACGGAAATAGAAAAAAAACATCCTCCAGCATCGGTCTGGGTAGCCCCAATCATCCACTTCTGAGTTTCTGACTTCATGCCAAAGCCCTTATGTGGAGGTGTGCAACGATGCGACGCAGTTTTTTTACTGTAAGATACCCTCTGGTAAACTAACATATATAACTATGGAAAATCACCATTTTTAATGGGAAAATCCACTATAAATGGCCATTGTCAATAGCTACGTTAAATTACCAGAGGGTAAGATATACAAATCAATTGGGATCATCATCCCATTTCGGCACTTCCCTAGGGTTACTATCCCATGAAAAACCGGCTGGGAAGTGCAGAAGTCCAGCGGCATTGTGAGTACTGTTGTTTTTTTTTGGTAAAGAATGGAACATGATAAATCAGCAATTTGCCTATTATCAAACATTAATTGGCCATTCTTGTCATAAGTTGATAACAATCAAACATTGCATTATTATCAATGATTACTTATTATTATCAACGATAAACCATTATTATTACTATTATCAACCATAAACCAGTATTATTGCTATCATTATTATCTAGTTAGTGGTATACCTACCCCTCTGAAAAATATGAAAGTCAGTTGGGATTATTATTCCCAATATATGGAAAAATAAAACATGTTCCAAACCACCAACCAGTTATCAACTTCCAATCATTAACAATTGACAGAACAAACCACGATTCCACCAGCCCTATCTGTCCTGTTTTTTGGACGGATGGTCAAAGACATCCCCGAAGCCCGCCGCCTTGCGATCATGGCAGCGTCAGATAGAAGTTGGTCAATTGAAGCTCTTCTCCATCTCTTTGGGTGGTTTCCATGTAATCCATATATATATGCATATATATATATATATTATGTATAATTTTAGTATATATTGCAGTTATATTCTATATATATACACTGTATATTATATGAGCGATTGTGAAAACCCTAGGTTCACGGAAAAGACATCCACAAATTTGGGAAGGTCCCATCGCTTACCACACGTTTGTACAATAATGATATATGGTAAATTTGGGGGGTATCGCTTGCAGGAAGCTGCTGCATTTATCTATATATATATGTGATGAACCATGAATAATATGTGATATTTGGGTATCGCTAATGTGGATATTAGAAAAAATATGATGACATAACCTTGAAAAGGGGTATCGCTAATTTGGGAAGGTCCCATCGCTTACCTCGTGTTTTTAACAATTTCCATCAATTTCCATAAACCAATGTCCGTCGAATACATATTTAGTATTGCCGGGGTTTTTACGATTGTTCATATATATATATATATTTATCACCACCAGGCACCTCCAGCAGATCTTTGGACTCGCCGCAGCTCAGAACTCGTCTCAGCTCCTGGCCAGAGCTTGGGACTTTTGGGGATCACCGGTGACAAATCTTCGATGAAAACGGAGGTTTTAATGGGAAAAACATGGAAAAACATGGAAAAACATCAGAAAATATGGAAAAACATGGAAAAACTGGGGAAATATACGAACACATCAAGCAAAATACGAGAACATCATAGAACATCATCGATAAATGGAGATTTTAAGAGAAAAAGCATCGAACTCAATGGGGGGTGGCCGCGGTGGCCGTGGAAGTCCCAATGTTTGATGGGAAAATAGTTGAAACTGTATTTAGGTTTCTCAAAACATGGAAATATCAAAATAGTTGACATATGAGAAATATCCCAATAGTTTTAGGAAAATAAACCTACCACACTGCACAATCTTGGTATATCACCAACCGAACGATGGCGGTAAACAGAGTAGTGATGGCTTCAACCCATCCTTTATGAGTATATACCAACATATGTATGAAGAGGTTCAAAACACTAACCGGGGTGGCAATGGAAATCTTAGCGTTGGATGGGAACATCGTTGGAAAAATCATCTGTGAATCATGATACCAAGGGTACTAAAGAGACGGTGAAGCCCATCTGATTTCCACTTTTTCACCATACAAACTAGAGGTCGAATGGGATCACCAACCCAAGAAGTGAGAAAACAGAAACTAATTATGCTTGAAACCGTCAAAGTTACCTATATGTAGATGTATAATTATATATATATATATCATGTGTATATATATATATGATGTATAAATATATATATATATCAGTATAAATGGTGATAAATGTGGGGAATTCTGAGGGTATTGTTTCGAAAAAAATGCAACATGATATCCCCAGGCACCCAAGAGTCCCTATTCCGGAAGTGGTGACTGGGATAATCAAAGTGATTGTGATATAGATATAATTAGATATATATAGATATGCCTTGGGAGTATAAGCAGCAAAAAAAGAAGGTCTAGAATCGACACAGAATGAGCCAGTATGTTCTGAAATTCCACTCAGAAAATGGTGGGCAACAGGTATATCCATGCATCTTACAACATCTTAGAAGTATCGGATTGAAATGGCGGAAATAGACCATCGGCTAGTTCATTTTGGGGTCCAGACACATCTTGGACATAGAATCCAAGAAATTGGGTTTGGCTTAACCTAAAAAAATGGCTATCTTGAGGGGAGAATGATGGCAGACCACGTGATGGCAGGGGATCAATGATTCCAAATTTCAAGGCTGTCCAACAAATCCCATGGAAGCCCGGGAAAAAACACCTTGGCATCGTAGAGCAAGTGTTCCAGACCCAGGTCTGCAAAGACCTTGCAGGTTTGCTTCAAACATGAAAGGGATCCAACCTGCAGGATAAAACTTTGCCATGGACCATATATGTTTGCTGCTTTCTGTGGGTACCCCATTAGTTGGACAGTCCTGCAGCCGTGAGTGTTCGTCCCAACAAGTTCTTTGGCCATGACTTCTTGCTAGTAACCTTGGTTAAAATATGTTTTTTCCGGCTGTAATCTTGGCTGTTTGAACCACTTGCATTCCATTTGCTAGGTCATCAAAGCATAGAAACTGTGGTGATTGTAAACGGCTGCAGTTCGATCAGCTTCGGAATCAGCCTCCCAGGTGTGGTTCGGAGGCTCCTGCAAACTTTGATGAACATCCTGGGAGTTTCAATGGCTAACTTGTGGTTTTGGGCCCGGCCGCGAATTGTGAGAAGACTCCAGTTCGTGATCATAGGGGAATTTGGGGATTCCCAAGGTTTCCCCACCCGAACGGCCCGAAGGGGTCCTGCCAGTCGTCTTTCCAGGTTGACTTGTCTTCCCACTCTTTCCTAGCACCAAGATATTTTGTTGATCGGACACTGCCATTGAAACAAGTTTATGGGGCTGTCCCAAAATTGGGAAATGCCGTCATTTTACTTGGTGGCTCATCCCACTTAAGTGGGTTATAACATGTTATAACATGTTATAACCCCAGTTATAAGTGGATTAACGCTACCTATATCAAAATGTCAATTTTCGGGTGTCCCCATTTTGAGACAAACAGAATTCTCCCTCAAATCATCAAATCCTAAGCAGCGACTGAAAAAAGTTGGGAGAGTTGGGAAAAAAAAGGCAGACATTTCCAGAATGCTTATCAAATCGATTCAAATCTTGTCAAACCCAATTGGACTTTTGATCTTTTACCATCTTTTACCTGTTTATGACACTTGGAAAAGCATTTGGGTCATTGGACCCTCGAGCTTGACCCTGTCCGGCTAAGGCCCGGACCACGTGACCCAACTGTGTGAGTTGTACCAAGACTCCTGAAGCTTCGCTGATGAAAATTAGACGTCCCCAGTCAGAGCCATCTGAACCAAACAGCCTGTGACAGGGACCCCAAGCTGTGACCTCTGAAATTGAAATCTAGGTCCTTTAGGTCTCTTCCATTTCCTCTTCCATTGAAGCCTTTAGTTTTCCGCACTCCAATGGAAAAAGTGATGAAAAATGGAATCATCCTATCTCAAGGGTCATTTAAGTTGCTGAAAAATACCGAAAAAGACAACTGTGTAGCTGCAACTTGGCAACACCACGCAACACCTCTATCCAATGTCTCTTCCATTCGTTTTTGACTTGGGTGAAGTGACCATTACCAAAAATAAATAAAAATAATATGGGGATGGGTCAAAACCCTATCCCCCTGTAGTTCACATCAAAATACTGTAGCTGGGATTCATGGATGTTCATCCCCCTAAAAATGGTATGTATAGGTATTGATCCATACCCATATATATATATAATAGGTTTGTCATGGTTTCTCTGAATATATATAGTGCCCAAGAATCCCATTCATCCATCATGACTTTCCTATGAACATTTGCCATTTGAAATGTATCCCCCAGTTGGCAGGCCCATATCATGTTCTTCTTGGTTATATCCCATGAAAACCCCCAATTTTACCCACATTCAATCCCACGAACCCACTGGTTTATCAGCATTTTATCACCATTTTCTCACCATTTCACCAAGTCAACGCTGGTGCACCTGTGCGGTGTCTTGACCTTGGCGAGTTTCCGGGAAATTCGAAGGGAATGATTCAATGGATAATATAATAATATATATATATTACACACATAGAAATATAGGTGGGTGATTGGTGGGTGTATATTCTTTGAACATGTGTAGTTTCAACTGATTTTTCTTCCCCCTGAAGCAATTCTAGGAATCGTTTTGGAAGCAGCCCAGTCCAGGGGGATGCCACAAGTGCAGCTGACCAAAGCCTGGGTCGAAATGGACCCCCCAAAGATGCAGTGTGTTGGGCCCAACCGTAGATGTCCTGCATCATAAGGATAAGTTTTAGCATAGTTTTAGCATAATCTCATATAATCTCATAGTTAAAACATGTTTTTCAACAAACCAAATGGATTTAAACATCTGATTTACCCAGCTTGGATGGCAAAGCCTCCCAAGGCGCCTCCCTCAGCTTCCGCACGCGAATCATCGGCGCTTGGAACGCAGGTCTCTCCGGCGTTCATCGCTGGGCGACATTCATCGCATGGTTTTTCACCGGGGATAACCAGCTTCTCCTGTTGTAAAAATTACAAGCCTCAGGTTGGAACCATGGGTATGATATTAAATGATATGATATATATATATATATGATCGAGTCAAACATAAATTGGATAAATACCCAGTATTTAAGTGGAGTTTACCAAATATATAGCTGATTTCAAATAATCCAAGTCACTGCTGTGAGGCAACCAAAGCCTGAACTGACTTCTCGTGACTTCTAGTGACTTCTAGTACTGTGTCCTTAACACCATGAAAATTATGAACATGCTGAACCATGATGAACCATGATGAACCATGCTGACACTGATGTCAAAACTTACAATCTGAGTATGCCGCATGATGTATGATCTTCCAATGCCATGATCAGAATACCAAGCCGTGTCTGCAGCAAACAGCTCCTCAACAGCCACGGGACATCTTCCTTTCAGTTCAAGATGGTCGTAGTAGAGTTGTTGATGTTGCAAGATGTTGCAAGTACTGGCGCACTGAAACCATACTCAGTGGAGGCAAAGTGGGATCAAGGTGGGATCAAAGCCCCATCTGGTTCACGGTTCCTTTTAAACTTTTATTGGGTATTGGGTCTGGCTCCCCCAAAAGCCGGATCCATCCGGATCCCCAATCCGGCCAATCCGCCGGTTTCCTGTCCTTGATCCATAAGCCTTTGATAATGTACTCATCTCCACTCGACCAGCATCCATAGATATTCTTTGGTCCAATCAGTTTACCCTGGATTTCGTCTTATCCCCAGTCTTGCAGCTCAAATCTTGATTCCCACGTTGAAGAGCCTTCACCAGTCGCTATTTTACCCGGTGCTGGAATCTTCTTTACAACCGCACTTGGGTCGTCGCTCGGCTGGAAGCTTTGGAAAAAAGCCCTTGCGTCGTGGCTCAGCCGTTTCTTTGGGCTCGTCCGATGGGCAAAACATGGCAAAACTCATCTCCATCCCATTTCTTGGGCCATTTTTCGCCCACAAGGCCTCAAAAAATCTCAAGTGAATCACCCCAAATCTGAGGATGCAAAAACGAGAAATGAAAGATTTCTTACGTTCCAAAATCACCAAGCAGTTGACTTTTTTGGCCATCAACTTTGGGCCATCCATCAACTGATGATGCATAAATGAAAAAGTGACTTCATGTCGCTTCCAGGTGTAGCACCTTCAAAACTTCCTGCGCATGACGAAAGGAGCAGAAGGTAGTTGGGAGGAGGGAATGCAACCATGGGGTGATTGCAATTTTGGCGTCGTAATCATTATCACGGCCAATCTTTGCTACTCTGCAAGAAAACTGGAAGGAGGCTGAACTTTAACTCGTCCTCCACCCGTTGGGAACTCCTTGGGGATTTATTGGACGAACCACAATGAACATGGGTGCATCTCCCTGCATGATCCCGGATGTCTAAACCTCAGGTTTGACCATGGCGCACAAAGACACCCATTTTTTCAGTGCCACTCGTATTGTCGCCATCATACACAAATGAGACCTGTATGGATTAACCACAACTTCTTGGGCCAATCACAGCTCTCCCTGTCCTGCTCGCAGTCGGAGACTTCTGGAAGTGATCGGAATTTCTTTAGGCTCTTTTCTACATCTTTGCGGCCAGTTTCCACACTCTTGGGCTGTAAGTCGTCTATGATTCCAAGGCTGAAAAGCACCGAACCCTGACAGGGACAACAGAAGATGGTTGTCGCCCGCGCAAAGGACCAAAACACTTCCAGACCCCATCCCCGGTTTTTCCGTCAATCTCATGCATGCGTTTTCCGTGCATACCCTCCAGTCTCCAAACATGGCAAGGCCAAAGTCCCCCATTTCCAGCTGATTTTCCTCTCCGTTTTTGGCAGATGTTCCATTCCGATCCTTGATTACCAGAGGCTATCCCAAATCAGATCCCAACCCATCGCTATCTCACCGACCCGTCAGCCTCCACTTCCATCCGCAGAGGTTCCAAGGCTTTCATGTAGGAACTCTTTGATGCGGATGACTTTTCCATGATGCCACTGATCTTGCGCTGATGTTGTGCTGAGGAATACTTCTCCTTCAATTTCTGCTGCACCTGAATGGGGATGCACAGTTGCCACGCTTGGGAAGATTCCCCACAGAGGAGCAGGGCAAAAACAATGCAAAAAACATGCTAGTGATGAAACATATGAAACTACTACACATTCTCAGCTGGATCCCCACGGTAACTTCGATATAGATGCGAAGTCCATGGCCCACCTGAATCAGCAACTCTTTCTCCACCACCAACTTCACCTCCTCCTTTCCCTTGCCGTGGTAGCCCCCGTTGGTCACCCCGTTGGCCACCCCGTTGGTTGCCCCGTTGGTTGCACCGTTGGTTGCCCCGTTGGTTGCCCCGTTGGTCGCCGACCCCGCCCTGCGGCGGTCGAGTTCGGCGGCCAGGTCCGCTACGGAGGGAAAGTCCAGGAGAAATGTGGCGGGCAAATCGTGGCCCAGCCATTTGCTCAGCCTTTCAACTGGCGGATGGCACCGAGATCTGCTGAAAGGACTCTGAACACATCAACGAAAAGGGGGATCTTGGTTCCGAGCGTGATAAATGAGTTCGCTGGTGATTCCATAAGTGGTGTTTGCCACTTGCTAGATTGATGCCAAAGCACTAAGCAATGTGTGGGCTTACTCGCTACTGGGCCTTCCCCAAACAAGGTGCACATAGATCCAATGCATCAAGAAAGAAACAAGCACAGCCGCAATGCAACAAATAAACATGACACTAAACTAACCAACTCCCAACAACCGAAACTAGAGATATGATAGAGCTCACTATGCTTATTCCCTGCTTTTAATGCTTTTAGACCCTTTTGCATCCTTTTACCACATTGAAGAAACCTAGCTCCCAACCTTCCAAATTGGTGGAGTTTTGCCCCAGAACCCTCAGGATGGCGGCATAGGATGGCCCCAACCTGTTCTTTAGCCGCACCAGTTCCAAGGAGTCGATACCCAGCTGGAGAAAACCTTGCAGCGACTGCTCCTCGCCAGGCTCCAAGGGTTTTTTAGGCCCCCCCAAGGACAGGCTTGAGCCAACACAATGGGTGCCTTCAAAACAGCAAAAAATGCAGATTTTGAAATTTAAACCGATAAATCTGGGGATCGAGCCCAAACAGCAGTGGATGTATCAAACAGCAATGGCAACGGAGGCCGCAAGGGAGCCAACCCTGCAATCCCATGGTCCTGTTGGGATGGACCCCCTGCCGCAGGCCATGTCTTACAGACTTGAAAAACACTCTACGACATTTATATATATATATGTGTGTGTACATATTATACATACATATATATATATGATATGTATATATACGTATATCGTATGTATATATATACATAAGGAGGCTCTTTTCAACCGTCTCCTCCGATAAAGGGCATTTGAGGTCAAGGAAGATCTCTTTGATGGCTTCCAGCCTGAAGTGACCGGACGACATAGTTATGGCAGCTATGGGATGCTATGGGAAAGTGCTGATCAGCCTGGCTTCAGGCCTAGAGAATCAGGTAAACACCAGCCGTGAAACCTCCTACATCAGGTAAACAGAAACTCTTGTGAGTCAAGATATCCATTGCATTCGCTAAAGTGTCTGTTTTTCGCACATCAATTTGGACCCCCCAAAGGTTTCCCCCAGCAAAATCAACACGTTTGATGCGTTTGAATGATCAAACTTGGGGCAGCCCATTGGAGAAATAGCTGGTAAACTAAGTCAACTACCAAAAAAAAACAAATCTTCCCAAAAAAAAATGATGAAATCTTCTTGGTCGATATGATCTGGCCCATTTTTGAAGATCCGCCAAGCAACGCACTGCGATGCTGCCTGACTGTCCCTTTCATCTTTTCCAGCTCAGCAGCAGCCTCCGACACGCTGGGAAAATCGAAGAGGAACGTGGCCGGCAGTTGCCGTCCAGCCCATTCGCTCATCCTGACAAACGGAATATGTTGGGGGATGACTTGTGACATCTGTCTGAAAATGAGGAGAAACTCTTGGGTTTCATGGGATTTAATGAGGTATGATTGGGATTTAAGGGGACGTGACCAACAATGATGTCAATGATGTATAATGTTAGTCTGGACATTTAACCCTAAATTGCGGCCACGTTTAATAGGGAGAATGATGATGAATCAGGTGCTGTTGGCGATTCAAAAATTCCGGTGGCTCGAGGCCAGCCTGTGGGAATCCATTGCTCATCTCCATGTAGAACGTAGAACATTTGCCTTCCAGTAAATCAACCTAGACCTAGACCCTGCCAAATAGGGGCTTGGAAGATCTCCACTGGCCATTTCAGGTTCGAACTCTTAATTTCGTGCAGGGTATATTAATGTAATATATGGGGGTTTCCCAAAATACAGGTACCCAAAAAACAGCTGGATTTTTTATTTCATGGTTCATATCCCATCTATAAATGGATGAGAACTGATGTTCGTACCCCATGTTCGGAAACCTCCATGTTGAAATATACTGGTTGGTGGTTTTAACCATCTTGAAAAATATTAGTCAATGGGAAGGATGGCATCCTATATATTGTGGAAAATAAAAAATGTTTGAAACCACCAACCAGTATACAGTTGTATCCATTTTACCGAAACTCTTGCCTTGGAAATGGGATGAGTCATGGGATGTTCCCAGTCCTGTTGCGCACGCGGGTCAGTTCCAGGGAGTCCAATCCCAACCTCCAGCAGTTTCAACCAGAGCTGCGGAAGCTGGAAATATGAGGCAAGCCCCAAAAAGATGAAGACAACTTGGACACCAACTTGAAATATGAGGTACCCTCTGGTAAACATTTACATAACTAAGGAACATCACCACTTTAATAGGTAAATCAACTATCAATGGGCCATTTTCAATAGCAAACTGTTAGTTTACCGGAGGGTGTCCATATCATCCATACCATCCTGGAAGCACAACTTGCTATCTTTGTGGGGGTTGCTACATGAAATCCTCTTGCCCCAACTAGACAAGTTGGATGGTCAGCATCCCAGTTTCGGGGATGGAAAATCACAAAATAACAAAACATAATCTGGGATTACATCCACATATTTGTTTTGTGTCTGTTTTGTGATTAGTGCATTAACATCTGGGAGTGTATTGATTAATGTGGGCAATCTAATCATAATACCATTGGGGATGGTGTGTGTGTGTGTAATTTGTACCATGCATTTATGGTGATTGGGGATTGCTTATTCTTGGGTTTGCCACATTATATTGGATTGTTATTCAACAAACCAAAAAACAATAATACAACCAAAGTACCCAGATCTGTTATTATTAAGTCCAATTGAGTGGTGATTACATCCTCTGTGTCTGGGCTACAAGACCCACAAACATCCGGAAGATTCCAGGTGGAGTTACCATCTGGTTATGACTAACATCGCCATGGAAAGATCCACCCATTTTTAATAGGTAGGCCATCTATTTCGATTAGGGCCATCTATACCATGGCGAACTGTTAGTCATAACCAGAGGGTACTCAAGATCCCCATATTCCCATGGGTTTTTTTCAAATACATCAAGGCGATTAGCGAAGCTCATATCTTTCCAGTCGGGAGGTGCCCTCCAGTCAAAGATAGCAATGGACAATTCCCTATTTACTTCGGAGATGTTCCCATTATATCAGATATTTAAAGCCACCAGATATAGATATTTGTTTCAGGATATTTCAGGAAAGAAGTCCCATGAATTTCGCCCAAGTGATTCAAGTGACACGAAAAATCCCAGCTCCAACTTCTCCTCCTCCAAGTGGTGCTGCATCTCCTCCAGCACTTCCCGCAACGCCTGCAGTGCCCCTTTCGAGGCCGCGGGAGCCGCGGGAGCTGCCGGCTCCGTGGTGCTTGTGGTGCCCGTGGTGCCGGCGCTGCCGTTGCTGTCCGGTAGAAGTGGAGTCCAGGTCTTGATGTCGTACCTTTTTCAGGTGGGATGTATAGATTGATCATGACTATACTGGAAAAATATATAGAAGATGATGATCACTTTGGATTTGGAAATTTCAACTTATTTATTACATAACTTATTTGTTCGATGATATGGCAAAAATGGATTGTAGTGGGAAGATGTTTGCAGCTTGACTGATGATATGGCAAGGATGGATAAGGATGGACCATCTGGCTGTTTGAATTTCAGACCTCAACTTGCAATCCTTCTTGTCACTAACTGAAAATCATCATGCAAAGAAAGATGAACACGTTTACACAGAATAATCATCAATTGTCTGACTTCTAATGAAGTACAGTATTTGGCTAAGTTAAGTCAACTTATTAGTTCAACTTCTGCTTCAATATCTTCAGTAAATCGCCAGGGTACTGGATCAGAACCCCTGTGCCCTGATTTTGCAGGTCTTCAGGTCGGAAGTCAGGGACCAAGCGAAGAATTTCCGCGCCATATCCCGTGTGAAACGACAAGGTCTTGTCCTCGTTGCTGATCAACTTTGACCGACCAGGAAATGGAACTGAAGCATTTAGTATCCCATAGACATGGAGATTCATATGCATGGATTCAAGCAACCAAGAAGAGGGTTTAAACCTCGAAAATGAAACCAGAAAGGGGCTTAACTGGGCTTAACGAGTTAGAGGAAAATGATTTTCCCACATGAGGCGTGTCCAAATGTCCAAATCGATGGAGAAATATTCGGCTGGAAAAAATGGGCTGAAACGTGCATTCCCATGAACAGAAAAATTCAGGCCACCTCATTTATCAAATCACATGGCAGTGGCACAACAACTATGACATTCTCATATTTTCCGTCATCCTATTTCTATGGGTATTAGTATATTTCATAAACCTCTATTGGGGATGGTTTAGTTATTGGGTTTACCATGGGTTTACCACATGGTTATTCGATTGTTCAATCGCTACCCAGTCTCTGTTTGACCACCGGCTTGATGGTCAGCCACATACTTGGCCAGGTCAAGTCCCTCAAACTCCGAGCATCGCGTCACGCCAATGACCAGATCGATACTGGGGTCCACTTTGGCCAAGAGCAATGCGAAAGATCCTCGGTGACAAAAGACTTGACTTCTCTTAAGGGACACATCGAACATGAAAGAACGTTGAACACATAAAACATAATATTGTGTGTATATATATATACACACATATATATATATATATATGCAATCAGATCAGATAATCTCCAAGCAGATGCAGAAATGTGAACCAACGAGCTTGGAAATCAAAATCTCAAACATTTGATGAATATTATGATAAAAGAAACACCTCAAGTTCCCTTCAACAAAAAATACACAGAAAGTCACACAGTGGTTTGGGTTCAAAGAAAGGCATCCAATGGTTTCTGATGGTGGTTATCTCCAACTGCGTTGCATAAATCTCCACTTTCTGGTGAAATTTCCATGATATTCTGGGTAAATTCATCCATTTCTATAACCAAGGACTTTCACTTAGAATGCACGTTTTTTTCCAAATCAAAATTGCACACACACACAGACACCACATCCCCACCCGGCTTGTTACCACAACCATTTTCCAATTCCCGAGAGCGCCTGCGAAGGGTTCTTCGTAAAAAAAGCAGCCGTTATATACACCTTCACACCCTCACATTTGCTGATCTACATCTTCACACCTTCACACCTGCTGATCTACATCTTCACACTCTCACATCTGCTGATCTACATCTTCACACCTTCACATCTTCACACCTTCACACCTGCTGATCTACATCTTCACACTCTCACATCTGCTGATCTACATCTTCACACCTTCACATTTGCTGATCTACATCTTCACACCCTCACACCTGCTGATCTACATCTTCACTTTCACATCACCCTCACATCTGCAGATCTACATCTTCACACCTTCACATCTGCAGATCTACATCTTCACACCTTCACATCTGCAAATCTCCTCTCGCTCTTCTTTCTATCTCTCTCTTAAGGCGGGAGCGGTGCCGCCTGAGCGCCACGAAACTAAACCCTTTCGCACGAAATGGACGTTGGACGTCAAAAACTGACGTAAAATTGCGATTTAACTTGTCCCCTCGCAACCCTTCGCACGAAATAGGCGTTGAACGTCAAAAACTGACGTAAAATTGCGATTTAACTTGTCCCCTCGCAACCCTTTCGAACGAAATGGACGTTGAACGTCAAAAACTGAGGTAAAATTGCGATTTTGAGGTGTCACGAGCGACCCTTTCGCACGAATTGGACGTCGAACGTCAAAAACTGAGGTAAAATTGCGATTTTGAGGTGTCACGAGCGACCCTTTCGCACGAATTGGACGTCGAACGTCAAAAACTGAGGTAAAATTGCGATTTCGCCGGTTGTAAAAGCGTCTGTGTGTAAAAGCGTCTGTGTGTAAAGCGTCTTTGTGTAAAAGTGTCTGTGTGTAAAGGAGTCTTTGTGTAAAAGCTTCTGTGTGTAAAAGCTTCTGTGTGTAAAAGGGTCTGTATGTAAAAGCTTCTGTGTGTAAAAGCTTTGTGTGTAAAAGCTTCTGTGTGTAAAAGTGTCTGTGTGTAAAATAGCCTGTGTGTAAAGCCTCTGTGTGTAAAAGCTTCCGTGTGTAAAAGTGTCTGTGTGTAAAATTGTCTGTGTGTAAAAGCTTCTGTGTGTAAAAGCTTCTGTGTGTAAAAGGGTCTGTGTGTAAAAGGGTCTAAATGTAAAAGCGTCTGTGTGTAAAAGCGTCTGTGTGTCAAAGCTTCTGTGTGTAAAAGTGTCTGTGTGTAAAGGGGTCTGTGTGTAAAAGCTTCTGTGTGTAAAGGGGTCTGTGTGTAAAAGCTTCTGCGTGTATCTGTAAAAGCTTCTTTGGGTCTAAGTGTCTGTGTTGCAAGGCACGTGGTTGCAAGGCACGTATTATATGTTGCGCTTTACCAAGCAGCATGGGTTGTCACATGTATCCTCTTCTTAATCAATCCTACTTTTCACAACTTATCCTCCATAGCTCATATAACATTCACCAATTATTCACATACTATTTTTGAACAACTACCATTATCAGAGCTGTTTGAAAAACGTTTTTTTTCGCTCTCGGGCCAACCGTCGTCTAGTGATGTTGCCAACTTCAAAAAATAAGAAAGTCTCGCAGAATTGCTTTGTTTTCGACTTTGCAGCTAGACAGATAGATAGACAGGTCGAGAGATAGATCGATAGACAGGTAGATAGATACATAGATAGATAGCTAGATAGATCGATCGATAGATAGATAGATAGATCCATAGATAGATAGATAGATAGATAGATAGATAGATAGATAGATCCATAGATAGATAGATAGATAGATAGATCCATAGATAGATAGATAGATAGATAGATAGCTAGATAGCTAGATAGCTAGATAGCTAGATAGCTAGATAGATAGATAGATAGATACATACATAGATAGATAGATAGATAGATAGATCCATAGATAGATAGATAGATAGATAGATAGATAGATACATAGATAGATAGATAGATAGATAGGTAGATAGATAGATAGATGGATGGATGGATGGATAGATAGAAAGATAGACAGTTTAATAGATAGGTGAATAAATAGATTGACAGATAGATAGATGGAGAGACAGGTAGATAGGTAGATAGGTAGATAGCTAGAAAGGTAGGCCAGTAGATAGATGGCGAAAGAGAGACACACAGAGAGAGAGAGAGAAAGGGAGAAACACTCAACCACCTTTGAATCCATCAACAGATTCGCTCTGCCATTGGTGCGTCACACCAACTCACTTCTCCTATAGTTTGCCATCTCTGAAACTTCCGCCACCGCCTTGTGCGGTACTACTGGTATCACCATAGAAAATTTCAGTATTGAAACACTGAAACCGAAACCAATGATTTTTGGGTCAATCATTTTAAGAAAGCCCTATTTTCATGTTGAAGTTCTGGATCGTCTACTTGCCGTGCTTTTTTAGCCAAGGGCTGCGGGCGTCAACCGCTGTTCCTCAACTGATGCAGGATGGCATTGTATTCATTGCGGCATGGAAGGATCAGATGTTGTCAACTCGGGGTGCCCCTCCTTGATAAGTGGTGCTCATTAGACACGACCGAAGGTTTAAACAGAAGAGCGAAACACATCAACACTGTAGCGGGATGTTCCTGGAAGTTTGGGATGCTCTGGTCTACTTCGGTGCAGCCATCATAAACAGAGAATACTGGAATAAGATGGAATGAAATCGTTTAAATAGTCGCAGTCATTCATGAGAGTTGCGAAGAAACCGCACGTCCACCTATGTCAACGTCAATCAACCAGGTTCGGGGCCATCCGTGCGATTTGGAACCCTGCCTCTCTTCTGTCTCTTCCTGTTCCTGTTCCTTCTCGGCCTCGCGACAATAGGCGTCGCCCAAAAGTGTGGATCGGATTGGATCGCTAAGTCATCCCACCGTTAAAGGCCCTGGGCCCATCCCGTCTGGGAAAGTTGGCGGCCATTGTGACACCACCACCTCAAGGACAAAGGTACTGCACAAACGAACTGAGGCTCTCACGGTTCTTGGCTGCAGCCTGTAAGATCTGATCTGAGCTCTGGACGCTGAAGCGAGTACACAACGCTGAAACAGCCTCGTCCGATCTCCTCGACGAGCTGGCCCAGCAGGGTAGAAGGTGGTACCACCTCGCCGCAGAACAGAAAGTCAATGGCGCGCTATGACAATGACGAGGTTCCAAATTCCAAGTCCTCCGTCTTCTCCTCCATGGAGCCCTTCTCGTCCTTGCCATCAGCCTTGTCCTTCCCTGTGTTAACCTTTGGATTTGATGGGGATGATGATTTCATCTTCGTCAACTGTTTCTTGACCTTCTTGATGAGGTTGGGCTTTGAGTCATCATCCATTTCTTTGGGTACCCTGAGTCGCTGTCAACAAAAAACCTTTTATTGGAAACCAGGTCAAGTAAAAATGGATCTAAAAAAATGGGTATAGTCAAAGAACCATAAAAGGGTAACTGTTGAACATTGTCTGGGAACGGGGATGCAATTGGACGCGGAGAGATTTTCTCATCCTCAGACTCAGAGTCCGAAAATCCCAACCTCAATGTCTTACGCCCCGGGGATCTGCGCTGCTGACCACCGGCGCCAGAGGTCGCAAAGCACTGCGCTTTGGCAGCAGAACTGCAGAGCCGTAATAGCGTCCAGCATCAGCAACGGAAAGCGAGTAACAAAAGCGAGGCACCAAAGTTGAAGCCCACAGCTGCGCAATATCAAAGTCAACTTTGGAGCAAGAGACAGCCAGGAGACTTTGAAGAGATTGATACTTGCGCATCACGGGACATTGTACAAGGCAAAATGGTGGCATGCCATGCAAAATGGCGACATGCCGCTCATGTTTGTACACATGTGCACCTGTATCATATCAACAAATGCCCAGCATGGCCCTGCAGGTTTCAACCATTTTCGACCCGTTGCCTGTTAATTCATGATCAGTCTACGTGCAGCTTGAAGACACATCACACCCAACATCCATCACCCTCATTCGCCTCATGGCCAAGTTGTTCGAAGGAGGCGCCAGGAGGAGAAAACGCCTGGCACAATCAAAGACACACGCCGCATTGACATGGACGCACTTTGTCCCCATCCCCATGCTTCATGTTGAAGGCTTGCCATCCAGGATTTGGACCAACTTACCTGGCAAGGCGTCAGTTCTCGACCCAAAAAGTTCGTAGAATACCTTGCCTAAGGAATAGATGTCCCAGGCCCGCGATACATTTTCGTCGGGGGGGCGGTAAGAGTTGCACATCATTGGCGGTACATCCCCCTCTCGCGACACTGAGCCAAAATCAATTACAAACACAGTGCCCTCAGCATCAACGAGGAAATTGTCGGGCTTGATGCCGCAATGCACAAGACTCAAATAGTGCAAGTGCAAAATTGCCAACGCCATGCCAGTGGCAAGATCCTTTTGTTGAACAAAAGTCAACCCCTGCTCCCAATACCCACGCGCTGTGAATGGGAGGCAGGCCGAAATCAAACGCGGAGCTCTTTCAATGGTGGTTGCAAACCCCAAATAAGGACTGGAGGGAATGAGCAGACCGACAGCAACTTCTTTGAATAGCTCCTCATCCTCACTATCCAGGTACGTCTCCTTGGTAACAATGTTAACGTCAGGGTGCTCTTCCAATGGCAAACAGCGCCCCCGAAGCCTGAAGCAATTCTTTCAGTTTCCGTCACCGTTCCCAGATAGGCTTTGTCAAAAGCCTCGGACCAATCCCAGGTGATCAGCCTCCTGCTTCTCTCTCGTAGTGGTGTCCAGCTTCCCATTCCTGGCGCCCCTGGAGTTTGCAAATACGATGGACAAGAAAAACCTCCCGGCAAAACCCCTTCATCGAGGGAAGCATGTGCGTAAAGGATCTCTGGGCACTCTCTCTCTCTGCCGCCATCTCCAAGAGTTTTCTCTGGGCACTGCGTGCTTGCATTTTCACCTGAGTTCGAGATCTCTCTCGGTCCGATCTCGGTCACAGGCCACAGTGGTCAAAGGCCCCAAACTGCCATGGCAGAACGCAGCAAGTAGCAGGACAGCGAGCGATAGCACCATTAGCAGCACAGCTGAAGCATCCCAAATGCTTCGAGGAACTGGCAGCTCGAAATGGATCGCGATGGTTCTTGGAGGGCTGTTGGAGAGGTGCAGCTTGACAAAGGTCAGCTGGGTGGCGAGGCACAAGCCAAACACCACAAAGCCAAGCATTGCAAGTTTTCGCCTCATAGTGGTCATGAGTGTTGCAGTTTTCGGGTGCTTTTTGAGCCTGAACGGCGGCCGCAGTGATGAGGGATCATCATTGGAAATCACTGACCAATTGCTGTTTGGATCTTCTTTTTCCTCCATGATGCATCTAGCAGCCTTACACAGCCCTGTCGCACCACAATCCACTTGTCACTCAGCATCTTGGGCCCGCAACCTTTCCGTTTTTATGTGGGGTTAGTTTGGGGCAAAGGGTCGTCTAACCGCTTCAAGCAGCGAAGGACATGCAGCAGTCATGATGATCAGCCAAGGCTCCATTCCAAATCACCCTTGCCACACCGCACATGGAGACGCGCGGACTCCGCGGAGGCCTGACAATAATTAGATGAGAGGCGGGCCTGTGGCGTTGGAAAGGTGATTGAAGTGGACCTCCACAGCCAACAAGTTGGAAAAGGTCATGCAGACTAAATGACATAGGCTTTCATCGACTGCATGGTCAGATTTCACGCACCACCCCTAAAACAGAACACAACTCTGCTCAACATATTTCATCAGAGAGCCGCTGGTAAAGCATGATGCACTGGGACCAGATTCCTCCCGATGTATAGCTAGGCTCGGTGATAGGTATGGGTTTTTGGCCATGTTCAGATAACTGCTCCTCGCTGATGACAAGACCGGTCGCTAAACCGAACCACTACATATACAGCGGCGGTTCAAACTTGGACACAATTGAAATGATACTCAAATGGTCGCTACTCTTTTAATACAATTGGTCATAAAAATACCAGTAGTACCGCACAAAGCGGTGGCGGAAGTTTCAAAGATTGGAAACCTATAGGAGAGGTCGGTTGTTGCGATGCATGGATGGCAGAGCGAACATGCTGATGAATCGACCAGTGGTTGGAGGCAGGGCAGTGTAGTTGTAGTCTAGTTGCAGTGTAGTTGTAGTGTAGCCGTGGCTGTGGTTGCAATTGTAGTTGTAGTTGTACTTGTAGTGGTAGTGGTTGCACTTGTAGTTGTAATGTAGTTGTAGTTGTAATGTAATTGTAAAACAGTGTAGTGTAGTCTAATGTAGTTGTAGTGGTAGTGGTAGTGGTTGTAGCTGCAGTTGTAGTGGCAGTGGGAGTGGTAGTTGTAGTTGTAGTGGTAGTAGCTGTAGTTGTAGTGGCAGTGGTAGTTGTAGCTGTCGTCTAGTGTAGTGTAGTGTAGGGTAGTGTGTTGATGTTCCGAAACGAAGCAATTCTGCGAGACTTCTTCCATTTTCCAAGTTGACAACTTCAAAAACGAAGCAATTCTGCGAGACCTCCATCAAAATGGAAAGTCCACTGCAGAGCTGACGTCCTCGTACCAATGCGTTTTGCGATTTGTCCACTCCATCTCTCTCAAGTACTGTGCCTGCCACGAAAAAATGACTCCGGGTCATACGAAGTGCTGCACCTGTCACGCAACATCACTTCAACAAACCTGAAGATCTGATGCTCCAAAATGCAAACCATCTCAGGAAATCACCGCCTGACATCTGAACATATCTGATCGATATGTCTCTTGTAATCCGCCTGCTACGCGAAATGCATCTGTGCAGATCCTCTTCAAATGTCCCAGGCCTGCCATCGTTTTGAGAAATGCCACAACACCCACACGTTTGGCTCACTTTTGACAAGGTGCAGAATCCCTTGCGCCTGCCACGCAAAACGCCAAAAGTGCTCCGAACCCCTCAGTTTTTAACACTTTTGACTTCAAAATGTGCTTCGTGCCACGGCGGCGTCACTTTTTCGACATTGCAACTTCATGCAACTTCCAAAAGCGCTCCGAACCCGTCAGTTTTTAACATTTTTGACTTCCAAATGTGCTTCGCGCCACAACGCCGTGCACTTTTTCGACATTGCAACTTCCAAAAGCGCTCCGAACCCGTCAGTTTTTGCCGACTCAATCAATACCCTGAGTGATATGACTGTTTGGTGTTGTTTTTCATTGAAGCCATTCACATTCGGCAAAGAATGATCCAAAACAAAATTGTTTTCATGTACTGTACATGTCGAATCGTGTCGATCAGTATGCTGTAAATAGTTTACAATCGCTCCCAAACATCTTCCAGGTGGAGCCTACGTTGGTGGAGATGTTCAAGAAGGGCCAGATCGATGCAACTATACAGCTATGCAGATGTTGGCCGTCGCACGAAATGGTGGTCGATCGTCAAAAACTGCGGTAAAATTGCGATTTTGCTGCGTCCGCGCGGGCTGCGTCGCCGCGATTAGCTGCGAAATGCGAGTTGTGTGATGTTACGTCCATTGCTCAATGTCACTATGTGACTTTGCGTTTGCGTCCGCGATGGCTGTCCATCGCGTTTCGCAAGCAAAATGGGACGTTGTCATGTGATGTTTTTGGGAATTTTGTCGCGTAATGTCACAATTTAGTTGCGAAATGTGACTTGCCCTCTGTGTCCGCGTGGGCCGTGAAGCCGCGATTAGCTGCGAAATGCAAGTTGTTGCGTGATGTTACGTCTATTATTGCTAAATGTTACTATGTAGTTCCGAAACGCGACTGCGTGCCTGGATCCGCGCGCACCGCCTATCGCATTTCGCAAGCAAAATAGGACGTTTTCATGTGTGATGCTGTTGTGTGTACTGTCGCGCTCTGTGTGTAAAGGCGTCTGTGTGTCAAAGCGGCTGTGTGTAAAGGCGACTGTGTGTAAAAGCGTCTGCGTGTAAAGTGTAAAGGTGTCAGTGTGTAGAAGCGTCTGTGTGTAAAGACATCTGTGCGTAAAAGCGTCTGTGTGTAAAGACATCTGTGTGTAAAAGCGTCTGTGTGTAAAGACATCCGCGTGGAAAAGCGTCTGTGTGTAAAGACATCTGTGTGTAAAAGCGTCTGTGTGTAAAAGCGTGTGGAAAAGGGTCTGTGCATAAAGACTTCTGTGTGTAAGAGGGTTTGTGTGGACAAGGATCTGTGTGTAAAAGCGTTTGTGTATAAAAGCGCCTGTGTGTAAAGGTGTCTGTGTGTAAATGTGTTCGTGTGTAACAGCGTCTGTGTATAAAAGCGTTTGTGTGTAAAAGCGTCTGTGTGTAGAAATGCCTGCGTGTAAAAGTGTAAAAGCGTTTGTGTGTGTGTGTAAAAGCGTCTGTGTGTAAAAGCGTTTGTGTAAAAGCGTCTGTGTGTAAAGACATCTGTGTGCAAAAGTGTCAGTGTGTAAATGTGTTTGTGTGTAAAAGGGTTTCTGTGTAAAAGCGTTAGTGTGTAAATGTGTTTGTGTGTAAAAGGGTCTTTGCGTAAAAGCGTTGGTGTGTAAAAGCGTTGTGCGTAAAAGGGTCTTTGTGTAAAAATGGTTGTGTGTAAAGGCGTGTGTCTGTAAAAACTTGTGCCTGTGACCTCTTGCAAGGCTGCCTGCAAATTCGCGGGTGATGCGTCTTTGAGCAGCTGACTCACCCAGTGCATTGGAGGTCTTTGCTCCACCACCTCAACGTGAACATGCACGAAGACCAAGGACCAAAGGAACAACCCGCAGCCGAAGAAATTCACACGACGAGCGGGGTTGTTCATGGTGTGGAGTCGCTGCCTCGGCTCAAGGCCGTGCTGGTTGCACACGCTGCACCAATTCCAAAGGCGATCTGCTGGGGCCCTCATTGAACCACTGAAACCAAACCAATGAGCTTCAAATCGCTTAACAGCTGGTGAGGATCCATAAAGCCCATAATGCTTCAGAGTTGCAAGCGCTGGAAAAGCGTCTGTGTGTAAAAGCGCGTGCGGGCAAAAAGGGTCTGCGTGTAAATGTGGCAGTATGTAAAAGCGTCTGTGTGTGTAAAGACATCTGTGTGTAAAAGCGTCTGTGTGTAAAAGCGCTTGTGTGTCAAAGGGTCTGTGCATAAAGACTTCTGTGTGTAAGAGGGTTTGTGTGGACCAGGATCTGTGTGTAAAAGCGTCTGTGTGCAAAAGCGCCTGTGTAAAGGTGTCTTTGTAAATGTGTGTGTGTAACAGCGCCTGTTTGTAAAAGCGTTTGTAAATGTATTGGCTGCAGTGTCCCTCGGAAGACCTCATAGTGTCCAGAGTAGATGCGGCTGCGCAGGTGGAAGCTGCTGTGTCGGCAACTGTGGCACCACGCAATGACTGCGGTCGTCTTCGATAGGCACACTTTGTTTCATTGCTTCAATGGAAGCAATCGTAGCTGTGCCGCGCTGCGCGCGTGGCTGATTGTTGCATGGAACTACTCCGCAGGGGCCACGATCGAGTTGCTGCTGGTGCAAAGAAAAGCGCAGAGACTGTGGAAGCTCGAGGGCTACATGCTGGATGCACACCGTCGACATGGAACGCAAGCAGTGGCACCAGAGCTTCGCGGCTGCCGGTCCCGCGGCTGGTCTGGCAGCGGGCTGTCCTGAGTCCATCCCGGCTGGTCTGCCCGCGGGTCCAAGCTTTGGCTAGTCCGAAGAGAGTTTGCCATGTGAAGACGCCTTGTGAAGCTTCGGACGTGTCCGTGGCGTCGTCCTGCCCTGAATTCTTAGATTAGACCGCTGGCAGCGTCGTTTGGCCGTGTCCGTGATGTCTTCTCCTTTGATGCACCTGTGTCTCGCAATGAAAATGTTTCGCGGCTCCTGGGTCTGTTATGCATGGTGGTTTCTCCCATGGACAATGTCTTCACTGTGTGTCACACGCTAATCTTGGATTTTTGGACGGGATGTTCAAAGGATATGTCGGTGATATCTGTTTGCATGTGCCTCAGAACCATCACGAACCGCAAAACTGGCAAGAGCGCGTCGGCTGCGTGCCTCTTTGGTGCAAAGCAACTCCGATGTCTTCTGGACACGTCCGTGACATCTCTTTGCTTGCATTTTCACAAAGAGGTTAACCTTAGCTGTTCGACAGCTACCACAGCTGCTCTGAGGTCGCGATGCGCTGAGTCGCCACTCGAAGCAGTGCCGAATGTGACAGCAAAAAAAGAAGTTCGTCGCGTGCCAGCACTGTTCTCTCCGCGGCTGCCCTCATTGCTTGTCGGCACTGCACTACTTTAGACGCACTACTTTACCTCACAGGAAAGTTTGACATGCATCTGGCGCTGCATTTGCTTCGGTTCTCCTTTGCCTCGGCCCTTAACATCACGGTGTGCGACGGATGTGTCCGGGACACCGTGATTAAAACCGCCCGTGTGCAAAAAAAAGGATGTGTGTGAAAAGGATTGTGTGTAAAAACGACAGTGCGCAAATCGCTTTATTTGTAAAGTGTTTTACGCGTAAAGGCAAATTTTCTGTAACAGCGTGCGTGTGTAAAAGTGTCTGTGTGTCAAACAGCGTCTGTGTGTGACAGCCTCTGCGTGTAAAGTTGTATGTTTGTATCGCCTTCTCTGTGGAAGAGCTTCTGTGTGTTCTGTGTCCGCGTTTCTTTCATTAAAGTTAAACAGCATCTGTCTTCACTTCTCAGACCTGCTCCTCTCGCAGCTTCTGCTGTCACATCTTCATTCACGTCTTGCACATGCCCCTCTCGCACATTCATTCCTCGCATCTTCCTTTCATGCACCTTCACCTCCAGATACATCACCTTCGCACATCCTGGCTCTTATCATCATCTTCTCTTCATATCTCCCTTCTGCTTCCCTCACATCTCTACATCTTCACGTCTATTCACTCCACCTCCCTTTGTCTCTCTCTCTCTCTCTCTCTCCCCCTCTCCCTCTCTCTCTCTCTCTCTCTCTCTCTCTCCCTCCCTCCCCCCCTCTCTTCCATCTACCAACCATATGCCTGTTATACTTGTATGCCTTTACCTGGCTCCTCTGCGCTATTCGTCGGCATCTTCACCTCTTAATGTTCTCCTCTTACATCTTCTCTTCCATTATTTACTCACATCTTCACATCTGCACATAGTCACAGCTGCACATCTACACATCTTACATCTGCACATCTTCTCTTCTTACATCGTCTATTCTTGCATGTTACGTCTTCAATATTCTCTTCTTCCATCTTCTAGTCTTACATCTTCTCATCTTCTTTTCTTACCTCTTCTCATCTTTCATTCTCTCTTCTTACGTTGTCTCCATAAAACTTTCGCTTGCATCTGATTGACTGTGCTCCTCTTCGCTCTCGGGCCATCCGTCGTCTAGTTCCAAAACAGGTTCCAATCGATCGCTACAACTGGTGAAGTCTAATGAAATCCCCATGAAATATCATGAACATGACCATAATGACCATTGATTCCATGTGAAATCCTAGTAAATTCCCCAAGTTGAACGGCTCAAACGTGGTGACATCCACCGCGCCACGGAGTTCGGCACCCAGGCCCTGCAAGGGGCCCTGTGGGTCGCTGCTGAGGGCGATGAGCTGCAGGATGCGGCCCAAAGGGTCGTGGGACTCAGAGACGGCCATGAATTTCCTGGCGGGGATGCATCATCCCTAGTAAGAATGAATATTTATTTATATACTATATATATATATGTAATAATAATGATAATACTATATAATAATATTTATACGATAATAATATATAATAATATTTATATGATAATAATATATAATAATATTTATATGATAATAATATATAATAATATTTATATGATATCTATATGTTATGCTAATGTATCACTAGTTAGTACAAGTAAGAATTACCATAGTCATATATATATGTGTGTGTTTGTGTTTATTGTGATAATGTATCACTAGTATAATCAGCGTTAGCACTGTCATGATAATTTTGTAATGATATAGTGATATTGGTGATTGCTATTGGAATACTACCCCTATTGGGATAATTACTATAATGATATATAATCCCTAAGAGTATTTTGTTCAATAAAAAATCATAGTAATAATAATTGTATGATATATAATCATCTGTAGAGGTGTGTATATATATATATACACGTGCAGAATATATATATATATATTAGTACATAATTATAGTAATATTATGTAATATTCACGATGATGGTAATGTTATGGTCCTTATGATAATTACAAAATGTTGGTGATGCATAATCTGTACACTGCAGATATCATTAACAATAGTGATATAAATGGGGTTATAAATACACCATCTACATGTTTGGGTGTGTATGCTTCCAACAAAAAGGGCAGTATCTAAGATTTGTTTTAGTCGAGTTTCATCAACCCAAAAAGGATGCATGTAAAACAACGGGCACCCTCCACATTTTTTTTGGATGATTGGGGGTTGGCATGGTTCAAGCAGGATACGGCCAACAAGAACAATGGAAAAATGGAACCGGCAAAAATGGTGGTGCTTAACAAGGACAACCATGATGGGAATGTACTGTAATGGGATATATAGTATGTGTCTCACACATGTACAAATTATATGTATCACATATATAACTTGGCGAAAAAACATTTTTGTGGATGGTACAGTGGGGGTACTCATAATAATCAACATTCCAGTTGCATCCATGGCTGCATCCATTTAAGCCGGTATTCTTTATAGCGGGAGACCAGGAGTTTTTCGAACATCATCCAAGGTCGATGTCGCCCAGGTCGACTGGCAATGGTCCCAAAAAGGGATTGAAAAATCTGGAGAAACTCCACTGGTTGAAATATAGCCATGGTGGTACCAAAAAATAGCTGGATGGTGATGGATGGTGTATTTCAGAGAAAATCCTATTTTTCAATGGATGACTGGGGGTAACACCCCAGCCATCAGGTTTCACCTCCTTAACTTCCGAGGTTCTGCGACTTGACATCCTCCACACTGCGAATCCGTTGGGTGTACAGCACCGCAGCCACCTGTCCATCCAGCTCCAGTAGAAAGTTGCCCTCGCGGGACGTTTCCAGGCGCTGACGTAACACCTGGCGCTGAAGATGTTTTCGGTGTCTGAAAATGATGAGAAACCTTTGGGTTTAGTGGGATTCCATTGGGATTTCATGGGGAAGTCATCATAGGGTGACTCTATGGGGGATTTTTTAATGGAACTTCTGGAAGTTTAACCCCAACATCCAACATCCAACCAACATCCCAAAACATAGTTTCCGATACATTTTCCCTCAAACATCCTAATGCCGAATGCCTATTCAAACATGTACACCTTCCATAAGATCAAGTCATAACTCTCAAATCTCGCCCATTTTTCCCAGGCCCAAGCCCCATCCCACCAGCACCTCCTCCGACGCAGCCAGCTGTTGCCAGGCCTTCTTTTCCAGCTCCAGCAGCGATGGCAGATCTGACCGCTCTGCGAGGCGGAGGCGGAAGGCTTTGCGCACCAGGTGTTGGTTCATCATGCGACAGTAACCTGCAGAAAACCCTGAGGAGATTGATATAGATTGATGTTTATTTGGGGAAAAAAAATGGGAAAATATATGAACAAATCATGGGAAAACGATCATTGATCCCAGTATGGTGGGGAAAGTATGCAAAAATAAATGATATAGACTACAGTAATGGATAAACATGGGGATTAACCTCCAGAAAATTTGGGCGAACCACCAAGCTTTTGTGCAGATTCACCAAGTACATGGGCAGCACAGAAATATGGGGGGATTCATTTTTATTGGGAAAAGATTCGGAAAAGATGAGAAACTGCGAATACTGATCCCAAAAAATATCTGATGAACAAATTTGGAGAATTGCTGGGATTTTGGGGGGTAACAAATATTTTCAACCCAGGCAGCTGGGGAAATTTCACCAAGATAGGTTGAAAACTATACGAATCATTGCGATTGCATGATCGGAATAAATATGTCAATGGATTCAATGGATAAAATGTTGGTTCCGAAAACAAAATGGGTTTGGGAAAATGTGTTGGACTGAAAAACAAAAAGTGTTCACAATCTCTACCATAAATATCCATAAATGTGCAACGGATGCATAAACCATAATGAAATGCGGTGGATGAGCGGAGCGTTGGTTTCACTCGCACGGATTGAGCAAAGGGTGAGCGGGATGGTATCCAGGATGGGGTTGTGACCCTACCAAAATCACCCGGAACTGCTTGCCCTACCACTGTCTCGTTGCAGGATGTTGGGTCCCTTGTTTAGTTGATGTCAACCCACCACAGCTTGGGCAACCAAATCGAAGACATGCCACCTCCAGTCTCGGGATAGGTTTGAACTGATCTGCAATCGGTTGGAAAAAGACCAGCCATTGCACAGCTCATTGCAAAAGACACGGCTGAAACCATGTATTGCCTGGCGCACACTTGTGTGGGCCAACGCTTCAAGCACCTCCCAGTTGCATGATCGTGATGATGGTCATTTTGGTGATTATGCTGGTGATGGTCATGATGGTGAGACTTTCCAGGACTTTCATTCATGACAAAACTTTGTCCGTCAACAGGACACCTCACCTCTGACAGATCGACCAACATTCCTTCGTGATCCAACGGACAGTTCCCCAGCACGGCTAAAAGCAGCTCTGCCTGGAGAGACTTTGCACGATGTCAAAATGGAACGACACACCTTGGAGGCACCAGCACTAAGCTTGGAACCAGAACTGGGGGTTTGCCTGGTTAATTGGGAATATGGGAATATGGGGCCCCATCATAGCGAATCGGGGGAGACACAAGTCCCACGTGTTTTTGGTCTTGGGCGGGTCAAAAAGGGCCACACCCTTATCATTTGTGTATGGCCCCAAAAAATAGTAACCCCTAAAATTGCAGGGTTTGAGATGGTTTGAGACTTTCAAGATCTTTCAACCAAATATATCCAAATATGACCAGCCTTTTGCATGTCTGTCCCCCAAATTTTGTTTCGCAAGCCATGGCCGTTTTCGCATCCCCAGGCACAGTCGTTCATGAATCGCCTGGTGCTGGGAAGATCCAACTGCATCACCTCCGCAGGTGTTGATGGTGACCTGCCTGGAAAATATGACGTCATTGGGGATCATCATCCCACGGGACTGGTGAAACCAGCAGTGATGGGTCGAGCTCCGAATCAGCTCACGTATCTCAATAGTTTTCAACCAAATCTATGAATGTCAAGCTGCTTTGACCTGACTTCCCACCTGGGCTGGTTCCTAGCCAAAGCATCATCAATCGTGAGGTCGGCCAGTCTTAAAACATGCTACCCCATCAAAATCCATGAAATTGTTGATTCATCGTATTTTCCTTTGATCAGAGTGGCCATTTTTTGCCAGTTTCCCTCTGGTAAACTAACGTAACTATGGAAAATCACCGTTTTTCATGGGAAAATCCACTATAAATGGGCCATTTTCAATAGCTATTTTGACATAACCAGAGGGTTATGGGTTCCAAAAGGGTCTCCCCGCAGTCCCATCTGCCTCCAACATACAGAGCCCAAAGGAGTCCCCCAAGGCGTCGGCCCAACGGGCCATGTGTTCCACCAGGGAGGCGAAGAGCTCCAGGGCTCCGATGGCCGTCCCCTCCTGGAATCTATGGAGAAAGTCACTGGTTAGTCACCATAGTTTTTTTAAAAAAAACGCCATTTATAAATGGGATAATTAATAATGGGATATACAAGTATATGTATATATATAAAGAAAAGGTGTATAATATGGGATAATAATGGGATAATATGGGATAATGATGGGTATAATATGGGATAATAATGGGATAAGCCCACGAATATTCGGGCACCTCAAAAAAAAAGGCTGGCAGCCAAACCACTTTCCGATTGGGATGATCCTCCAAGTTTTTCGAACGCCCCGCACGGCAGGGGTGCGGAGGATCCAAGAGATCCTAGAGATCCCAGTGTTCAACTGGTTGTTGCCAAATTCCTGACTGGTTCTAAGTTGATTAATTACACCGTAGAAAATGGCAAAGATTAAGAAAACAAAAAAAAAATAAACGAAAAACAAGAAGTTCTGTGTGATGAAAGAAACTATCGAATCACATATTGACATATTGACCATGTCCTTCGTCTCAATCCCAAGCTCTCTGCCTTTTCTGCCTTGTGTCATCCTTCAAAGATTCGAGTGACAAACTGCAGCGGGTTATCTGAAAATAGGATACCAAACAAAAAATGATGGTTTATCATTAATCACCATTTTCCCGGGCTCAAATGGCCATCTTTTTTTGGGGGTAAATCCCCCATTACTTGCGGTACCAAACCCACCGCATCCGCAGTTCCTTGTCCAAGTGCACAAAATCTGCCAGCTGACTTCGAACAAAGGCAGCCAGGGAGGAATCTGAAGGGATAGGCGTCTTGGCCGGAATATAGGGCCGGTCGTGGTCCAGAAACGATCCTTGCGTGCACCCAGGACCCAGGAAGCAGGCGTTTTGCAAGACAGCTTTATTCATGTCTAGATTCTAGACGCTGTTGCAAGACATGTCATCCCCCAAAGTTTTCTATTCAATATCATGCCAAATAGAAACGATTGATTTTCAGCGTATACTTGTTTGACCTTCAATCCCAGTGTTCATCGCTGCGGGTCAAGACTTACCCAGAAGACCACAGATTTTGGCATTCTTTGAGTCTTCAAGCATTGCAAGTTTGGATAACTTGACCATTGCAAAATATGGTTGTTGATAGTTTTCAAAAAAAAAAGGCCTTGCGCAACAAAACCATTCTCGAGGCAACATCCTGCAACCCAATCTTTGATCATGTTTACGCAGGAAATAAACATAAAATATGTATATATTATATGATTATATATTATATACAATTATATATTATATACATATATAAACAACATAGAGTGCCATTTCAAACAGCCATCTGTCACTGCTTGATACTTTTCTTTGGGTTCCCGCCGCTGATAAAGCAGGCTTTATCGGCTGGGTTGACACAGATGTTCTCCCTAGCTCCATCATCATCATCACCATCACCATCACCATCACCATCATTACCATTTTCTTCAATACATCTTCCATATCTATTATCTACATTTATCTACTCCATATCATTTACCAATCCAATGACTAGCTGACTAGCTTTTGACTGTGTTCTTCTCCAAGTTTCGCACGTGCAACGCCTTCTTGGTATTCACCTGGCAGTCAAAAGCCTGGTTGGAAAGGTACGGGTACCCTACGCAAAAATAGCTGGTTGACTGTCTGACCCATGGACATCATAGGTTTTGACCCATCCCCACCTTCTTCCTCTTCAGCATGGCCATGAGAGCACTGGGCTTCCCAATGTCGCCGCTCACCACGCGGTGGGGCACCTCATGGGCGTCCAAGTTACAAGCCGTGGCGATGCGCGCCTTCTCGTTGAAGTCCACACCCACCATGGTGAGGGGATGGGAATCTAAGACCTGGATATGCTTGGTGAGAAAAAGTGATAAAAAGCTTGGTGAGGCGCCCAAAGAAATAGCTCAATTGCTTATGACTTGGTGAGTTCTAGGGTTTATGAAGGATGTAACTATAAAGTTAATGGGTTTATAAACCAACTTCGAACTGGGGCGGCTCGCCTTGTGACATGGAGGAATGACTAGAACTACAACTCCCATGAAGAGATTTGAAAGGTCTTTGTCCATAGCGGCTCATCATCCCAGGATACACCAGGTGTAACGGATGGCACATTTTAATACATTTGATTTGAACCATTTTGAAGCCACCATCATACAGCTGCGGTCACTGCCTTGGGACACTGAAAATTTGAGTTTCCCCAGGATCTCCCCTTTTCAGATGGAAATTTGGGGCTGTGACCTGGGGCAAAAACAGGACTGAAATTATGGCGATGGTCTTGTTGAATCGGTGATATAGGTGTACAGAAATGTACAGGCCTGATGAGGAAAACATCTGAGGCCTGGGGTGTCCAGGAGAACTCCTGGGAAGCACCAATTCTGGGAACGAAGAGATACGCATCAGTGAATCAGAGAACGGATGACTGGTTGGTGGTGCAATGTGCCCATCTTGAAAAATGATGGAGTTCGTCAATGGGAAGGATGACATCCCATAGATTATGGAAAATAAAAAATGTTTGAAACCACCAACCAGATGATGATACACGCGACAGGGGTATTGGAATGCTCCACTGAAACATCACTCAACCATACCAGAGCGCCAAACATGAAAAAGTGCCAGCTTAGCTAGGGAAACCATCTGAGTGCTTGGGTCCACCCATTGTCCCCCATTCTTCGGTGGACCTTGCCGCGCGGGGTGTGGTTCTTCACGTGTTCATAGATGCACTGAAGCAAATGACCATCACCACAACCCGTATCAATCACAAACTGCGGCTGCTCGTCGAACTTGTCGTTGGCAAAAACTTGATGGACGTGCTGTAGCAAATCCTGGGAGCCGAAGGATAGCATCTGATTCTGGCAATGGAGCAGATTTGCCATCCCTTATTTACTCATCAAAGAAGTGGATTTTCCATGAGGCCCAGGCGGGGTTCATTTTTTCCTAGCCTGGAGGCTACTCTGGATTTGCTCCCAATATCACCCTCAAAATATCTCAAAATTAAATCCCTTGAAGAAGGGTCCGGGGCTACTCCAGTACTTGTGACCTCCGAAAACACCTTGGCATCTTCCCAGTCACAGATCTTCCATCCCACCCGGCCCTTGGATGAAAATTATGGAAACCCTGGTCCTTGAACAACGTGCTATGTTGCGCCCCGCTTCCCACCACGTTCAGTGTTCGGTGCACGTGAATCTCATCATCTTCATCCTCCACATCTCCATTAAAGCCCCAGGAGGCGTCATCGAACAAGACATGGTGGAAGTGTGACAGCAGCGGCGCATAGGAGGTGGGCACGTAGTAGGAGTAGACCCTTTGTAAGCCCAAATATCCTTGGGGCCAAACCTCCACCCGACCATTGGAATCAACTTGGCCAATGCCCAGAGCTTGAAAGATGTCGCCTGGGTAGTTCAGCCAAGTTTCGAAAATATGGGGGTCGATTCCAGGGATCACATGGATCACTAAGATTTGGGTGGATTTGGGATATCTCGGCCACCAGTTCTGAATGGGGAAAAAAGTCAGAAAAGGTCTGAAACCACCAGCCAGTCACCCATGGTCTTTAAGGCAGAAACATCTAAGCTGCTGAAATCAAAAGTGCTGAAGGCCTTGTCACGACCCAAGTCCAAGCCTTCCTCATTCCACCTGGCGACATTCGAGGTCGCGGCCAAGTCTCTGTGCAATCACAGTAAAACTGAAAGCTACCCTCTGGTTATGTCAAAATAGCTATTGAAAATGGCCATTTATAGTGCATTTACCCATTAAAAATTGTGATTTTCCATAGTTATGTTAGTTTACTAGAGGGTACCAGATATTGATCATGATTAATCTCATATGACTCATATGTAATATATGGGTGTGTCTGTGTCTAATATGGCTGTTTAATTTAGGGAACATATGGGAACATAGTAATTGACCAGTTGATTTAGGAGTACCCGATGCTCCGACAAAGCCATACAGGTCCTAGCCTGGTAGCCTAGTTGGCCTCCAATATCTTAAGATATCTTTAGCCAGGTGGGAAAAATTGGTCACAGACAAAATCCGCAGGTAAATCATATACTTCTGGGATCGAGAAAAGAAACACGCGCTTAAAAGCTTCCAGTGGCTTCCAGGCTTATCTGGGGCGAAAATGCTTCAGCACCCTTATCTACGAGCAACTGTGGGATCCCAACTACGGCAGACTGAAGTAGAAATCAGCTACTTGCACATCTACAACCAGAGATGACCACCTAACAGCTAACACCAAACCCATTCATCCCTTCTTGGCTAGATCCATTTCCATATTGTGTGTTTTATTCTGCATCAATCCCGCATTTTTGTTGCTTAGATTCCGCATAATCCGGGATCGTTGGTTTTTGAATCAACTTGATCAACTTTTCACTATCCTAAAATTCTGAGCACAATTTCTGACAATCTCTGATAGGTAGATCCACAATGTTCGTTGCTTTCCTACTTGTTGAAGGTCCTATGTTCGCTTATTTTTTTCACGATCCCGACTGTGGTTTTATCATCTTTTATCCCGGCTATCCCCCAAAAAAATCTCCATTAACACCCAACAAAAATGCCATTCAAACCAGCCCTAATATCGCTAAAGCACCTGGCATTGTATGTCATGGACGTCAACAGCGGCGCCAGTGCCACCCCTTGCAGCAGGCTGCTGCGCCCTGCGAGGCGTCGCCAAAGGTCTAAGCAAAGCTGAGAGGCCTCGGAAAGGGGGAGCCTGGGGTTGTTTCATCATCAGATTTTTGGAGATACTAGTACTTTGGATATTAATGTATATTATCTTGTATCTTATAGACATAGATAATTTAGATAATTGTGTGCGCACACAAAAAAAAAAACGAAATAAATCATCGGAATTGTTAGGATTTCACAGTCCAAGATTTGGAGTATCTAATCATCTGATTGTTTGGTAAATTTTTTGGAACAGGACACTGGTGATGAATGGGTTAGTTGGAATATTTAGAATACCAGTACTTGGAATTCACCATCTAGTGTTTGACCATCATACTTGTGGGGATTTCAAAGTTCAATCATTGGAGCATCTAATCTTCAAAGTTCAATACTTGGAAAAATTAACTTTCGCCGTCAGGTTTGAGCATCAGTCAAGATGCTGCTTGATTACCAGGACGGAGCAAATTCAATCATTGAAAATGCTGGTCCGATAATAATAGAACTTGGCGGAGTTGATTCATCAATATCTCAACCAGAATAACCGGTGGACTTGACCAGTGAGCCAGGTAATGTCGGCATCACTAAGTTGATCCACACATCATCAATCCAGCCAAAAAGAAACACAGAATATCCGATAATCACCAGAGTGCATCTCTCAGCTTGTGTAGGATTCGATTTCTGACCCCATCTCTGATTTCATTGATTTTCTGGTGCTGGGGCCCCATACCTCTGAAGGAATTTTGAAGGGTGGCTGTGCTTTGCTGTAGATCTCCAGGATCTTCTCCTTTCGAAGACGGCAAAGCTAACTGGGAAGACTGGTCTTGTACGGTAGGAGATTTAAAAATTATCCAAATAGTTCAGAATCATTATAAGATCAGATAATGACTTCAAAAGCTGATTCAAAGCCATGTTTGATGGATTCCTGCAAACACGTGCCATCATTTTGGTTAGCATTACAATATTGGCTCGAATAGTCAACTCCTTTCCAATGATGAAAAATTGATATTATTTGATAGGATTTCTGCAGAAAGGGTATCTCAGAACCGAACATTGCAACATGGTTCTGCGCAGTTGGGTAAATGGCGTGATACATCTTTTTCAGACATACCGAAGCTGACAGGCGCGCCAAATTCAATCAAGACCAGGGCGCATTGAATGCACCACGAGCTCGTTCGAGCCAGCAATCCAGATGTTTTTTGTAGGCTGATTTCCGCATTCATAATTGAGAGGTTCTTAAAAGGGGGATCCCCAAGTTACCATGGGTTTCAATAGTTTCAATAACCAAAATGCTCTAATAACTTGGATGATCTGGGGTTACCCCGCCATGGAAACCTCCAATTGTCCTCCCAGTTCAACCCGCCATTTCTTCCAACCCCCCATGGCTGCGGTTTCCCATGTGTTTCCCAGCTACCGCTCTTCTTTTCCGCCTGTAACACATCGGCCAGGTCTTTCCAGTTGCTCTCCGCGTCCAGTGCGTACGCAACGTCCGCCTCAATGGTACCTGGAGAACATGTTCAATGGCACTTGGGCTACACAGAATCATCCCAATGTTTGGGGGGTTAGAAAACCATAGTTCAAACCAAACGACTGAGTTACCTGGTTTCTCTCCCCAATTTCATGGTGCCAAGTTACATCGTTTATTTCCACAGTTCGCACTTAAGCCATTCAGTATCTCCGTTGTTCCCTTTCTTAAATTTCTTTGAATGCATCTTTGAACTCCACCAACAATATTTATCAACAGTTTATCAGGTTCCTAAATAATTTCTAGGAATCCACCAACAAATTAAAAGTCCTAAAACCCAGTCATCCACCCGCTAAAATCCGTGCCAAAAAAGGTGCCAACCATTCATTAATCTCATCTTTCTCTCAGTCTTTGGGTTTTTGTTATTTTTTGTTCATGTTCAACCCCCATCTCTCCAAGTTGCCAGGTTCCAGCTTCAAAACTCCCAAGGCGCCCCAGCTCCTCAACGCCACCTGCAACGGCCCCGTCCTGGCCCCGCTGCCCTCTGCCAGCTGCGCCGCAGTGCAGCGAGCGTCGCTGCTGAGCTGCGACAGCAACGGAAGGGTCTCCAGCAGCAGAGGCGTCACCGTCCAGCCGTGGATCAACAGAAAGGCGTTCTGGTTCCTGGGGCCCCCCCTGGGGGTGTTTAGGTGGTCAGTGATACCCTCTGGTTATGTCAAACATAGCTATTGAGAATGGTAGAAATAGTGAGTTTTCCCATTAATAGCATGGTGATTTTCCATAGTTATGTGGCTGTTTACCAGAGGGTATATGTTGTGAATGTTGTGAAATCATCGCGGTCTTGCTATTGATTTAAAGTGGGCTCCCTGGACTTCCTAATGGTGTCCCAAAACAAGATCTTGGCGCCGCTTTTTGAGTCTCTTCGGAGTCTTGGCGGACATATGGGGTCAGATGTTACCAAGAAAGGTGTCGGTGACATCTTGCCGGCATACAAGCTGGGATATGATATAGAACATAGAACTGATCGAACCCAATTTCAGAAGGTTGCCCCTTTCAGCAATTTCAGCAGCAATTCAGCAGCATTTCACCAACAGAAATGGAGCTTTGCCATGAATCCAACGGTCCGAAAGTATATCCTGGTGAAACAATCAAAGCCCAATCAGAGCGGATGGAGCCAATCAGAAAACAGGTGTAATCCTAGTACAAACTACCTAATAAAAGTGGGTCGAGATAACATGGTTTGGTTGTAACATTGTTATCTAGCTTAGGCCTTCTTAGAAAATTGCGTCAATTATGGATCTTCTTCCACATCAGGAATGATAAACAAATGCATGAAGCCAGCAACCAGCGAAGGTCTCTCTGCCATTGTTGGCCCTAAATACCCAGAAAGAGCTCCCAAAAGGACCCAAAAGATAAGAAATTACAGAAGATCTTTGTGGGAGCTCTGACTTTCGGACCCTCAAAATCTCTACCAGAACTGTGGAAATCCCTACATAATTTATATAGCCTATAACCATCTATAACCTACTACACAACTGTGATCTGATCATATCTGATCCCTGTAATCCCATCATCTGTCGCCAAAGATCAAATCAACCTTCGTTTCCGCAGACGCTTCCAGCGCGAGGAATGACATCTTGGCAGAGTCAAGCTGCTAGTGGCAAGTCAGGGACTGCATGCCAGAAGTCCTACGCACTTTGGAACTGGAGCCTAGATGTAGCTGGAGCAAAACACAGCATATTTCCGCACACATCTCTGCCAAGAAGACAAGAACCGATCAACGTGAGCAACAAAAACTCCACAGAAAGTGCCTCTCATCCCTGATGTCTGCATCCAACACAACCAGCCTTTGCTCGGAAGATCCCATGAACGCAGTTCTTGAAGATTCATACCAGTGGCAAAGAATCATCCTGCTTAGGCAAGTGCCCTACTTTGGGGGCATAGCACGGCAACACCTTCGAGTTGAGTTGCTATAGTCACAAACCACTTCCATCCAGCAGCTCTGGGTCAAAACTACTCCCAAAAATGACCATTTTTCTGTCGGCCATTTTTTGTCCTCTCCAGTTACCATATTTTTCTGTTACCATAGCTGCTATTAAAGCCATGGCCCATAGCTATCTGGAGCCAATGGGATGACTTTTCCGCCGGACTCGGCCTCGTCCTGAAGGGGGGCGATTTTTAAGACGCCATAAGATGTTGAGATTTTCTGAGATCAACCGGAGGGGTTGGATATGACCCAAGAAATTCAGTTAAGCCAACAAAATCAACAAAGATGAGGATATCGGATAACTGAAAAGAATGTGACGCTTTCGTGACGAAAAATAGGGGGCTTGACCTGCAACACCATGGAGTTTCATCGTAATCAACCAAAAATTTAGGATGTGTGTGTGAATCTTAAAATGTGAATTTGAAGCAACAAAGATGGGAAATGTCACTGGTAAAAGTGGTGCTCTGAGTCTTGATCAACTAAGAGTTTGACTTTGATAGATAAAAATGGAGGAAGTTTCAACATGTGTCAACCTCCCTGAACAATATGTTCGTCTATTGGGATCATCATCCCATTTGCTGGATGGAACATGACAGATAAACCCACCAATCAGAAATGTCATCCCAAATCGCACCAAGTCATCCAAACTTCCCTTCAAAAACTCCAGAAACAAGGACAAGTTGAATCTTGGATCGACCATCACTAAAATCACTTCATTTTTTCCAGTTTATAAAGGATAGTAGATAGACGTAGATAGGCGCTCCTGGGAAATCCCGACAATTCTTGATGTTTGGGAAGGCCCTTTTGTGTCTTTTCCATCCAATGTCGACAACAGGGTTACCCCCAGGTCCAGGGTTTTCTTAAGGGGGGTCCCTAAAATAATTCACCTATTCCAATGATAAATGCCTGCCATATGAACAAACCAGGGCACAAAATCCTGGGTCGACATTCCATCTGTCTGAAAGGAGGGTATCCCCAAAAGCAACTGGTTTATAATCATTTTCCCTACGTGAATATGTTAAATATTGTTAAATGGCCATAGCTTGGGCACAATAAATCCATTTGGGGACCACTCCTACAAAGCCAACAACTTCCATGGGTCGATATATGACGTGGTTTTCCGTTCTGATTCCACAACATCTTTCGATGTGATTTTTCGGGAGAACGGCACAGCATGGCACAGCATGGCACAGCCTGGCCGTCCTGAACCAAAAACAGAGGTGATGGGACTATGGATTATACTAGTTTCCAAATGTATGGGACAGTACAATGACAGTAGAGTAACTAGTGTATCCCCTAAAAATCACTAACAGGGGTATCTTGAACGGTTTGATATATATGTTTTCTCATGCCGGATGGTTCACTGGGTCACCACTTGTGCCACCACTGCACCTTGAGAAGACCCAGAAATCTATAAACGTATAGACTGGATTCTAATAATGACTGGTTGGTGGTTTCAACCCCTCCGAAAAATATTATATAGCCAGTTGGGATGATTCTTCCCAAGATATGGAAAAATAAAAAATGTTCCACACCACCAACCAGATGAGGTAAAAAATAAAAAATAACAAGGTAAATCAAACTGCTTGAAGGATTTCCCTCGATAGCTAGGCAGTTTTGCAACCCGGCCAGCCGCAATCTACCCATGGAACTTTGTAGCAGTGTCTCTTGTGGATGACGCTTGTTTCGTCTTGTTTCGAAGCCACATTGCCACAGCAACGTTCAGTGAGAAATGAATGCAAAAAGTTGCCAACATCTCAAAAACTAATCGTGCCTCGCTAAGTTGCTATATAAATGAAATCAAATCTTGGACTTGAGAGCTGTCACCACCATAATCTGGGTTGCCCCATGTCACAACCGAACCGTCTGACAAAATTGCGGCAAATGCAGACCATGTGGACTGAACCTGCTGCACATTCCGGAGCTGCTCTTGGACGTGAGAGCTGTCGCCGCCATAATCTGGCTCGCCCCATGTCACAATGGAGCCATCCGTTGAAATTGCGGCAAATGCACGATACGTGGACTGAATCTGTTGCACGTTCTGGAGCTGCTCTTGGACGTGAGAGCAGTCACCGCCATAATCTGGATAACCCCATGCCACAACTGAGCCGTCCAACAGAATTGCGGCAAATGCAGAACCTGTGGACTGAACCTGCTGCACATTCCGGAGCTGCTCTTGGACTTGAGAGCTGTCACTGCCACAATCTGGCCTGCCCCATGTCACAACCGATCCGTCTGACAGAATTGCGGCAAATGCAGCACGTGTTGACTGAACCTGCTGCACATTCTGGAGCTGCTCTTGGACATGCAAACTGTCACCGCCACAATCTGGCCTGCCCCATGTCACAACCGATCTGTCTGACAGAATTGCGGCAAATGCACCCCTTGTGGACTGAACCTGCTGCACATTCTGGAGCTGCTCTTGGACATGCAAACTGTCACCACCACCATCTGGCTTGCCCCATGTCACAATGGAGCCATCTGATCGAATTGCGGCAAATGCAGCATCCGTGGACTGAACCTGCTGCACATTCCGGAGCTGCCCTTGAACATGAAAACTGTCACCGCCATAATCTGGGTAGCCCCATGCCACAACCAAGCCGTCTGAGAGAATCGCGGCAAATGCACGATATGTGGACTGAATCTGTTGCACATTCCGGAGCTGCTCTTGGACTTGAGAGCTGTCACCGCCATAATCTAGCCTGCCCCATGTCACAACGGAGCCATCCGACACAATTGCGGCAAATGCACGATCCGTGGACTGAACCTGCTGCACATTCTGGAGCTGCTCTTGGACGTGAGAGCTGTCACCGCCATAAGCTGGGTTGCCCCATGTCACAACCGATCCGTCCGCCAGAATTGCGACAAATGCAGACTCTGTGGCTTGGACGTGCCGCACATTTCGGAGCTGCTCTTGGACTCGACTGCTGTCACCGCCAGAATCTGGATTGCCCCATGTGGCGACTCTGTTTCCTTCGTTGCACCAAAAAGCAAAGGCTTCGTCAGTCACAGCTATCTTTGCCGTTTGCACAATGGCCGTGAGAGTGTCTCCATCCTGAATCCCTGCAGCTTGCACAGATTCCTGAGGATCAAGAAGGACACCCTGTGCATTGACAAGCCTGAGGAATCCTCGCCCGAAAGATTTCTGGGCAAGAACTTTCAAATAGCCTACATTGGAAGAATCTGGAATTTCAAAGTGTTTTCTTTTTCCACTCGGCAAAGCCACATTCACTTGCATCTATTCATTCTATTCAAACTTTGGGTCCATCACGGACCATGCATTTGCTCGGGCGTCTGATCCAAAGCTGCAGATCTACGGTGGCGGCTTCAAGTCATCCCAAAATCCCCAAAAATATCGAAGTTGAAATTGAGTTGGGACATGTTGGGACCATCATCCCAAATAGGATTGAGAACAAGAAAAATTGGAAAAGGAAACACCAATCAGGCCAGCTCAAACATCTCTTTCTGCAAAAAATAGAAAATATCGTGTAATGATGCGATGTGCAGCTCCATTGACTTCGCAAGACATGTCGTGCCGTGGACCGGGCCTTCAAGTTTGACCCATTAATCGCCCTACATTGCTTATCCCACTACATTCCAATACATCACATTCCATTGTGTATATATACGTATATAATCGTATATACGTATAATGTACATATCTATGTTGTGTGTGTATCATCACATCCCCACAATGTCCCCGTTCTGTGCACATTGAAAGAAGCATAGTACAGTATCTCCATGTATCTCCCAAGTGAATATCCGCATGCTCTTTTGTCTTGTAAACCCATCTTTGTTGGTCAGTATCAGTATCAGTATCGGATATCCTCCCAACCCCAAACTGCTGCACCGTGCCTCCCCTTGCAGCTTGAACTTTCCCACTCCCTGGCAGCGGAGAAACTGTCATGTGTAAATACCATGAAGGTATCGGATCTGAAGGTTTCTTTTGAGGGCCAAGTTCAAGATGTTCAAGGCAACCCTCTCCTTGCCTGTTGTGAACTGACCTTCTTCCACACCAGGAATTGATGCAGAAAGAACAACCCACACCCGATGCAACAAGTTGCCAGACAAACGCCTAACACCACGATGTTCCGTTCAGACTCTGAGAGTCCTTTGGACCACCAGAAATCCGCACCCGGTTGGCAACTGGAGCCAGATGTCGCCGTGGCTGGAGCAAGGCCAGGCAAGGCAAAGCAGATGACCACACATATGACGTCAAGATGTCACCAATCAACAGAAAGACCATGAAAGGCCCATATGATGCCATCAGTCGTCACTCCACAGTGTCTCTGATCCCGTCCAAGTAAGATCAAGCCCGTGCCCAAAGATCACACGAAAGCACAGGAAGTGGTCAGTCATTTTCAGACCATGGGGGGTTCACACAGGAAGAATCTGTTTGAATTGGGTTGTTACCAGGGTCCCAAGCCACTTCACAAGTGCCTCTGGGTCAAACTTCCCGCCCAAATTGGGCCAACTGGTCGCTAAGGTACTGTAGGTACTGATCCTTCAAGTGAGCCAGAAGTTAAGCGATTCCCGCAGCCCATCATATTCGCTGGTAAAATAGGTATATCCCTCCTATGGCTTATAATCTTCAACAAACAAATTTAGCATAAATATGAATATGCTATATTCAACCCACTATATTGGTCCCCACCACTTGTATTGCTTGAGAAATAGGTATTGTGAAAACATCCCCAATAAATCAGTTTAGCATAAATCTTCCATATCAACCCATCAACAAGTGTTAAATCCAGGTAAATCAACATAGTTTAACATAATTTAACATATTTATGAACCCATCAATCATCATCAACCCTTCAGTTCTGAGTATGTTTAAAGAGATTTGTCAATGGCTCAAGTGGCTCAAGTGCAAACACCGCAGGTGGCCCACACCGCTTTTTTCCCGCAGGGCGCGGAGATTTTCGCATCGCGATCCTCAAAAGATGAGGTCATCATCCTGCCATAGATTGCCATAGATTGAGACCGGTTGAGAGATAGGGAGATTTATCTGATATGTTTAAAAGAAATATGGGATATATGATATATTTAAAAAAATCGGAGATATAAGATATTAATGTACTTTTGTTGATAGCTGTTGATCTGTTGATCTCATATATCTGATTTATCTATATTTATCTGATATCAACAGACATTTCTGAGATCAATTAACAGACATTAAGGATATGAACCAACAAAATATGAGATGAACCAAAGTGCCAAAGATTTTTTGACTTTCCTCAGAAAGATGGGGAGAGTCTCGGAGAATCAACCAACCAGGACCGGATATATAAACCAACAAAATGCACGTTGAAGCAGCAAAGACAGGGATCGGGAATATGAAACACCCTTCAGTAAGAAAGAACGGAATGTTCACTGGTACAGTTCAAGTGGTGGACTCAATCTTATTCAGCAAAGATGTTGACATTGATCAATTGCATCAATACAATGCTGGCTTTGATCAACCAATTTGAAATCATACTGTTTGTCAATTCATGGTAGGAATGTTCGATCATCGGTCTCCCAATATGGCCATCAAGAAATAGCAGGATCATCAACACGGCACCATCAGTTTATGGCATAGTTTATGGTAGCTACCGATCATCCCCAGATCTGTTGGTTGATATGTTAGATTCATTAGATTCATTAGATTCCTGAATTAGCCAACCACCGTCCCAGCCAGGTGAAGTTTGTTGATTCCTGCCACCACTTCAATTTGCTCGAGTCTGACCGTCAATATCTCCCGAGCGCAAAGGAACCATTCTCAATGACTTTGCTGGTTGTCTCCCACAACAAACCACCATCATCCAGCGGGTCCAGCGGACTATATGCTGCTACGTCCATATCAGTGGGGTAAATTCCCCAAATTTGATTGGTAACATGAGGGAACCCATCTGTGGACTTCTTGGTTTATATCCCAAGTTTTCCTAAGTCCCTGGAGTTTCACAGTTTCACAATGGTGGAAAGGATGTGGGTCAACCTTGTGTATCCGGCTGGTCCCCCACCTGTTCTTGGTGACCAAATCCCGGCTGAATCAATGGAATGAATCCCCAACTGATTCTCGAAATTCTTAGGTGTCTATTCCCATGTTTGATTGAGAAAATCCCCTTTTTGTTTGATTGGTTATTTTTCATAGAAAATCCTCTGGTAAATCATGGTAAATCCCCATAGTTTGGTGATTCCCATTTTCTGGTGACAACTCGCCTGTCCCGGGCCTTCTTTGAGGTCAACATGCTGGGCGCATCGATGGCAGCCTGAAAAAAAATAGATAACTGGTGGATGGATGTGGATGGCAGGCCCCATTTAAACCATTGATTTTTGTTGGAATATTGCAAAAAAAACAACATGTTGTGAAGTATGTCATGTATTTTGAACTTTGGTTCTACAGTCCAAAAAAGAATGGAAACGGGGAAACGCCTTCAAATATGGTTGATGACGGTTGATGGTCATGAATTCACCATTTTCATTGTGAGGTCTCCGTTTTTCCGATCAACGGTCTGATCGGTCTGGTGAAAAAACCTGAAATGATGATCGTCGTCCACTAGAATCAGAAACATCATGAAGCCACTCAGACATGTCCCAAGGTTGCCCCAAGTCGTCCGATTTTCTCCAAACAAACCAGGACAAAATGACAAAACAATTCATCAACATTTGGGGACTTACTGGATCTACCCACATCCCTTCTCCAATTTTCCCGCTCCTCGGCTTTGACGCCAGCCTTGGAAACGCCCAACGGATCCAGGGAACCCTTTTGATGGGGGATCGTCTCCCTATTGAACAATCATTCCAAGGGACGGTCCACCTGGCAATGGAACAAAATCACGGTTTTCAATAGGTATCGCGGTTACCTACGCCTGTCTATTCGACGATGATGACGTGGTTTTCCACTGCTATTCCACATGTTTCGAGTTGTTTGTTCGGGGCCTCTCACCGCGCCCCTGAGGACGGCACCTTGGCCATTTCATCCTGGTTTAGGGGGACGAGAACAAGAGGTGCTTGGACCATCGGCTTCCCATTCCATCGAAAATTGGTTGGTGAATAGGATGAATAGGTACTTCTTTGGATATTATTATTGCATATTATTGCATCAGCATCATAAATCCCCAATATGTTGGAGAGTAAAATATCCGGAACGAAGACAAATACCCTGTGACGTGCCTGAGAACCTTGGGCCTTGGGGTCACCAGGTCACCAGCTTTGGTTCAAGAAGACCAGCAATGATCAACATTTGTGCTCTGTAACCAGCACCAGCTAATTTCTATCATCTATACATATACAAACACATATAATATATATATATATTAATATTATATAATGCCTGTATAGATTCAAATATTACGATGAAGTAAACAATGATGACAATGATGACACATAGCAAATGTAATGTAATTCATTTATTTGCTGTGCTCTGTAATCAGGTAATTTCTATCATCCATAATTCTAAAAAACATATCAGGCATCAGGTCATATTAAGTAAGCAATGATAACATATGTACATGAAACTGCTTCAAGGATTTCTCACTTGTATAGCTGACGGTTTTCCCAGTAACCCGGCCAACCACAAACTACCCATGGAACTTTGGAGCAGAGTCTTTTGGCATTTCACTGGACAAACCGTGGATGACGTTTGTCATCTTGTTTCGAAGTCACATTGCCACACAACAATTTCCAGTCAAACAGAAACATAATCATCGGCTGAAGCTCACCACTCATGGACTTTCATTGGTGAAGATGAAGAGTCGCTATGGGATCCGTGTCATTGCCACTGAAGAAGCTGCTCATCGAGACCTACGGCCTGGTGAGAGCTTTCTCAAGGTTGACATTTCCAAGATCTAACGCTTGCACCCTTTGCCACATGGGCTCCAACGACAGCAAGTCGTCCAGTTGCTCAAGGAATGGAAGTGGCAACCGAAACCACTTCAGCCCTCACGGGGATCAGCTGAAGGCAGTGGGTGCTTCCACCGAGCCACCAGCCAACGTGTTGCCTGCATTCAACAAGGATGTTTTGATTTCGTTGGTCAAGGACAAGTCGGCAGCTGACAAAACCCCCACAGTGGCACAGTGGTTGGCCCATCTCGAGCGCAAAAACATCTCCGCAGTCACGCTGCTGATGCTGCATCTTCATCGACTACTGCTGATCCTTGGCTGTCTCCTGCGCAAGACCCTTGGCAATGCTACAAGGATCTACAAGGGGGCTGCTATCTCAAATGGTGCTAGCAACTCCAAGCAGTATGATGCACTGGTGGACAAGCTCACCTCTGATGTTCAAGGCACCCTCTCTCAGAACTGTGGTGCTGAATTTGCAGCTGACTCCTCTCGCATCCACAAGCTGGAGACCGACATGGAGGAGATCAAGGCTCACAACGCCACGTTCCGCTCCTGGTTCAAGGAGACTGGAACGCGCTTGGCAAATCAAGATGAGCAATTGGCACATCTTCACACTGCCGTTCAACAGCAGCAATTTGTACATTCCTTGTCTCAATGGACTTTTGCAGGCATCGGATTCTAGGCCTTCGGATTTACCCATGGCCTTTGTTTCGTCCCTGATCACGCACTTATTTGACCATAGTGATGAGGGTTTTAGTGTGAAGAGTTGACGATTTCGGCTGATCAAGGGCTTTTCTTTGCATTTTTCCTTCAATCATCCAGTTTCAGGGGAGACGGAACTCCATGCCCTCTCTTTCCGCTATGAAAGGCCAACTTTTGCTTATTTGCTGAGGTGTGTGAGGAAGGCTATCATTTGGCTTTTGTCTGTTGTTGAAGATTTCGATCAGGTTGTGTTTCATGATCGAAACAAAGTTGACCTTCAGATTGTTTGGCCAACTGAAGGGATTTTTGTCAGATTGTCTGGCGGCACAGTTTCCAATGTCAGACACTTTTGAGATGTTTCACAGCTTCTCGCCCAATTCGCAGGGTATGCGATTTAGCACGCCCGGCGTGAGGCACAACGAAGGCCAAAGCGACACTGCTTTCGCTGTGCCCTCTGGACCACAAATTGTCCGCACTATCCATGAATTTCATTGTATCAACATATCTATCCTCACAATATTCCCACGATCTCCCCATATTGTATGCCCATTTGTTTGGTGTTCAATATCCCATTAACTAATATGAACTACATACTAGATCATACTAGTCTGCCAACCCAAAACTGCTGCAACTACCTCCCTGCCTTCTCCCTTTGCAGCTTGATCTTCTTCTTTTCCACCACCTACCAGCAGAATTTCACCACCATCCTCCCCAGCACCTGGGGGGTGATTGGGTCCATATGAAAGAAAAGCCAACTGAATGGGTTGTTGGATTCAAATCTTATGCCTTTGGGTCTCCAAAGTAGGAGCTGCCACGCCAGGCTATTGTCAGCCGAAGATTTTAAGTCTTCACCACAAAGTTCATGTTTTTGCAGGATCCAAAAAAATCCAAAAAGAGGGTGGCACCCTCCAGAAAGAAAATCCTCCGACGCCAGAGCCTTCTTAACGCGGAAGAACTCCTCTCTCGCCTGTTCGTCCATTTCCTGCAGCACCGTACCCTCCCTCCCCTCGACAAGAAAAACAATGGTGTGCTGTATAATTACTTTTTTTATGTTCTTGAACGCTTTGTTTTCTGACGTGTTTTCTCGTTTGACGGTTCCCCCAGGTATGCCCTTTATGTGTCCTGGGTGATGTAGTGAATGATATCTTCGATCCGGGGGATCAACACATACTCCAGGGCATTCACGCGCCGGCTCGTCATCTTAATCTCCTGGAGTGACGGGGCTGTTCTCCGTAGCTCAGTCCAATGGTGTCGACATCAAAGAAATGGATCACTCTAACCAGTCAATGTGTGGAAAACTGATTTTCTCATGAAATCCAGAAAATTGAACGCAGGATAATTCCTGCGTCAACATTGACTATAGTTCTTTAAAGCCATTGGAACATCATGCAAGGGTTCCAAAAAACGTGCATCTAAATTGGATGCATCATGTTAAATGAAACTGCAAAGAAGAAGAACGGTTTTTGGAGGATGTCACTGCTGATGTTTACCTTAGAGTGTCCAGGTGTCTATGGTTGATTGCTATACTGGTAACCAATCAAACAAGAACCGATCAAATGAAAACTGGGCAATCATGACTCCCACAAAATATTGGATGAAGATCCCAAATCCATTAATTGATTATCATTGTCCTTCAAATATTTCATTGCCATTTGGAAGGTAGATTCCCCATTTTGAGACTACCCCATATCATATCGTTGCTGGTTGGATATTCCATTCCCAATTATAATGGGAATATATCGCATTCACATCCGGATTAAAAATCCCATGATAATCTCATCAAAGCCCATTTTTCCCCACATTAAACCCCATTAAACCCAATGGTTTAGACACACCCAAAACGGCCACATGTCTCTGACATCCTCATCCAGAGTATGGAAGGCGGTCTGCAGGGACGCCAATTTCACCAGGCTGATGACCGCCTACGCGACTGAGAAGGTCCCGCCGGCAATGGTCAGTTCACCAACGCCAAAAATCCCGTCCTAAGCCCCAAAAAATAGCTTGAATTGATGGATGTGAAATGATGTGAATCACAGCCAAAAAAAAATGGTATGTTGATGTATGTTGATGTAAGGTATTCACCTATCCCTGAGAAAGACGGAGATTGAGATTGAGAAAGATGAGGGCTATCCGATGTCAAACAACAAACAGGAGAACAACTTATGCAGATTGAAGCGTTCCACCGGGAGCTCTACAAACTGCCAGTTATCACCATTTGGTGATGTGGCTCAGCTCCTTGGAACCATGAATGAATCAAACCAGAACCAACAGCTAGGGGTGAAAAAAAAACTGGTTTCAGTGCCCCAAAACCCAACTGTTCATCCCCAAGTTGGCTTAAACCTAGGCTGGCGATTGGCTTTATGGTAGATATATCCGCAGTTAGATGGCTGTATAAACCCACTTATAACTTGGGGGCACCACCTTGTATGAATTGCTCATTAGGGGTACTCCTGAAATTATGATCTAACATGATCCAACTAGTGGGAAAGGAATGACGGTCATAACCGATCATCATTCGTTGGGGTAGATCCATCTAGATCCTATATTTCCTGTCAATTTCTGTTGGCTAACAGATGAAATCTCACTTGTATAATCCTGCCTCCTGTTCAAATCGATTTGTTTCTCAAGGATCAGACCATATCCAATCCCATATCTCAGCCAGCCCCAGACAACCCAACCCTTTCGACCCATCCCCGAGTTCCGCCTTGCGATAGGTCTCCCGTGCCGCATTGATCACTGCACCACCACATGCCACGCCGATGCTCTGGGCGCTCGAGTCCTGAAGTTGGCTGTAACAGACATGAAATGAGCGGTCAACTGTCCCAGAAAGAGTGGGTTTATAGAAACCAACTCCAAATCTATGAACTAAGTGGGGGGTCAAACCGGACAACGTTTGGAGTTTTGGTGAGTCTTTCACCAGTCTAAAAGCGGAGTTAAAAACCCTGCAAAACATCGGAATTCGAATCCCACAGCATGGGAGTTTGACCCAAAAATAACGAGGAGTGGACTTCAGCGCAAGTTGCGAATTTGAGGAACAACATATTGGGACTTATATGGGGATGGGTCAATACCTATAGATACATTTTTAGTGGGATGAACATCCATTTACCAGCTATTTTGGGGTTCACTAGGTACCAGGGTTTTGACCCATACCCATATTGCATGCCGTGCTCCCGGATCATGAATTTGGGTTGCCGAATCATATGTTTCTAATTTGGGAGATTCACTACATCATCAACCAGTCCCCCAACAAACGAATCTGGCATCAACCCAATGCGATAACCTCCATATGGATTGGTTTCTACTTCTCCCATCCATTTTTTTCGGCAAATCCTTGGGGTTTTCAGCCCGGCATGCCTTGGTCGCGTCGTAGTTCATCTTGAACACGGGAATCGACACGCCGGCCACGTTGTCCGGATAGAGCTTCGTGGTGATGGACGGCCTGCCAGTGCTCTGGGAGTCTGGGCTGCAAAATCGGTGTTTTACGGCACCAGCAGTCGCCTCTTTGCCCTTTCAATGACCTGGAAACGGATTGGGCTTTGGGAAGTGGGATGAAGAGCCTCTTGAAATGGCTTGTATTGGCTTGTCTGAGCAGGATACAGGATCACACTCCCATACAACTTCTCTCCATTAATCACTTGCGGCGAGGCGAGGGTCGGTCACGAAGTCGACATCGATTGGCCGCACTAGTTCGAAGTCAGATCACCCTGATACTCTGCAGGTTTTGACACCAAATTTCGTTAATGTTCGTGGATGTCCATCCCCCCATCAACCACAAAAACTCCGGTATATATAATTATATATATAGTATACAAATGTATACAACGATTTCTTCTCTTGGCTTCCGACTGTTGAGGAGATGTCGTCACCCGAACTGGCCTTAGAATGAAAATGCCCCAAAAAAAAAGCAGCCCCTGTCCGCAAGGAGATTTTCCAACCAAAAAGTGTAGATGTCAACAATATAATTGGGATTTCACAAGCAAAAAGAAACAAAATGAAATAAATATGCAGGATTCCTCCGGACACCTGAGAAAACCATCTGAGTACGACCTCCAGGCAGCTGAGGCGACCCAGGCGACCCCACGTAGTGTGCCTTGGCCAAGGCGAAAGCGCCTTCCTTCAGGCCTTCGCCCACCTTTGGGCGATGTGTTTTGAGGGAAGCTGACTCATGGGGGCTATGAATGGGAGCTTCATATGTTTTTTTATTAAAAATCGTGGTTTAAATGGGATCTAATACCGAGTCATTCTAGATCATGATGTCATTTTTATGGGGAAGGTGGAAGATTCAGGATGTCTGCAACCACCAACCAGCATTTTTTGTTTCGGCGTTGTGGAAGGTTGTGGACATGAGGTGAATCAATCACCGAAAAAGTCGCCAACCTTCAACTTGGTGTCCACGATTTCTTTCAGCAGCGCCTTGACTGAGCTCAATGTTTGCTGGTTTAGATTCCTGCTTGGGGTTCCTTACACAATATGTGTATCTACATAGAATATATGTATATAATATATTATAATATATTCATATCCTCGTCGAACATCACCCTCTCCGAGGGCTAGCTGATCCCTCTTTCACACCGATTCACACCGATTTCAGATGATATATGTAAAAACTGTTGGGAACGCAATGCTTGGTTTGGTGGTTTGTGACACGTGATGATTAATTTTTATAGATCAAGAAAATTGGATAGAGACCCCCAGCTGATGATCGGCAAAGCTGGCACCTTTTGGATTGAGTTGCCCACCTGAAATTTTGCCTTGAGCGCGTCACGCTTCTTTTTCAGGAGCTTAAAGCCTGACATCCGATGATGAAACGATGCACCCAACAAGCCGCAATTTTGTGGCCAGTTCCTTGGTAAATCATCCATGTTTGGCGGTTGATAAGTCTCACCATCCATGCATCAACTTAAGTTTCTGTTGGTGGATGTGCACATTTGTCATCATTTGTCCTGGTTCTGTACGTCATGGACCAATATTGTTTAAGTTGATTTAAGACCCTGTAAACCAAATGACCCTACTTGGCCCTGTTTTCGATGATTTTCCATTTCATGTGTTTTATGTGTCGAGACCTTAATTTCAACATTAGGCCCCATAGGTGCCATGATGTGCCATGCCCCATATCATATATATTTCAGGAATATTCACTAAATTTGATTTTGAACTGTCCCAGATGTTGATCTTTATGTTTGTCTACAAAGAGGGTACCCCAAAATATCATGGTTGAGAATTTATGGTTGAGAAAATCATTTTCCTCATAAAAAGAGACCGGAAAATGGTGACCCCTGTAATTTTTTGGACAAACTCATATGAGATTGCTGGCTATTACCAAAAAAAGACATTAATTTCTGTTCATTCACGATGAAACAGTTTGTCAAATGTGTTGAATGTAAATGATGAATCGACACATCATTTCCTTCCTTTTCCACCCATGAGTCTTCTGTGTTTGTGACATGTAGAAAAAAAACATCTAGCCTGTGGTAATTCAACGTAGCTATGGGAAATCCTCGAAAATTGCCATGTTTCATAGCTAAAGCATATGGGTTTGTCTGAAAATATGGTATATTCCCAATTATAGCCATTTAATAGGGATAATGATCATTAACCATTGGGTTTAGGGGTACACTATTTTCAGACACACCCATATTGATATAGATGGGCCATGGCTTCCATAGCTACATCATCAGAGGGTAAGATCCCTCACCAGGCGACCGCACCTTTGCTCGCTCCACCCAGGCGTGCTTTGAAGGTCTGCAGGATGGTTTCTTCGGTTTGGATGGTTGATGTTGACGATAAACCATCCATTCTTAAGATATCAAACATCAATAAACCATCCAAAACCATGAAAAAATATGGGTATCAACCATCCAAAACAATAAAAAAAATTGGTATCAACAATCCAAAACCATAAAAAAATATGGGTATCAACCATCCAAAACCATGAAAAAATATGGGTATCAACCATCCAAAACCATGAAAAAATATGGGTATCAACCATCCAAAACCATAAAAAAAATATGGGTATCAACCATCCAAAACCATAACAAAATGGGTATCAACCATCCAAAACCATGAAAAAATATGGGTATCAACCATCCAGAACCATGAAAAAATATGGGTATCAACCATCCAAAACCATGAAAAAAATTTGGTATCAACCATTCAAAACCATAAAAAAATATGGGTATCAACCATCCAAAACCATGAAAAAAATTTGGTATCAACCATTCAAAACCATAAAAAAAATATGGGTATCAACCATCCAAAACCATGAAAAAATATGGGTATCAACCATCCAAAACCATAAAAAAAATATGGGTATCAACCATCCAAAACCATAACAAAATGGGTATCAACCATCCAAAACCATGAAAAAATCCGCCGACCCCAGCAAACGGCAGGGGGAGCGCGCCCGAGAAAAAGTTGTAGCCTGCCCTCAAACGCTCCGCAGCGCCTTTGCCGGCGCTTTTGGCCATCTGCCGGGCCTTTGCCCAGTACTGCGGGCCTTTGCACACAACTTTTCTAGTGGCTTCAGAAAGCAACGTTAGGCACTCGCCTGCCTTCAAACCCTCCGCAGCGCCTTGGCCGGCGCTTTGTGGCCATCTGCCGGGCCTTTGACCAGACTTTTCTAGTAGCTTCAGAAAGCAACGTTAGGCACTAGCCTGGCTTCAAACCCTCCGCAGCGCCTGGGCGGGCGCTTTGTGGCCAGCTGCCGGGCCTCTGCTCGAGCTTTTCCAATCTTTTCTAGTGGCTGCAGAAAGCAACGTTAGGCACTAGCCCGACCTCAAACCCTCCGCAGCGCCGTGGCGGGCGCTTTGTGGCCAGCTGCTGGGCCTGTGCTCCAGCTTTTCCAGTCTTTTCTAGTGGCTTCAGAAAGCAACGTTAGGCACTAGCTCGGCCTCAAACCCTTCGCAGCGCCTTGGCGGGCGCTTTGTGGCCAGCTGCTGGGGCTGTGCTCCAGCTTTTCCAGTCTTTTCTAGTGGCTTCAGAAAGCAACGTTAGGCACTAGCCCGGCCTCAAACCCTCCGCAGCGCCTTGGCGGGCGCTTCGTGGCCAGCTGCTGGGCCTGTGCTCCAGCTTTTCCAGCTTTTCTAGTCTTTTCTAGTGGCTCATGTGGGAAAAGCAACGTAAGCCGACAATAGCCCCGAGCCCTCAAAACCCTCCCGCAGCGCCCGTCCCTTGGGCAGGGCCCGTCTCGGTGGCCAGCATACCGGGCACTGTGATCCTTTTCTAGTCTGTTTTCTAGTGGGCTCTGCAGAAGAAGCAACGTTAGGCCACTTAGCCCTGGTGCCTCAAATCCCTCCGCAGCTGCCTTGGCGCATCCGCTGGTGGCAGTTCTGCGACTGGGCCTGCTACTCCAGCCGATTCCAATCGTTCTAGTTCGGCACTTCAGCAGAGAAAGCAACGTTAGGCACTAGCCCGGCCTCAAACCCTCCGCAGCGCCTTGGCGGGCGCTTCGTGGCCAGCTGCTGGGCCTGTGCTCCAGCTTTTCCAGCTTTTCTAGTCTTTTCTAGTGGCTTCAGAAAGCAACGTTAGGCACTTGCCCGGCCTCAAACCCTCCGCAGCGCCTTGGCGGGCGCTTCGTGGCCAGCTGCCGGGCCTGTGCTCCACCTTTTCTAGTCTTTTCTAGTGGCTGCAGAAAGCAACGTTAGGCACTAGCCCGGCCTCAAACCCTCTGCAGCGCCTTGGCGGGCGCTTTGTGGCCAGCTGCTGGGCCTGTGCTCCAGCTTTTCCAGTCTTTTCTAGTGGCTTCAGAAAGCAACGTTAGGCACTAGCCCGGCCTCAAACCCTCCGCAGCGCCTTGGCGGGCGCTTCGTGGCCAGCTGCCGCGCCTGTGCTCCAGCTTTTCCAATCTTTTCTCGTGGCTTCAGAAAGCAACGTTAGGCACTAGCCCGGCGTCAAACCCTCCGCAGCGCCTTGGCGGGCGCTTCGTGGCCAGCTGCCGGGCCTGTGGCTCCAGCTTTTCCCCCTTCCCCCTCTTTCCCCCCCCTTTTTCCCCTTTTCCAGTCTTTTCTAGTGGCTTCAGAAAGCAACGTTAGGCACTAGCCCGGCTTCCCTCCGCAGCGCCTTGGCGGGCGCTTTGTGGCCAGCTGCCGGGCCTGTGCTCCAGCTTTTCCAGTCTTTTCCAGTCTTTTCTAATGGCTTCATCAAGCAACGTTAGGCACTAGCCCGGCCTCAAACCCTCCGCAGCGCCTTGGCGGGCGCTTCGTGGCCAGCTGCCGGGCCTGTGCTCCAGCTTTTCCAATCTTTTCTAGTGGCTTCAGAAAGCAACGTTAGGCACTAGCCCGGCTTCAAACCCTCCGCAGCGCCTTGGCGGGCGCTTTGTGGCCAGCTGCCGGGCCTGTGCTCCAGCATTTCCAATCTTTTCTAGTGGCTTCAGAAAGCAACGTTAGGCACTAGCCTGGCTTCAAACCCTCCGCAGCGCCTTGGCGGGCGCTTCGTGGCCAGCTGCCGGGCCTGTGCTCCAGCTCTTCCAATCTTTTCTAGTGGCTTCAGAAAGCAACGTTAGGCACTAGCCTGGCTTCAAACCCTCCGCAGCGCCTTGGCGGGCGCTTCGTGGCCAGCTGCCGGGCCTGTGGATCAGCTTTTCTAATCTTTTCTAGTGGCTTCAGAAAGCAACGTTAGGCACTAGCCCGGCCTCAAACCCTCCGCAGCGCCTTGGCGGGCGCTTTGTGGCCAGCTGCCGGGCCTGTGCTCCAGCTTTTCCAATCTTTTCTAGTGGCTTCAGAAAGCAACGTTAGGCACTAGCCTGGCTTCAAACGCTCCGCAGCGCCTTGGTGGGCGCTTTGTGGCCAGCTGCCGGGCCTGTGCTCGGAGCTTTTCCAATCTTTTCTAGTGGCTTCAGAAAGCAACGTTAGGCACTAGCCTGGCTTCAAACCCTCCGCAGCGCCTTGGCGGGCGCTTTGTGGCCAGCTGCCGGGCCTGTGCTCGAGCTTTTCCAATCTTTTCTAGTGGCTTCAGAAAGCAACGTTAGGCACTAGCCTGGCTTCAAACCCTCCGCAGCGCCTTGGCGGGCGCTTCGCGGCCAGCTGCCGGGCCTGTGCTCGAGCTTTTCCAATCTTTTCTAGTGGCTTCAGAAACGAACGTTAGGCACTAGCCTGGCTTCAAACCATCCGCAGCGCCTTGGCGGGCGCTTCGTGGCCAGCTGCCGGGCCTGTGCTCCAGCTTTTCCAGTCTTTTCTAGTGGCTTCAGAAAGCAACGTTAGGCACTAGCCCGGCCTCAAACCCTCCGCAGCGCCTTCGGGCGCTTCGTGGCCAGCTGCCGGGCCTGTGCTCCAGCTTTTCCCGTCTTTTCTAGTGGCTTCAGAAAGCAACGTTAGGCACTAGCCTGGCTTCAAACCCTCCGCCGCGCCTTGGCGGGCGCTTTGTGGCCAGCTGCCGGACCTGTGCTCCAGCTTTTCTAGTCTTTTCTAGTGGATTCAGAAAGCAACGTTAGGCACTTGCCCGGCTTCAAACCCTCCGCAGCGCCTTGGCGGGCGCTTCGTGGCCAGCTGCCGGGCCTGTGCTCCAGCTTTTCCAATCTTTTTTAGTGGCTTCAGAAAGCAACGTTAGGCACTAGCCCGCCTTCAAACCCTCCGCAGCGCCTTGGCGGGCGCTTCGTAGCCAGCTGCCGGGCCTGTGCTCCAGCTTTTCTAATCTTTTCTAGTGGCTTCAGAAAGCAACGTTAGGCACTAGCCCGGCCTCAAACCCTCGCAGCCCCTTGGCGGGCGCTTCCAGCTGCCGGGCCTGCACTAGCCCGGCCTCAAACCCTCCGCAGCGCCTTGGCGGGCGCTTCGTGGCCAGCTGCCGGGCCTGTGCTCCAGCTTTTCCAGTCTTTTCTAGTGGCTTCAGAACTTGGCGGGCGCTTTGTGACCAGCTGCCGGGCCTGTGCTCCAGCTTTTCCAGTCTTTTCTAGTGGCTTCAGAAAGCAACCTTAGGCACTAGCCCGGCCTCAAACCCTCCGCAGCGCCTTGGCGAGCGCTTTGTGGCCAGCTGCCGGGCCTGTGCTCCAGCTTTTCCAGTCGTTTCTGTGTTTCCTGAAGCCTCCCAATGCCAACAAGTGAACCGTCCTGGAACCCTGAACAGCAACTGAGATCTCGACTCCAACCGGAAAAAGAATGTTTCAACCCAAAAAACAAAACCAAGTTTCCCCAAAACTCCAAGCAGCCACCTCGCTGCCAGCTGACGCACCTTTGTGCCACTTGACATCTAAAGGGCTTCGGTCCGGCCCAGATGCAGGTTCTTCAAGATTCCTAGACTACACCCGGAGGGTAGTAGTCTGGACTACACCCGTTGGGTAGTAGTCAAAGCAAAAGTGGAAGTATTTCCATTTGAGAATTGGATAAATAGGGATGCATGAAATTCTCACACGCACTCCCCCTATGTGATCAGTTCCACTGACCACATATTCAGCTCAAGCCCTCTAAACAAGTCTATCATCTGCAGTGCAGCAAATCGCACATGGATTGAAGGCCCGAAGTGGACCATTGGATCCCGCATCACGACAATGCTCATAATCAACATGAAGTGCATATCCATGTGAGATCGCATACAGCCTATGTTGGGGAACGTCTGACTGTGGGCCACATCTGTGACATCGTGGCGTCAGACAAACTTCCTTGGCATGTCTAAGACCATGGCATTCACGGTCACAGTGGTATCTTCCACCAAATGGCGTGGTGAAAAGGGGTTTTGGTCCTCTTTGGGAACGAGATCCTCTTGATCTCAACATGTTCGCCGGCTCACGCGCCGCTGCGCCGCCATCTGCCGCGCCAGCTGCAGCGCTAGGAATGCCAGCTGCTCCATAACTTCTTGGAGCGCCATCAGCACTGCCAGCAGCTGTGGATGCAGCGCCCGCAGCACGGCCAGCAGCCGTATTTCCATCGCCAGCAGCGTCAGCAGCACAGCCAGCAGCCGTAGATGAAGTGCCCGCAGCGCCAGCAGCACGGCCAGCAGCACTAGATGAAGCGCCCGCAGCCCCAGCAGCACGGCCAGCAGCCGTAGATGAAGCGCCTGCAGCGCCAGCAGCACGGCCAGCAGCCGTAGATGAAGCGCCTGCAGCGCCAGCAGCCGCAGATCCAGCGCCCGCAGCACGGCCAGCAGCCGTAGGTGAAGCGCCCGCAGCGCCAGCAGCCGTAGAAGGCAACCAATTTGGCCTGACAGTTGGATCACGTTGCTGCTGATTTCTTTCATCCTCATCTCTTTCTGGCGCATGCCACAAAAACGCAGGCACGTTCAGCAATGAACCTTTGTATTTGACAACAGTGAGCTTGTCAACTCTGTGCCACATGAAAATGCCCATGACGCATGCTCCAATGATGAAACCGGCAAAAAGGATCACAGCCACAAACATGATGAAATAAAACTGACCGTCTCTCTGCTGCAAAACTGGATTGAGGTCTTGAATGACCAAAGCATTTGAAATATCTTTTTTCTCCTCATTCGATGCTCCTGCAAGCGCCAATTTTGTCACCAAAATGATGATCTTCAACGCTTTCTCACGTGCTTCTTGTGTCATCCCAAAAGTGGTTTCATTCTGTTCTCCGTCTTCTATCTTTTCCAAAACTTTCCAACCTTCCAAAAACATGCCCATGGTTTCTTTGTGCTGGTTGAACTTCTGCACCGATAAAACTTTGGTGCCCAGGTCAGCTGGCATCTCAGCTCCAGGCAAATGCCGGAGCATCCATTCCCCAGACAAAACTCTTGAGCGCAAAATGAAGGCCCTTTTCCGCAAATGGCGTGTCCGCCAAGATCCAGTATCTCCGGCAATGATGGCTAATGCCGCTGAGCTGTCTGTGTAGGAAAATGACCTAGCACAAACATCCAATGCCTCCTCCAAAACGACCTTGACAGCATCTCCCGCCAATGCTCCTTCAAGTACCTCCACAAGTTCGGCCTCGGCCGTCGATGCAGCTTGAATGGGCTGCTTGCCAGCCTTCCAGAGCAACAGCGACGATCCCCAAAGGATCAAATGGCATCCAAATGAGATATCGCTATATAATGCATACGTGTACACATTGAGCTGCTTCTCGCCCATGTTGTTCTGAAAAATCAAACCTTGGTCCATGGTGGCTGCCAAATAGTACCACACTGGTTTCACCAACTGCACAACCTGCATAGGTGACTTTGTGATCAATGACGCCAGCTTGGAGACAGTGAAAGCCAAATCAGGCCTGGACCTGGCAGTGATCCAAACCAATTCACCAATGACTCGCTGGGCTTCTTTGACTGCCATTGGAGTCTTCTCCTCACCTTCAATGACCTCGGGCTCCTTCACCAAAGGAATCTTTCTAGTCGGCCACGTAGTGGGATCTGCTCCAAGATTTCTTTTCAGCAAGTCCTTGATGTAGTTTGTCTGCGTCATCAACCAGGCTCCATCTTCTCTTCTCCATAGCTCCGCGCCCAAAAATCTCACCTCCTTCTGCATGTTGATGGTCTCTGGCTCCGATGTCTCCCATTTCGCCTGCACCCCTTGAATGACTGCAGCGATGGATGAGGGAAAACCAAGGACCAGAAGATCATCCACATAGACCAAAAGTAGTCCCACAAACTCTTCCTCATTCGTCTGCAAGTTGGGACCTGGTTGCTTCAGCATCATTCTCCACATGTTTGGCTCCGTGATCATTTGCTGCAAGGTCAAAATGCCACCCTCGCATGGTAACTCCATCTTTGCAATCTCCTGATCACGGTAGTCTGACCACAATTTGGGTGACTCCTTGTAGCCGTAGAGGGCCATGATGACCTCGTAGAATTCGTCTGGCTTGGCCAATCCAGCCAAAATGAGAAGAGCAGGAGGGCGGATGATGGCTCTTCTAGGCTCCATCTTCTCCCCATTCTCATCCTTTGACCCGGACAAAACCATTGGAGCATTTAAAAATGCTGTCCTCACATCCATGACGCTCCCTTCAAAACCAAATTGTGATGCCACCGTCAATGCAGCTCGAAGTGCCACTGCTGATGCTCCGCCTGCAAAGAGATCTTGCCCTTCTTCTCTTTCTGAGAAGTTCCCACAAGCCACCAATCGTGTCTTTTTCTTGCCACCCTTGTTGGTCTGATCTGGCTTGACTGTGAAGACCAGCTTGCTAGGGATAAGTTCTGCTCGATCTTCGTCAAGCAGCTTCTTCACCTCAGCTTCTGTGATCTTTCTCAGCGCCCCTTTCGTCTCAAACAAGGAGGTCAGCTCTTTCTCGATGGATGGCCTCCAAACCTCAATGGAACGGCGAACTTCAGCTTGTGACACAATGCGTGTCTGCAAAACTTCTTCTCCTTTCTCAGGTCCAATCAACTCTTTGACCATGGTGATGGAATCCAGCACCATGCCAGCAACTTTCTCATCATCTTCCATGGCCTCAACCATCTCCTCCTCTATCAAACGTTGGACCCTTTGTTTCTTGGCCCATGCATCCTTTTCTTCCTCCTCAAAACTTGGTGATCTGCCATCTCCTTCTTGGTTCTCAAGTTCATCTGCTTCCGCGGCGTCCTCAACCTCCAGCATGTATATGGACGCTTTGTGTCTGATTCTTCTCCTCTCTTCGATTGGGTTCAAGGCATCTTCAACTCCAATCCAATCCTCCAACTTTGGTGGTTCACTCAAGCCCTGCATGACCATCTTCGTCAGCGCCTGAGTTCCATCTGCCCTTTCAATCCAATGCCCATGATGAACCCAAGAAGGACATAGGTAAGTGACCTTCTCCTGTGTTGGTTCCAGTTCTCGTGATCTCCAAAACCTCTTTCTGACCAAAACTTGCGCCAAAAAAGGCGGTGTCTTTTTCTCCTTGTCAACCTGCTTCTGTCGCAACTTCTCATTGATGAAGCGAGCTGCAATTGGCCAGCGATCAAAAGGTGCTTCAGCTCCATGAAGTGTCCGCCTGATGGCTGCCTTGATGTGCTGGACAATCGCTTCACAACGTCCATTCATTTGGGGCTGATCCCCAGGCGTAAACGTCTGAAGGATGGTGCGTGACAGGCACCATTTTTCCAAAATCCTCGATCTGAACTCAGCTCCTCTGTCGCTATGCAGCTGTGTCACTCGATACCCGTCTGCTCTCAGACGCATGTACATGTTGATGATCGCCCTGGACACATCCTCTTGGCTCCTTGATGCCAAAGGCTCGCAAAGCTTGGTGACCTCAATCCTCACCGGCTTTCTTTCTTCAAGCTCCTCTGATGTGTCCTCCTTTGGGCCTTCTTCTGGGTTTTCAACCTGATCTGCAATCTGCTGTAGCTCCTCCTCTGCTTCTGGATCCTCAATCTCCGGCGCATCTGGGGGAACTTCAGGTATCTCCTCAACCTCCTCCTCTCCATCTTGGTTCCTGGCTGTCCAAGTGAAGCTGGCTACCAGGAGATACTTCGCCTTCTTCTTCTGCAAATCAGGTGCTTCTTTGAAAGGTCCTGAGATGTCCACACTAAGGACACCCGCCTTTGGTGGCAATTTCTGCCGCCGATGATGAGCATCACGCGCACAGGCCTCTTGGCACACTCTGCAATCTCTTCTAAAAGGAGTATGGCCTGCTGCAATGTGCTCCTGCCATGAAACTGCCCGTAACTTGACCTCTTCGCCCATGGTGCAGGTTTGGAGAGCAACAGCAATGGACCTCATCATCAAGGGTGGCCACCGTGACAATCTCCTGGACGATTCGCAGATCTCTGCCTTGGTCATTCCAGAGACATCACGTGGTTGCCCTTTCTTTCCTTGAAGTGGTACTTGAAGTGGCAGATTTCCTCCTATAGTCGTTGGCTTTGTAGCTATGGCCCCAAACTCTGACTGGTCAAAACGCTGGGTCTGCAGCTCATAGATCTCGGCCAAGCTCTTCCATTGAGGTGTTCTCCAAAGCGACACCACTTCAGGCTTGTGTTCAGGTGAGGCAGGCTGCTCCAGGATCAAAGTGGTGGGTGTCTCTAGCCCAGCTGCTCTGCGCACCGTCTCTGACACAATGTAGAGAACCAAAAACCGCATGAGCAACGTGTCATCCAAGGTGACCTGCTCTTTCTCAAAGTTCGAAAGCCCTTCTATGCCAAACTCCCCTCCATTCCAACTTCTCAGAGGCCTCGGCATGGCTTCCCCTGGAACTTCAAGATGTCTGAGAACCGATCTGGTCCTGCATGGTGGCCCGGCTATCCAACCCTTCACCAATCCATCCAAAGCTGCCCTCAACAAGAGCGGGTAGGCCTCACCTTCAGGTGAAAGATCTGCTTCAGGCTTTCCATGGGTGATGTCAAACTCATACATCAATCGACGATCACCTCCAATCTCATGAAAAGCCCTTCCCAATGTGTAGCCTTCATTCTTTCCCGAAAAGGCGTGAATCATCATACCCTTCGCCCTCCAAAGTTTCCTTCTTCTTCTGTTTCCCAACGGTAGGATGTCCGTTGCAGGCTTCTCCACCAAGCTTCTCTTTACCTCCTCAGGGATTCCTTGAAGAGCTGGGTGTTCATCAACCAACCTTCTCAACCATGCCTCTTCTGAGTCCTCCCCCGTTTTCAAACTTTTCACAACCTTCACGGCCTTGGCCTCAATCTCCTCGATGAGCTTCATGGCCGTGGACTGTGATACCATTGGACATCCAGCTTCAACCACCACCTCCAACTTGCCAAGCACTGGGTGCACCACCTGAAGACCTTCTGGCTTCCATGAGATTTCACATCCAAGGACTGCAGTCAGCAATCCCATGGGCACTATGGGCTCCATGCCTTCTTCGCCCACAATGACTCCCGTTGGAGTGAGTGCCATATAGATCTCCTTGTCACCTGCCAGCGTCACCTTGACCTTTGGTAGATGGTGAAGACATTCTCCCTTTCTTTTGGCTCGCAAAGGGTGTGTTGCCCCTGAGTCCAGTAAGCCCTTGTTCACCATTGGGCACAACTTGGAGATGCGAAAGGGTCGCATAGAAGCCTTCTTGAGCTCATCCAGCTGCTTCTGTAGGCCCAAGATCCTTTCTTGTGCGTCCTCCCCTTTCTGTCTCTTTTCTTTGACATCTCCTTCATTCATTGATTTGAGCATCCGACTTGCTTCATCCAGCAACGACTTCATAGTTTCTTCTCCTCCATTACCCGTGGCCTCAGACTGCTCCTCGGACTTTTCAGGAGATGTTGTAGCGGACTTCACATCCTTCTCTGGGGTCTTGGAACCAAACTTTGCTGCCTTCGGCTTGGACTCCTCTGTGGTCGGACAGGCTGTGGCCATATGGTCCTTTCCTCCACATGTCCAACACCTTCTTTCTCCATCCAACTGGTGTCCAAAAGGACATCCTCTACCTCTTCGGCAACCTGAGTCTGTGAGGTAAAACCTACATGGTTTCCTCCTCCCTTCAAACTCCTCTTGAGGCTTCCCCTTCGGCCTGGTCCTTTCTTCAGGCTTGCTTCCCGAGGCTTCCTCAAACTTCTTCACCTTTGGCTGGCTCTCTGCCATCACTTCCTTCCTTTTTGCCTGCTGTCCCATCTGCTCCAGCTCTGCAAGAAGGTGTTCGCTGTACTGGGTCACTGTCTCCAACGTTGGAACTGTCTCCACCAACAATGAGCTCTTGACCAACGACAAGCGGAAGTTGAGATCTGGGTAACTGGAAACAATTTTCCTCACCAAACGTCCCAATCCCTTCATCAAAATTGAACTGTCTGGAATTGAAACTCCAACTTCAAGGGCCCGGCGCTTCCATCTCATCCAACGTCTCAGCTGTTGGATGGCTGAACCCACGGTTGCAGCTTCCATAGGTGCTTCCAGCGCCGTCAAAATAGCGCTTCTCTCTGTCAGCCCTCCAGGTTGAAACTGCAGCATCGCACGAGACAAAATGCCCAAAGCTGTGATGGACTTCGCCGCAATCACCTCCTCTTTCATCGTCTGCGGCAACGCATTCAAGAGCAAGGACGAAGCCCTTCTTTCCAGCCGGGACCACTTCTTCTGCTGCAACTCTGGTGTAGGCCTTGGTGTGCTCGTCAACCTCTCAATTGGCGATAGCTTCATGTGGTGATCATACCAAGTCCTCGCTGTTGAGAGGGTCAAGTCCCACCACATCTCACTCGTTGAGCTCAAGTCTGCCATATGAGGATGCAGACAAATCACCCAATCACCAAAATCGATGGGCGCCGTCTCCGGATTCCATTCAGCAAGTTTTGGGAGATCCGCCACATAGCGCACCACTTCAATCTCATCACCTTTTCCTTCCTCCTTGGAGATCACAATCTGTTTCTGAAGCTCCTGCATGCCCTCCATCAACTTGAGCATGATCCTCATGGACTGCTTGTCAACGCTCTCCTTTGGCCTGCTTGCTCTTTGCGGCTCCTCAGAAGACGAATCGCTCTCTGACTGTTCTTGCCGGGCTTCTGCCCCATCCTCCTGAGAAGATCTGTCTTGCCGGGCCTCTGCCCCTTCCTCCTTAGAAGGTGTTCCTTGCCGGGCACCTGCCCCTTCCTCCTTGGAAGGTCTTTCTTGCCGGGACTCTGCCCCTTCCTCCTTTTTTAACATGTTGGCTGCTTTGTCATCTGGTGTGGTAAACCTCGACGATCCCTTCTTTTCCAAGGCTTCCAACAACTCTTGACGCTCTTGACGAAGTCTTTGGTTTTCATGCTGTGCCGCACGCAACTGAACCCCTAGATGTTCTATGCCATGCTCAACTTGCATTCTCCACATGTAATCCCTTTGCCTCGCCTCATGTTCACCTTGCTGAGATCCTACTGATTGAAGCAACCCTGTGAACCAACCTGGAACTGCTTGTCGCTCAGCTCCCCCGTGTCCATGTTCTCCAACCGCAGGACCATTCCATGAAGCCGCAGGCGATGCAAAAGGCATCTGGTGGATCTCATGAAGTTTCACCGTCTGCTCTGGTGAAAAAAGTGGCAACATACTTTGGACCTGTCCCTCTGGTGTCACAAAGGAATGGGGACCTAGTGAAACTGGCTGTCCACTGGGTGTTGCCATCTCTTGACGCTTCTCTGGTTCTATTTCTTTTGGGGTTCCTTTTTGGCCTCTGACTGAACCCTCCTTTGACTTCTGACCCTGGCTAACTGGTTCTGTGGCTGCCCTTGGTGACCTAGAGCCCTTTGCAGCGTCTGACCCTCGCCCTTTCTCCAACCCATCCGGTGTCCTCAAGGCCAAGGCTTGAGAAGCTGGTACAAGTTCTTGTCCAACCAGTTCCAGGCCTCTCTCAGCTGCATCTCCTCTCGCCCCAAGCGCCTGTGCTGCATCGCCTTCAGCGCCCGCAGCCGCCATCTGCCGATCACCAGCTGCCGCCGCTTGCACCGCGCCAGCCGCTGCCATCTGCTCAGCGCCAGCTGCCGCCATCTGCTCAGCGCCAGCTGCCATCATCTGCTCAGCGCCAGATCCATCGACAGCGCCGCCATCCGGTCTACGTCTACGCATCATGTCAGAAGTCTTTGGGGGTTTACACAAGCTCCTTGGGCTCATAACCTGTGTTTCCTGAAGCCTCCCAATGCCAACAAGTGAACCGTCCTGGAACCCTGAACAGCAACTGAGATCTCGACTCCAACCGGAAAAAGAATGTTTCAACCCAAAAAACAAAACCAAGTTTCCCCAAAACTCCAAGCAGCCACCTCGCTGCCAGCTGACGCACCTTTGTGCCACTTGACATCTAAAGGGCTTCGGTCCGGCCCAGATGCAGGTTCTTCAAGATTCCTAGACTACACCCGGAGGGTAGTAGTCTGGACTACACCCGTTGGGTAGTAGTCAAAGCAAAAGTAGAAGTATTTCCATTTGAGAATTGGATAAATAGGGATGCATGAAATTCTCACACGCAGTTTCTAGTGGCTTCAGAAAGCAACGTTAGGCACTAGCCTGGCTTCAAACCCTCCGCAGCGCCTTGGCGAGTGCTTTGTGGCCAGCTGCCGGGCCTGTGCTCCAGCTTTTCTAATCTTTTCTAGTGGCTTCAGAAATCAACGTTAGGCACTAGCCCGGCTTCAAACCGTCCGCAGCGCCTTGGCGGGCGCTTTGTGGCCAGCTGCCGGGCCTGTGCTCCAGCTTTTCTAGTCTTTTCTAGTGGCTTCAGAAAGCAACGTTAGGCACTAGCCCGGCCTCAAACCCTCCGCAGCGCCTTGGCGGGCGCTTCGTGGCCAGCTGCCGGGCCTGTGCTGCAGCTTTTCCAGTCTTTTTTAGTGGCTTCAGAAAGCAAGGTTAGGCACTAGCCTGGCTTCAAACCCTCCGCCGCGCCTTGGCGGGCGCTTTGTGGCCAGCTGCCGGGTCTGTGCTCCAGCTTTTCTAATCTTTTCTAATGGCTTCAGAAAGCAACGTTAGGCACTAGCCCGGCCTCAAACCCTCCGCAGCGCCTTGGCGGGCGCTTCGTGGCCAGCTGCCGGGCCTGTGCTCCAGCTTTCCCAGTCTTTTCTAGTGGCTTCAGAAACAACGTTAGGCACTAGCCCGGCCTCAAACCCTCCGCAGCGCCTTGGCGGGCGCTTTGTGGCCAGCTGCCGGGCCTGTGCTCCAGCTTTTCCAGTCTTTTCTAGTGGCTTCAGAAAGCAACGTTAGGCACTAGCCCGGCCTCAAACCCTTCGCAGCGCCTTGGCGAGTGCTTTGTGGCCAGCTGCCGGGCCTGTGCCTCAGCTTTTCCAGTCTTTTCTAGTGGCTTCAGAAAGCAACGTTAGGCACTAGCCTGGCTTCAAACCCTCCGCAGCGCCTTGGCGGGCGCTTTGTGGCCAGCTGCCGGGCCTGTGCTCCAGCTTTTCTAATCTTTACCAGTGGCTTCAGACAGCAACCTTATAAGCTTTCCGTGAAAGCGGAACACCCACGCGGCCATCGGTGCGGGCCGTACCTCCTCGATCGAGACCAACTCTTAGACTTGTCACAAGGATATCTACAGTCCTATGCTTCTTTCTTGTCCTCGCTTATCCAACTCTTCTGCGGGCACGGGCGTCCCGAGGGTGTGGTGTGCTGCACCCGGATGCGCCCCGACGTACATGCTGACCACACGACCGTTCCACATTGAGGGCACGTATGCGGATGTCGGCGCGTCGCATCCGTGACCTTGCCGGTCCTTACCCAAAACTGGCTGCCGCACACGCTGCGATGGTCGATTCGCCCCGTCATCACGTTGCTTTGCACTGTGCCATCGCAGAACGGGCACTGGTACACCATCTTTTGTGTCACGACGCAGCCGTCTTTGACCCGAAATCGGTTGCCGCAATGCCTGCGGTGATTTACTTGGCCAGAACGCACAAGGCTGCTGACGGCAGCCGCACAAAACGGACATATGTAGTCGAATGTGTTGTCCTCGTTCCTTCTGGGGTCGCATTTGGGGCGCGACTCCTGCGCGGCGCCTGCACCGCTGCCCGGTCGCGCGGGCACTTTGCTACCTGTGTCGACTGCGGCTACGGCGACCCTGTGCGCCTTGTCCGGTAACCCCATCACGCTAGGTGCGCTCGTCTTCGACCTCTAGATCTGCTCTGTTACTGCCGCTATTTCTCGTCGGACCTCTTCTATAATGGCTTGCTCGTGCTGCCGCTGAATGCGGCGAGGCAGCACGCGTTGATTCGCTCGTGCTGCGACACGACGAACCAACCTCGCAGACACGCACATGTTGCAGCGTTGCGTGCCATTTGGCGCAAACTCGCGCTTCTCTTGCCAGGCAGAGAATTCTGCACGAGGCTTACGTTCCTCGCAGTGGCTGCACTTCCAGTGGTCGCGCATCTTCGTTGCGCATGTTCGACAACACCGTCTCTCTGCATTTCGCGCCTTCCACGCTGCCGCCCCGAAGTCAGCCTCCGACTTCGCGACACCGCATCGGGCGCAAGGCTTTTTCGTTTCGCATGTCAAACACACGCGGTAAAAGCTGCATTGTCGTTGCCGATGCTTGTCCGGACAGTTCGTCTCTGCATGCCACCGTTTGCAGACGTTGCATTGCCAGGGCGTCCCGGCATCCGCGTACCTCTTCGTGCACTCACGACACACGCGGTCAGCATCACTGCGTTTCCACTGTCCTGCGGTGAATGCATTGGCCGGCTTTCGCTCCGCGCAGGCACCACACGTCCGTTCTTCACAATATTTCGCCAAGAGCGCTTTCCACTCTATGCGTTCCCCGCGCAGCTGCCGCAGTAGCAGGTCCCGGCCCAAGCCAATTCCCTTCTGGAACGGCGCTGTGTCGAAGGGCCGATAGATGAACAATCGCGTGCGTCCCTGTACCCGCGTGAATGCGACATGTGCAGTGAAGGGGTTACCTCCAAGACCAACACACACTGTGAGGACCCCTTCTGTGATTGTTTGACCCTGAGCCACATGGGCGGTGATGGCGAAGGCCGGCGCCAATGGAAACTGCGTGCGCGAAACCCGAAGTTGTGGGTTTTTCCGTTGGCGATCCAAGTACCACACCCGCTTGCAGGTCGCGACAGGATACACATTCTCCTCCGGAACGCCATCAATCTGCCAGCATTCGGCGGTGTCGAACTTCACATATATCACGGCCTGCGGTAACGCGTTCCAGAGTACTACACCGTCGTGTGTGTCGTCCGCACAGGACGACCAACCGACGATCGTCCCGCGGCATCCTTTTAGGATGCCTCGCCTTCTGTCTATAGAAGTGTTCTGTGGCGCGAACCGGCATGCCGACGCAAAGCGGCAACAAGCCATACAACCCCACACATTCCTTGTCGTGCCGCTGCAGCCATTGCAGCTTTTCCGCCATCAAGGCAGGTTTCTCTTGGAGAACTGCCGCGGAGGCCTTATCCCGGGCCACTGCCACGTGCACGGTTTTCCCCCGCGAGGTGGCCCACTGCATGGCTCTGCGTTTATTCACATGGTACTTAATGCCATTCGTACCGAAAATCGCGACGGCATTCTCCAATGCTTCCTGGCATCGCGCGTCTGGTTTGGCATCCACCACCAATGCTCTGCTTGCTCTGTCTTCTGCGCAGACGCTGCACTCTTGCTGCTGGATTCTGTGGGGCGGAACGTTGCCAGTGCCTAAGGCTGCGCACTGTTGCGACTTGCATGACGCACGTCCTGCAATCCAACTACCCGGGACTGTTGTTGGTCCGCCGTGTAAAAATGCATGATTGTTGTCCGACAACTGACCGTGCCGTAGTTCTGTCTGCACTTCCGTTAGCCATACGTCCGCAGTGCGCTCACACCGAAGCAGTTCCGTCACGCCTTGCATGCCTGCGTCTGGTCCTCCCCACAGGAGCGTTTGACCGTGCAAGGCCGTGGCTTGCTTTGTTGCTTTTCGCCCGGCAACGAGGTCCCATGGAATGTCGCCCAAAAAAGTTCCTTTCGGAGGAGGCAGCTGGTAAAGATCACCAGCTAAAATAACGTTCAGTCCACCGAATGGTCGCGCCCTGCCATCGCTGCCGTATTTTGCGAGGCTCAAGTCTCGCACCAGCTCCCTACATCGCAGTTCCAGTTGCGCCAACAGTTCCGCACTGACCATGCTAAACTCATCCAAAATTAACCACCTCCATTGCAAAATTTCCTGCGCTTTCTCCAGATTGCGCAAGCTATTTCGTGTGCTGTCTCCGCCCCAATCTAGGCCCAACGCGTGATGGATGGTGTCTCCATCCAGCAGCTCTGCCATGACCGCCTGGAAGCTGACGATCTGAAAGTCGATCCCATGCTGCCACCTAAGCACTCCTTCAAACAATTCGGTGCGAAGCATTTTCAAAGTATACGATTTGCCTGTGCCAGGGCCGCCATGTAAAACTCAGCAGCGGTTCAACTCGAAGTCCAACTTTTGTTTCGAGTAATTGCGCCGTAACTTATATTATATTATTTTCTATTATATAATATATATTATCCGCCGACCCCGGCCGACGCAAGGAGGAGCGCATAAGGGAAGACGCAAGGGGGAGCAAAAGCCTCTGCAGCAGCAGGAGGAAAAGGTAGCCAAAATTCATAGAAGCTGCCATGGTGTTTTCCCATCCGGGGACCAGCAGCAGCAGCGGCAAAAGCATCTGCAGCGGCAGGGGGAAAAGGTAGCCAAAATGCATAGCATTTTTCTATGGGTTTCAGCAGTTACGTTAGGCATTTTCGGGGTGCACTTTTGGAGCTTCTCCGTGCTTCACTGCCATGGTGTTTTCCTATCCGGGGACCAGCAGCAGCATCAGCAACAGCAGCAAAAGCCTCTGCAGCAGCAGGAGGAAAAGGTAGCCAAACTTCATATTCATAGCAGCAGCAAGAGGAAAAAGCCGCCAAAATCATCATTTTCTATCGGTTTCAGAAGTTACGTTAGGCATTTTCGGAGTGCAATTTTGGGGGTTCTCCGTCCTTCACTGCCATGGTGTTTTCCTATCCGGGGACCAGCAGCAGCAGCAGCAGCAGCAGCTGCAGCAGCAAAAGCTTCGGCAGCAGCAGGTTGCGTTGCTTTTAGCGCGTCTTAGTACCACTACTACGACTTTCATTCAGTGATACTATAGCCAAAATCATCATTTTCTATGGGTTTCAGAAGGTTAGGCATTTTAAGGGTGCAATTTTGGGGCTTCTCCGTCCTTCCCTGCCATCGTGGTTTCCTATCCGAGAACCAGCGGGAGGAAAAGGTCAATCTTGTGACACATTCTTTTCCGGGGTCGGCGGCAGGGGCGGCAGCCCTTAAATAACTAGAGGATACGAGATAATAAACCATCCCGTGGTTTTGTGAAATTGGATGTACCCGTGGTACTGAGATGATTTGTCATAGCCCCTTATTGTGGTTGAACATCGGGGATGCTTATGCTTCGCTATTTCGGATTCCACATTGTGTGGGATGATTGGAAATAGAAATTGCCAAAAAGCAAAGGCTAGACATTTCAGGTGGTTTGATTTGTTTACCTGTTCGCAAAGCACCTGATTTATCACAGCTGCGAAGTTGCAGCATTTGAAAGTCCACTCTTTCTCAAAACAGATCTTCATGGCAAAAAAGGCCTCAGAATTTGCTCACGTATCCACCACAAACTCAGCAAAACCAGAAAGACGCGAATAGACAACCTTTGTGACACCAAGGTACACCAAGTCAGAGCAGTCCAGCGTGACGACGATGTCGTTCTTGATCACTTTGTTCGCCATTCGATTCACATGATCTAAACCTCAAGTTGCCACCAGATCCAGCCAGATCCAGCCAGATCCAGCCAGATCCCAGACGAAGAGCAAAGGTCGTTGCGGCCAAGCAACAATCTGCGACATCGCCTTCAAAGATGCCACAAAAAACCACAGTTTAACAGCTTTGATTCTGAAAAACACCGCAGATTTTACACCAGATGCAACGAAGGCACTGGCTTCAGCAGGGCCATGAGGCCTGAAATGAGCAGGGCCATTTCAAAGGGATATGGGCCATATGGGGATATCTATGGATATCTATGGATATCTGATATCCACATCTTCGCACAATGATGAGCACCAAATATACAGATAAATGATCAATGGACTTTCCCTGGAGGTCGATCCAAGGTTGTGTAGTCCGATTTTCGACAAAAGCAGATAGAAGTACGGATGGAGCCCTTGGAGCCCTTTGTACGGATGGAAATACTTGGGATCATGGCATGTCAGCAAATCATAATTCTCATGATTCTCATAATTCTCATAATTCTCATATGAGGTTTGTATCTTTTCCAGTTTCAGCATGGTTCAACCACCCCCAACCTGGATCCTTTAGGGGACTGGAAAACCCCACGTACTGTATCGGCCTCACAAGCAGCTGGCCCATATTCTTCGGCCCTCCAGACTCGTTGTAGATCACATCGTAGCAGTTGCCTCGATGCACCACATCTTCACTCACCTTGGCGCCATTCCGCCATCTGTGATTCCCTGATCTTGGTGAATAGCCATGCCCATACATACATATTATATTATATATACACATATATATATATTATACATATATAGAGAGATATATATATATAATGTACCCCGCCCACATAGAATATGCGTTTTTCCGATTATGCAGTTGAACTCGAACGCAACTCCACTTAGAATATGCCCCCATTTCGTGCTTATTTGTTTTCTCCCCATTTGAATTATCAACATATCACCCATACTGCAACACAAATGGACATATATGGACATTTTTCAATTTTTCACCCCACTAATTTTCGTTTGAATTATCAAAATATCACCCATATTACAGCATAAATGGACATAAATGGACATAAATGGACATTTTTCAAATTGTCATCCCACTAAAATCCTTTGAGTTATCAACATATCACCCATACTGCAGCATAAATAGACATATATGGACATGTTTCAAATTTTCACCCCACCAAAATCCTTTGAATTATCAAAATATCATCCGTACTGCAGCATACAAGAACATTTTTCAAGTTTTCACCCCACTATTTTGTTTTGAATTATCAAAATATCACCCATACTGCATTATAAATGGACATAAATGGTCATGTTTCAATTTTTTCACCCCACTAAAATCCACCAAAACACCATCAAAATCCTTTTTGAAATTGTTCAAGCTCACCTAAAGGTACCCACCTTGACCGGTGTCGAGGAACTATGAAAGATTTTTTTTTTGCAATGAAAACTAATGGACTTAGGTGGCATTCCTTCAAAAATTGATGAATATTTTCACTGGGGACCTATTTTCTATGTATGTAGTTCTGCAAGGAATTTGATCGTTTCCATGTAAAAGGTCATATAATTATCATATACATAATTCCCTTTGGGGAGCAGCAATCCTGGATGTCTGAAGTTCCTAAACTGGAACGTTTCAACAAAAAAACAGGTCCCCCGAAATGATCAATTTCTTTTCATATTGTATTAAAAAAAATGAGTTTTTCAAGCTCACCGAAGGGTACCTCCCACGAACGGTGTCGGAGAACTATGAAAAAAAAATAGTTTGCATTGAAAACTAATGGACTTAGGTGGCATTCCTTCAAAAATTGATGAATATTTTCACTGGGGACCTATATTCTATGTATGTAGTTCTGCAAGGCATAGGGTCCCCTTCATGTATAATTATTATATACGTAATTCCCTTTGGGTAGCAGCAATCCTGGATATCTCAAGTTCCCAAACTGGAACGTTTCAACAAAAAAACAGCTCCCCCGAAATGATCAATTTCTTTTTATATTGTATTAAAAAAATGAGTTTTTCAAGCTCACCGAAGGGTACCCCCCACGACCGGTGTCGGAGAACTATGAAAAAACTATTTTGCAATGAAACCAATGGAATTAGGTGGCATTCCTTCAAAAATTGATAACTATTTTCACTGGGGACCTATATTCTATGGATGTAGTCCTGCATGGAATAGGGTCCCCTTCATGTATAATTATTAAATACGTAATTCCCTTTGGGGAGCAGCAATCCTGGATGTCTGAAGTTCCTAAACTGAACGTTTCAACAAAAAAACAGGTCCCCCGAAATGATCAATTTCTTTTCATATTGTATTAAAAAAATGAGTTTTTCAGGCTCATCGAAGGGTACCCCCCACGACCGGTGTCGTAGAACTATGAAAAAAAATATTTTGCAATGAAAACCAATGGACTTAGGTGGCATTCCTTCAAAAATTGATGAATATTTTCACTGGGGATCTATTTTCTATGTGTGTAGTTCTGCAAGGCATAGGGTCCCCTTCATGTATTATTATTAAATACGTAATTCCCTTTGGGTAGAAGCAATCCTGGATGTCTGAAGTCCGTAAACTAGAACGTTTCAACAAAAAAACAGCTCCCCCGAAATGATCAATTTCTTTTTATATTGTATTTAAAAAAATGAGTTTTTCAAGCTCACCGAAGGGTACCCCCCACGACCGGTGTCGGAGAACTATGAAAAAACTATTTTGCAATGAAAGCCAATGGAATTAGGTGGCATTCCTTCAAAAAATGATGAATATTTTCACTGGGAACCTATATTCTATGTATGTAGTTCTGCAAGGAATAGGGTCCCCTTCATGTATGATTATTATATACGTAATTCCCTTTGGGTAGAAGCAATCCTGGATATCTGAAGTTCCTAAACTGGAACGTTTCAATAAAAAAACAGGTCCCCCGAAATGATCAATTTCTTTTCATATTGTATCAAAAAAATAAGTTTTTCAAGCTCACCGAAGGGTACCCCCCACGAACGGTGTCGGAGAACTATGAAAAAAAAATAGTTTGCAATGAAAACTAATGGACTTAGGTGGCATTCCTTCAAAAATTGATGAATACTTTTCACTGGGGACCTATATTCTATGTATGTAGTTTTGCAAGCAATAGGGTCCCCTTCATGTATAATTATTATATACGTAATTCCCTTTGGGTAGCAGCAATCCTGGATATCTGAAGTTCCCAAACTAGAACGTTTCAACAAAAAAACAGCTCCCCCGAAATGATCAATTTCTTTTTATATTGTATTTAAAAAAGTGAGTTTTTCAAGCTCACCGAAGGGTATCCCCCACGACCGGTGTCGGGGAACTATGACAAAAAACGTATGTTTGCAATGAAAACCAATAAAATGAATGAATATTTTCACCGGGGACCTATATTCTATGTATGTAGTTCTGAAAGGAATTTGGTCTCTTCCATACAACAGGGTGTATAGGATATACGTAATTCCCTTTGGGGAGTAGCAACCCTGGATGTTTGAAGTTCCTAAAATAGAACGTTTCAACAAAAAAACAGGTCCCCGAAATGATCAATTTCTTTTAATATTGTATTGAAAAAATGAATTTTTCAGGCTCACCGAGGGGTACCCCCCACGACCGGCGTCGTAGAACTATGAAAAAAAAATATTTTGCAATAAAAACCAATGGAATTAGAAGGTGTTCCTTAAAAAAATGATGAATATTTTTCACTGGGTACCTATATTCTATGTATGTAGTTCTGCAAGGAATAGGTCCCCTTCATGTATGATTATTATATACGTAATTCCCTTTGGGGAGCAGCAATCCTGGATATCTGAAGTTCCTAAACTGGAACTTTTCAACAAAAAAACAAGTTCCCCGAAATGATCAATTTCTTTTCATATTGTCTTAAAAAAATGAGTTTTTCAGGCTCATCGAAGGGTACCCCCCACGAACGGTGTCGGAGAACTATGAAAAAAAAACTAGTTTGCAATGAAAACTAATGGAATTAGTTGGTGTTCCAAAAAAAGATGGTTAACTAGTTTCGCTGGAAACGTCCAGAATTGTTATAGGAAAGTGAACAATTTATATGGAAAAATAATGAATTTGTCTGGAAACATGAAAGAATTTATATGGAACAAATATGGAAAAGTGAAGAATTTGTATAGAAATGTGAAGGATTTATTAAGACATATATATATATATATATATATGTAATATATATATATATGGAAAAATGATGAGTTTGACTGAACAAGTGAAAGAAATTGTATGGCAAAAATATGGAAAAGTGAAGAATTTGAATGGAAACGTGAAGGATTTATAAAGAAAAGTGAAGAATTTCTATGGAAAAATGACGAATTCGTCTGGAAAAGTGAAAGTGAAAGAATTTATATGGCCCAACGATATTCTAAGTATAGGTTTTTTGACGTCAACTGTATTCTAAGTATCCTGTTTCAAGTTCAATCATGGGGATGCCCTGGGAAGCCGAAATTTCAATTCCATATTCTATGTGGGCGGGGTAGATTATATATATATACAGCTCGTCATCCACGTCAGAATCCGAAAATTCATTGAAGCTTTCAGCCCCAAAGACACAAAAACCTCCAAGTGGCGCTCGGCGAGGTGAGTTGGGATGCCAATGGGGCCAAGCAGGACAACGCACCTTCGAAACTGACCAGTTTTTAAAAAGATGGCTGGATGGTGATCCCTAAAGATTTGGCACAGAAACTTGAAGTCTTGATGTCATTTGGCTCAAATCTGTTGAGTTGATAAACTTTGATACCCTGGCCTTGTGGGCCCACATAGCGCGACCCCAGGAGCCGAGTGGAGCCATTCTGCTCACGAGGAACACACCTGGTGCTGTGGTGATACATGGCCCAAAAAATCCAAAAATGGGGAGATGAACAACAAGATGCCCTCAAAAAATATATGAAAAGCGTTCAGTAGGATGAGTTGGATTGCTCATTGGTAATGAGCAACTATGAAAAAAGGGTTGGAAGAGCACTCAAGTTGGAATGTAACTTGCAATCATCTATTTGGTGGAGCCAGGCCCCCAGAATGCCCCAGAAATATGTGGTATGTTCAATCGTGAATAAAGAGCCCATTCGAAAAAGCAATGTATGTAATTATAAAATTTATGAAATACATGTGTCATACATGTGTCTTGGCTGGACTCCAAATTCCGGCAGCCAATGATCAACTTTGGAAGGAAAACCAAGTGACATTGGCTAAGAAAACATGATGGCCTCTGCATGCTGACAAGGTCAAGCGATCAAGCAGCTGTATCCAGCAAGGTGTTTTGTGACCAAAAAAGAAATGAACGGTTCGGTCGTGACTTTAGCTCCTTAAGTCTTGGCTCCACTTATTGACTTGGTTGCAATGGGGAGATGTTTGAACATGTTTGAACCATATAAACGTGGCACATGTTCATTGCAATAAAAACTTGAGCCACCAACTGCAAGAAGGCAAGAGATTGGAAGTGTTTTGTGTTTAAAATTGCCCTGAAAAGCTCCCTTCAAGGGTTGAAGTTCACGAAACTTTCTGGAAACACTCAAAAAATATCAAAAAGATTCAAAATGCGTAATTTGCTGCTTAGAATCTTAGAACTCGGATACAAATCACAAAAAACGAAGAGAAACAGAGAAATTCAAACTTCTAAGTTCCTCTAAAATCTCAACTCGCTTCAGCCGTCAACATTCTCAACGTGTTTTTTTCTCCAAGTCAGTCGGCCAACCTTCCGGAAATGGACCAAGGCTCTAAGGCTTGGCTTGAAGCCATTTCCAGTGGGGCCCCACCATGCAGCGACTCGTTTCAGCTCAGGACAGGATTTCAGGATCCTCAGGCAGCAAATCCAACGCAGATCCGCTCGAGATACATCGTTTCCATCCGTTTTCCAGTTGAAACCCCATGAGCTTCCCAGAATGGTTGGAAAATGGAACGTTTTCCCCTTCAACCTTAATCAACCTTAATCAACCAGAGAAAGAATGTGATGTTTGGTGACTCTTCACCTGCGACAACCCCACGGATCCAGTCACAATTGAGGCAACAGCCCTTGGATTTCTCCTCCGACTGAGTGAACTGGATGATGGCTACCACCTTGGGCAAACTTGGACCCAGAGAGTCGGTCCTTTCAAGTATCAAATCAACGAATTCAACAATTACTGGTAGATTCTGGTAGATCATGTCCCAAGGCCACAAATTCATCCTTACACTTCAACCCATCTCCCTCAAGGTTCCAACCATGAGCGCACATGTGACGCCCGCCATGCAAATCTTCACATTGCTATCACTCAGAGCTGCCCAAATCAACTGACTTTTGTCCAGTTCCTGCATCCGGATCATCTGGGCACCATGAAATGTGTGTGGTAAATCCATCAACCATCAACCCAAAACAAATGCCATGGGCAATATTATCATCCCCACATGACAGGGCGAAATGTATTGCTTTTAGCACGCACATATTGAAAAATCTGTGAAAATTGAAAAAGTAAATCAATCCAAAAAAATCGGGGGAACACAAAAAAAGGATTGGGCTTGCATACATGGAAAATCCGCCGTGAGGCCTCTGAAAAAGCCTCGCTTTGAAAAAACCCTGCCTCATCATCAGTCATTTTATGTAGCAAGTTGGCCAGCGCGCCCCCTGCAGTTGTGTAAATTACCTGGCCAATCGTGGATTTTTCCAAAAACGGAGTCGAAAAGCCTCCAAAGCCATCTGTCAATTCCTTTGGAAAGGTCTTAAGCACACAACTTTACCGAAAAATACCGAAAAGGTGTATATAAACAATACATAACAATACTATGTCAACTAATTATATAATCAATTCAGATGGTGAAAGTTTGTGGGTTTCCAGCCGATTTTCCCTTGAAACCAACCCTTCACATCCAATGATTTCTCCAAAAAAACGTTTCGAACGTGCCGGGTCGACGGAGCCCGGAATACAGCTCACAGAGGTCGCGGCAATGAAAGTCCTGGGAGAGACTTTTTCCATGGTGCCTGAGGATTTCAATGTGGATACTCATCAAATTACAGAAAACATATAGAAAAATTTACAGAGAATCCAGAAGCCACAGAACCAAAAGTGTGAACCAATACTTCAGCCAATACTTCAATCATATTCCACCAGCTGAAAATGAGAACGAATCGAAAAAATGGGAAATCCTCAAGATTCTCCCCAGCATTTTGCACCAGCCATCAATCTTCTGCTCATTTCCCTGGTTCGTCCTGCATCGAACCCCGACCAAGGCGGCTGCTCCGTTCACGCAAAAGAAAGGGAAGACCTGAGCGCTTTGCTCCGGTCAATGGGGACAAAAATTTGGACCAACCATTCTTGGAGAATTTAAAAAAGACAGGTGTATCACTCCACCCAATTCTATCAATTCTGCAGCTCTTTGATTTTGAGGGAAGAGTGACAGCAGTGACAGCAGTGACAGCTGTGTTTTTCGACCATGGTGTAGCGCGCAGCTACAAGGTAAGCAAAGGCATTGCGACCTCAGCGTCGACTTTCCATCTGGGAAACAGAAACTGGAGTTTGATCATTTTGATCTGCTAGGGACGTCCATCTGAGTTTCGAACGGACATTGGCCTGAATTGCTGCGAAACCAAAACAGGCTACGTCTTGGTCTTTCGAAACTTCACACAACGGAGACACATCGCAAAGAGAACCTAAAGACCAGTAAAGCAAAAGCATGGTGTGGAGATACCATAAGACAGTACGGGATGTCTATATCTGCACCCTTTTTGATTAGGAAGAATCCATTGCTATGAAAGGCAAGCGTAATCTTTCGCGGTTTTTTTTTATTCGGCTGGGTGCCAGTGTCAACCTGATTTCACCCTTTATGTGACAGAATAGAACATCCCAGCTGCACCCTTGAAAAACTGTGCTTCAGCATCATTCCCTCACCTTCAAAAAGGATGAAATCGAAGTTTCCCTCACCTCGAACTTCTGATAGAGCTGGGAGTTTGCGGCCAGTCGTTTCCGCCTAGGGTGAAACAACTGCATTGCTTCCCATCTTTCAAGATCCAGCCGCTGTGGCCCAGACATGTAGTCCCCCAGCACAAAAGTTGTGACAAAATATGAAATCGTCGCCCCAACCTGGGCCGCAGCCATAGTCAGCAAAGTCAGCCAGTGAAAGTTATTTCAGCACCAGACGATGTAGCCAATGTAGGCATACATGCTGGCATATGGCCTCAGTTCAGAAACGCACAGCCCAGTTGTGAATGCAAAACACCACCCCAGTTCGTGTTTGAGACAAGAATCTCCGCATCAGGATGAAAAAATGGTAAATATGTGCAAACCATATCATAT
>CAMXCT020000399.1:234028-256314 GCA_947184155.2 Cladocopium goreaui | reverse complement strand
TTCTCATCCTCACATCCTCACATCTTCACATCTTCACATCTTCTCATCTTCACATCCTCACATCTTCACATCCTCTCATCTTTACATCTGCTCATCTTCTCATCTTCACATCTTCACATCTTCTCATCTTCACATCTTCTCATCTTCACATCTTCACATCTTCACATCTTCTCATCTTCTCATCTTCTCATCCTCACATCCTCACATCTTCTCATCTTCACATCTTCTCATCTTCACACCCTCACATCTTCACATCTTCTCATCTTTACATCTGCTCATCTTCATACCTTCTCATCTTCACATCTTCTCATCCTCACATCTTCTCATCTTCACATCTTTTCATGCTCACATCTTCTCATCTTCTCATCTTCATATCTTCTCATCCTCACATTTTCTCATCTTCACATCTTCTCATCTTCACATCCTCACATCTTCACATCTTCTCATCTTTACATCTGCTCGTCTTCATATCTTCTCATCTTCACATCTTCTCATCCTCACATCTTCTCATCTTCACATCTTCTCATCTACACATCTTCTCATCCTCACATCTTCACATCTTCTCATCCTCACATCTTCTCATCTTCTCATCTTCACTTCTTTTCATCTTCACATCTTTTCATGCTCACATCTTCTCACCTTCTCATCTTCACATCTTCTCATCTTCACATCTTCTCATCCTCACATCTTCTCATCTTCTCATTCTCACATCCTCACATCTTCACATCTTCTCATCTTCTCATCTTCTCATCTTCACATCTTTTCATGCTCACATCTTCTCATCTTCTCATCTTCACACCCTCTCATCTTTACATCTGCTCATCTTCATATCTTCTCATCTTCACATTTTCTCATCTTCACATCTTCTCATCCTCACATCCTCACATCTTCACATCTTCACATCTTCTCATCTTCACATCCTCACATCTTCACATCTTCTCATCTTCTCATCTTCTCATCTTCACATCTTCTCATCTTCACATCTTCTCATCCTCACATCTTATCATCTTCACATCTTTTCATGCTCACATCTTCTCATCTTCTCATCTTCACACCTTCTCATCTTCACATTTTCTCATCTTCACATCTTCTCATCTTCACATCCTCACATCTTCACATCTTCTCATCTTTACATCTGCTCATCTTCATATCTTCTCATCTTCTCATCCTCACATCTTCTCATCTTCACATCTTTTCATGCTCACATCTTCACATCTTCTCATCTTCACATCTTCTCTTCACATCTTCTCATCTTCACATCTTCTCATCTTCACATCTTCTTCACATCTTCTCATCTTCTCCTCCCATCTTCTCATCTTCACATCTTCTTCACATCTTCTCACTTCACATCTTCTTCACATCTTCTCATCTTCTCTTCTTCACACCTTCTCATCTTCACATCTTCTCATCTTCACATCTTCTTCACATCTTCTCATCTTCACATCTTCTCATCTTCACATCTTCTCTCATCTTCACATCCTCTCATCTTTACATCTGCCCATCTTCATTTCTTCTCATCTTCACATCTTCTCATCTTCTTCTTATCTTCACATCTTTTCATGCTCATCTTCACATCTTCTCATCTTCACATCTTCTCATCTTCACATCTTCTCATCTTCACATCCTAACATCTTCACATCTTCTCATCTTCACATCTTCTCATCCTCACATCCTCACATCTTCACATCTTCACATCTTCTCATCTTCACATCCTCACATCTTCACATCCTCTCATCTTTACATCTGCTCATCTTCATATCTTCTCATCTTCACATCTTCTCATCCTCACATCCTCACATCTTCACATCTTTTCGTGCTCACATCTTCTCACCTTCTCATCTTCACATCTTCTCATCTTCACATCTTCTCATCTTCACATTTCTCATCTTCACATCTTCACATCTTCGCATCTTCTCATCTTCACATCTTCTCATCCTCACATCCTCACATCTTCACATCCTCACATCTTCACATCTTCTCATCTTCACATCCTCACATCTTCGCATTTTCTCATCTTTACATCTTCACATCTTCTCATCTTCACATCTTCTCATCCTCACATCTTCACATCTTCTCATCCTCACATCTTCGCATCTTCCCATCTTCACATCTTTTCTTCACATGCTTCACATCTTCTCATCTTCACATCTTCTCATCCTCATCATCTTCTCATCTTCACATCTTTTCATGCTCACATCTTCTCACCTTCTCATCTTCACATCTTCTCATCTTCACATCTGCTCATCTTCATATCTTCTCATCTTCACATCTTCTCATCCTCACATCTTCTCATCTTCACATCTTCTCATCTTGACATCGTCTCATCTTCACATCTTCTCATCTTCACATCTTCTCATCCTCACATCTTCACATCTTCACATCCTCACATCTTCACATCTTCTCATCTTCACATTCTCTCTTGCCCTCTTGCTCTCTTGCCCTCTTGCTCTCTTGCCCTCTTGCTTTCTTGCCCTCTTGCTTTCTTGCCCTCTTGCTCTCTCCTTCTTTTCGATTCTCTCTTGAAGGCCCGAGACGACACGAAACGCAACCGTTTCGCACGAAATGAGGTTCGATCGCCAAAAACTGAAGTAAACTTGCGATTTCTCTTGTCCAATCGCAACACTTTCGCACGAAATTATGTTCGATCGCCGAAAACTGAAGTAAACTTGCGATTTCCGGCGTCCAATTTTGTAGGCGTCCGGCGCAACCCTTTCGCACGAAATGATGTTCGATCGCCGAAAACTGAAGTAAACTTGCGATTTCCGGCGTCCAACCGCAACCCTTTCGCACGAAATGAGGTTCGATCGCCAAAAACTGCAGTAAAATTGCGATTTCTGGCGTCCAATCGCAACCCTTTCGCACGAAATGAGGTTTGATCGCCAAAAACTGAGGTAAAAGTGCGATTTCACAGGTCCGGTCTCTGTGCGTAAAAGTGTTTGTGTGTAAAAGCGTCTGTGTGTAACAGGGTTTGTGTGTAAAAGCGTCTGTGTGTAAAAGTTTCTCTGTGTAAAAGCTTCTGTGTGTAAAAGCGTCTGTGTGTAAAAGCTTCTGTGCGTAACCGTCTCTGCGCGTGAAAGTGTTTGTGCAAAAGTGTCTGTGTGTAAAAGCGTCTGTGTGTAAAAGTGTCTGCGTGTAAAAGCGTCGTGTGTAAAAGTCTCTGGGTGTGAAGGTGTTTGTGTAAAAGCTTCTGTGTGTAAAAGTCTCTGTGTGTAAAAGTGTCTGCGTGTAAAAGCGTCTGTGTGTAAAAGTCTCTGTGTGTAAAAGTGTTTGTGTGTAAAAGCGTCTGTGTGTAAAAGCGTCTGTGTGTAAAAGTGTCTGTGTGTAAAAGCGTCTGTGTGTACAAGTCTCTGCGTGTGAAGGTGTTTGTGTAAAAGGATCTGTCTGTAAAAGGGTCTGCGTGTAAAAGCTTCTGTGTGTAAAATTCTGTGTATGTAAAAGCTTCTGTGTGTAAAAGCCTCTCTGTGTGTGCAAGCTTCTGTGTGTAAAAGCCTCTTTGTGTAAAACGTCTCTGTGTGTAAAAGAGTCTGTGTGTAAAAGCCTCTGTGTGCAAACGCGTCTGTTTGTAAAAAGTTCTGTGTGTGAAAAACATTGAAAAACTATACGAATTTTACGATGCAAACTATGGGCTTGTGTGTTGTGATATATTGTCTTGATACTATTCTTCTCGTCTGCCTTTAATAAATCTTTAATATATTGTCTTGTAATATAGTGTCTCCATACTAACAACAGAAGACTCTGCTCCTCTACGCTCTCGGGCCATCCGTCGTCTAGTTTTATTGACCGAAGTGCCCCGGGGGCACCCAAACAGTGCAAGCAGATCATTGACAGGAATGTTTCACACCTTCGGACATTTGTTTCAAGATTTCTCTTGTTCCCGAATGGGTAGCAAGGGTTCCCCGTTTCACTCTGGGGGTATGGGGGTTGAGGGTGTGTTTGCTCGATGTTGCCCAACCATTCGCAACCGTCCGTCCGCAACCGTTCGCGCGATTGCTATATGGCCGTGCCTATGGTAAGTTCTGCAGAAAGGGTCATTTTTGGAGGTTTCAAATGTCTCGTTGCTTCGTTTCGCGTGGCAGGCGTGGCACTTCGTGACATTCAGACGTGTTTTGTAACGTGTCGAAAGTCGTTTTGTGTGGCGGGCGCAATACTTTTGCGACGTTTTCCGAAGATGCGTTGCAGTTTTCGTGGCAGGCGCAGCACTTTGGACGTGTCCATCGTCAATTTGCGTGGCAGGCGCAGCGCTTTAGACGTGTCGTGTGGCGTGTTTTTTGCAAATCGCATTGGCAGGGCTGCGTCAAGTGGCCGCAAGATGCAGATTCCGTGGCAGGCGTGGCATTTTGTGAGATGTGTTGAACTTTGACGGAAGGAAGCCTCGCACGACACATCGATTTTGAGGTAGCAAATTTAGAGGTTCCTAAGAAAACTCGTAGGAAAACGTTGATTTTGAGGCCACAAAGTGTCAAAATTGGAGGAATTCTCGCACGAAATGCTCGTTTTGCTGCGCCCTCGTGTCTCGTCTCGAGTCTCTGGTTTTCCTGTGGCCTTGCCGTGTCTCTTGGGGAAGCTGCAAAACATCTCCTTTTCGAAGGTTGTCAAGCATGTTGTCATGTCGTTTTGCGTGGCAGGCGCGGCACTTTGTGACATTCCAACCTGTTTGATGAAGTGTCGAAAGTCGTTTTGTGTGGCACGCGCAATACTTTTGCGTCCTTTCCACAAGATGAGTTGCAGTTTTCGTGGCAGGAGCAACATTTTGGCGATCTCTCTCGTCCTTTTGCGTGGCAGGCGCAAAACTCCACACTCCACACTCCACCCTTTCACTTCACACTCCACACTTTACATTCCACACTTTATACTCCACACTTTACATTCCACACTTTACACTCTACAGTTTACGCTCTACACTTTGCACTCCCCACTCCACACTTTACACTCCACACTTTAGACTCCACACTCCACACTCGATACTTTACACTCTAGACTTTACACCCTACACTTTCCACTCCACACTCCACACTACACGCTGAACACTTCACACTCCACACTTTACACTGTACACTCCACATTCCACACTCCTCACTCCACACTCTGCACTCTACACTCCACACTTTACACTCCACCCTTTAAATTCCACACTTTACGCTCTACAGTTTACACTCTACACTTTACGCTCCACACTCCACACTCTACACTCCACCTACGCTTTACACTCCACACTCTACACTTTACACACTACACTTTACACTCTACGCTCCACACTCCACACACCACACTTTACACAGTCCACACTCCCCACTCCACACTTTACACTCCACACTCCTTACTTTACACTCCGCACTCCACACTCCACACTCTACACTTTCCACTCCACACTCCAGACTCCACACTTTACACTCCACACTCTACGTCTACACTCCACACTCTACACTTTACGCTTTACACTTTACATTTCACTCCGCACTCCTCACTCCACATTTTACATTTTACACTCCTCACTCCACATTTCACACTCCACACTTTACATTCCACACTTTACACTCTACAGTTTACACTCTACACTTTACGCTCCACACTCCACACTCTACACTCCACAGTCTACACATTCCACTCCACACCTTACTCTTTACACTCCACACTCTACACTCTACTCTTTATACTCTACACTCCACACTCCACACGCTACACTTTACACACTCCACACTCCCCACTCCACACTTTACACTCCACACTCCGCACTCTACACTTTACACTTTACACTCTACATTTTTCACTCCTCACTCCTCATTTTACACTCCTCACTCCACACTCCACACTTTACACTCCACACTCCCCACTCCCCACTCTACACTCCACACTGTACACTGTACACTTTACACTCTACACTTTACACTCCACACTTTGCACTCTACACTCTACACTCCACACTTTACACTTTACACTGTGCGCTCTTCACTCCACACTTACACTCCTCACTCCACACTCACACTCCACACTCCACACTCCACAATCCACACTCTACACGCCCCACTCCACACTTTACACTCCACAATTTACACTCCACACTCCTTACTTTACACTCGACACTCCACTCTCTACACTTTCCACTCCACACTCCACACTCTACACTTTACGCTCTACACTTTACAATCCACACTCAACATCCACACTTTACACTTTTAGACTCCACACTTTACACTCCACACTTTAGACTTTACACTCCACACTATACACTCCAGACTCTACACGCGACACTCCCACTTTACATCCCACACTCTACACTTTACACTCCACATTCCACACTTTACACTTTACACTCCACACTTTGAACTCCCCACTTTACATTCCACACTTTACACTCTACACTTTACACTCTACACTTTGCACTCTCCATACTCTACACTCCACACTCCTTACTTTACACTCCACACTCCACATTCCACAGTCTACACTTTACACTCCACACCTTGCTCTTTACACTCCACACTCTACACTTTACACTCTACTCTTTACACTCTACACTCCACACTCCACACGCTACACTTTACACACTCCACGCTCCCCACTCCACACTTTACACTCCGCACTCCTCACTTTACACTCCGCACTCCACACTACACTTTCCACTCCACACTCCACACTCCACACTTTACACTCCACACTCCGCACTCTACACTTTACACTTTACATTTTTCACTCCTCACTTCTCATTTTACACTCCTCACTCCACACTTTACACTCCACACTCCCCACTCTACACTCCACACTGTACACTCTACACTTTACACTCTACACTTTACATTCCACACTTTGCACTCTACACTCCACACTTTACACTGTGCGCTCTTCACTCCACACTTTACACTCCTCACTCCACACTCACACTCCACACTCCACACTCCACACTCTACACTCCACACTCCACATTCCACACTCTACACACTCTACACTCCCCACTCCACAATTTACACTCCACACTCCTTACTCTACACTCCGCACTCCACACTCTACACTTTCCACTCCACACTCCACACTTTACACTCTACACTCTACACTTTACAATCCACACTCCACATCCACACTTTACACTTTAGACTCCACACTTTACACTCCACACTTTAGACCTACACTCCACACTATACACTCCACTCTCTACACACGACACTCCCACTTTACATTCCAAGCTCTACACTTTACACTCCACATTCCACACTTTACACTTTACACTCCACACTTTATACTGTACGCTCCACACTCCTCACTCCACACTCTACACTCTACGCTCCACACTTTACACTCCCCACTTTACATTCCACACTTTACACTCTACACTGTACACTCTACACTTTGCACTCTCCATACTCTACACTCCACACTCCTTACTTTTCACTCCACACTCCACACTCTACACTTCCCACTCCACACTGCAGACTGGAAACAGGTGGAAATATGTACAAGACTGTTCAAATAAACTATTCACCCCGCTTCGCGTGGGGTGGCCGCCCACACCGCAGGTTTATTTCGGTCCGTGAGAGGGGCTAAGGGTGGTTTTCCCCCGTCGGGGCTCCCCAAGCTAAGAATTTTCACTTTCCCCCCCCCGTGGGGGCTCCCCAAGCTAGGGAATTTTCACTTTTCCCTGGGGGCTCCCCAAGCTAGGGAATTTTCACTTTTCCCCCCGGTGGGGGTTCCCCAAGCTAGGGAATTTTCACTTTTCCCCCCCCGTGGGGGCTCCCCAAGCTAGGGAATTTTCACTTTTCCCCCCCGTGGGGGCTCCCCAAGCTAGGGAATTTTCACTTTTCCCCCCCGTGGGGGCTTCCCAAGCTAGGGAATTTTCATTTTTCCCCGCCGTGACAGCTTCCCAAGCTATGGAATTTTCACTTTTCCCTCCCTTGGAGGCTCTCCAAGCTGCGGAATTTCAAATAGCTAGACAACGACGCCTAGATAGTCCCCCAAATCCCGTGTTCTTTGAATGTGTTTCCATGTTTTTGCAATGGTTTCCTTCAAAGCACGGTACTTTACACTTTTGTCGCCATAAAACCGGTCGAAAACATCATGTTCGACAATGCTTCCAATTCCCTTATCTCCCCAACCGTTGAAAATACCGCTATTTACAGTGTTTTCTTCAATTTTTCCATGTGCCAATGCCGGTAGCCAACTCCAACATATATATAAGAAATCCTTCCAAAACATTGTTTTTGACAGTGTTTTTCCAATGTTTCCAGTCAAACAGACGGTAATTTACACGTTTTTTGCCATAAAGGCAGTAAATCCTTCCAAAACATTGCTTTTGACAGTGTTTTTGTAATGTTTCCAGTCAAGCATACGGTAATTTACACGTTTTTTGCTATAACGTCAGTCCAAAACACTTGTTTTTGCAGTGTTTTCAATGCTCTGGCATCCAAAAACCCTGCAAAATCTTGCTATGTACAATGTTTTTTTCATTTTTGGCCGTTTTTCCATTGCCGGAAAGCTACCAAAATGACCCAAAATTCCATTTCAATACCCTCTTGCGCTCAGACACCCAAAAATCCTCGAAAAATGTCGAAAACACCACCGTATTCTGGTCTCGGTGCGAAACCGTTTTTGCCCCCCCCCAGCTAAAGCTGATATAGCGACTGCTATATTAACAAATGTCATTGAGCATTTAGTGTTGCTGTTGCCCCCCAATAAGCACGCCTTCACCGCCAAAGCGGTGTGGGCGGATTTGCAGAAAAGTGTTCTGCGTGACTGCATATCCATGTGTTTCGACATCTGTGCCGTTAACATACATGTGAGAATTCGGGTTCGTGGGCTGCATCTTGTTTTTTTCCATAGATAGATTGGATTTTTATGGAGTTGCAAGTTATTCTTGGAAGGTCCATACTATTTTGGAGGCGCAAGAAGGGGGGCGTGACTCACAGACCACATGCAGAAGTCCATTTGAACGGTTTTTTGATGTATTTGCCTTGAGGTTTGGTTTTGATTTCGCACACTCTGTGGTCTAGCTGCGCATTCTCAGAGCTTCGATTCCTGTCGCGCCCCGTGCAGGGAAGTCGGAGTACATGGAAGAACTCTTCGCCCAGCTCAAAGAAGGCCCGATTGCGTTTGGTGGTCTCAGATACATTCTTTACTTTTCCCATGTCTTTGTATACAACAGTATACAGATGCCTTACATATATATACATATATACAATATACAAACATTTATATATTTGTATCAACTGTATCAACCAGCAATCCATGAGCTTAGATGCCTGTTAATTGATCACTTTGAGTGTCGATACTGTCGGCACTTTGGCCTTAAAGGTTAGAATTGATTGAGCCAGACGTCACATTAAAAACTTGGAGCTTTGGACACAACAATCAATCTTGGAAGAGCAAGATGATCTGCGAAATCATTTGATTCATCATTTGATCAGATTGTGAGACCCCAGCCATTTCAGATCTTTGAATTTTTCAAATTTGTTTCCCCCTCAAGAATGCAGCTCACACTCAATTTATCATAAGATATCATAGATATGTCAATATTTCTGATAACAAACATCATTTCCCCCAGGATTTTTCCCAACATTTTTCCGTTTTCCGGATCGCCAGGTCGTTGCCGTTTGTGCATGGAAGGGGGGCGTCTCTGCAGAGCCTGGAGCCCTTGGAGGTCTCAGGGATCATCGTCGAGGATTTGGATTTGAGTATGATGACTATCAGTAGTAATATAATATAATTATAGTATAATACTGATAGTCATATTAACATCATAGGAAATTTATAGATAAATTTATAGACTATGAACATATATCCATGAAAAATTGATCATCAGTATAATAGTTAATCATCAGACTATTAATGGACTATCCCAAAATATGGATTTGATAGGATTATATACTGATTATATAGTCAGACTGACAATATGGACAAATATGATTATCTATCCTATGAGTATCATATGGATTATCCCAAAATAATTAATCATCAGACTATTAATGGATAGTCATCAGACGATTTGGATTTTAATATGATGTGTATTATCCCAATGATAGTTTAATTGGAAACTCTATGACTAAAGAAAGTTTCATTGACTATATTTACTATCAGTCATCTATAGTCTTCTATAGTCAACTAGTGTCTATCTGGCATTTTGACAAACATGAATCTAATATCTATCTAATCCAAAAACATGTATCTTGGATGATCTTGGTCATTTTGATCTTGAACCCCAGTTTGTTTGTCTATTACAGATACAATTTTAACATTTTCTAACCCTTGAGAAAATCTGGTTTTTGCCCGTGGACTGAGGTTGTGGACCTGGTGGTGTTGCGCCAGGGTCCTATTGAACATGGGGGTGGAAATGAATGGGCCCAAGATTGCCATCAAGATTAGGCGCCATGGGTAGCCTATTTTCAGAGAAACTCTAATACAAAACTACAATATGCATGTTTCGGGAGGTCCATTATTTTTTAAATCATGTATATATATATACAATATTATATAATTATATATACGTATATATATATATACATATACACATACACATAACATCGATGAAACATATCCTTACAACTGTAAACATGGTGAGCGTTGGGGAGTCCATGAATCATCAAAATCAATGGCTGGCATTCCAATACATATTTAACAGAGATCGTGTGTCGTGTTTGAAGTTCCGTACTTCTGGTCCTCGACATTTTCAGCCCTTCAGGTGTGAAGTCCTCGACTGGCAAATACTTGGTGGGGAAGACCCAGTCCAAGTACAGTACCTGGTGGTTCTTCCCAGTCCTACCCTACACAGAACTGGGGTTATACCCTTCCATACCCTTCCTAACTGGGATGAACCACCAACTTGAAGGTTGTGCCAAAAACTCTTCGAGCCAACACGACACGTGCCAAGCGATATGGCGACACGTGCAGATTGGTGGCAAGAGAATCTACAGCTCTCCAGAGAGTCGACAGGCACTGTTGAGACACGTCTGCGGTTTGATTTTGAAGGATGTAAAGGATGTATTAAAAAAGTTTTTTTTAACTATTAAACCTAGATCGAAGGATCATAGAAATGGGCCCTTTTTTTCTCTGAAATCATTGAACTGATTCCGTTTTTTTTCAGATCAAGGAAGGCAGACGTTCTGATCTTCGGTTGCACTGAAGAGGCTGCACTAAAGAAGCTGGAAGAAGATGCGCACAGCGACAGCGAAGAGCAATCGTTAGTGCTCCCAGTCCCATTTTCATTGCAGTATCAATAGATATCAATAGTATCAGCTGGACCATTGTCATCAGCAATGGTCATCATGGTGAAGTTAGTGGCTTTTTGTCCCAGTCACTGGGGGATGGGACCCATGGCATGGGACCCATGGGATGACCTGGACCAAGGACGCTTTTCGGTGGAGCTGCGCCCTTGGCTTAGTGGTTCTGCAGGTTTTGTGTCACAGTCTGGTTGTGGTTTTTTTCGCGTCCAACGCCCAAAAAACGAAGATCATTGAAGTCAGGAATCATGGCATAACTCTTCTGATTGGATAATTTAACTGACAGATTCTGACTGGCCCATCAGGGGCCCATCACAAATCCCAGGATCACGGCTGCGCAAGTCATGGTCATGAACCTCGAAGAGTCTGGGACTCACGGACTCAGAAAACCGGTCGAGCGAAAAAAACCAGTTGCTGACGGGATCCAGGAGATGGTTGGAGCTGAGTTTTCGATCGAGTTTTCTGCCTTCACCGAATGCTCAGCATTTTTCAGGCAACGAGCCAAACCAAAGAAGAACCAGCAGGAGAATGTCATGAGAATCAGCTGACCAGTCCGAAAGCATCCGAAAGCAATGGTTTTTGATACCTACTATGAGACCATTTGATGGGATGAACAATGCATGCGGGTGAAAATCTGTTTTGATCCAGAACATTCCAGAACCATGTTCTGAAAGTATGTTTGCAGCACCGGATATGGGTGTGGTTCAAAAATTAAGTTTGTAGGGACGATGATGAATCAGTGGATGACATATTCTTTCCCGTATTTTGAACACGAACATCCCCTACCCTCTGGCAATTTAACGTAGCTATGGAAAATCACCCTTTTCTAATACGGTAAATCATCATAAATCATCTAGAAATGAACGTTTTGCTATAGCTAGGTTAAATAACATTACATTACATAACCAGAGGGACCAGAGGGTAGATTCGGGGACATGGGCGCCATCCGTTGAGGATGAAAATCCAATGGAGACGCCACGCGAGTGGCAATTCCCGACCGTCTCCAGACCACTTGGCATCTCGGCAGGGTTTTAATGGGACATATCAAGCTTCCTAAGATTCCTATACAGATCCATTGGTATACCCTCTGGTAAACTAACATAACTATGGACAATCACCATTTTTAATGGGAAAATCCACTATTTCTATGGCCATTTTCAATAGCTATGTTAAATTACCAGGGGGTATCCAAATATCATGAAATATCCCGGTTATATTGGACATTTAGGACACGACGCAGGTATTTGATTGGAAAAACACATGGAAAACACCAGGCTTTCCATGGCTTTCCGAGTTCCCTGCAGATTTTCCCTAAAATCAACCCATTTGACGAAGATCTTCAGCCTTTGGCGTCCCAGGTGGGCAAGGAGTAGGTGGCAGTGGTGGCATGGATGAGCTGCGGCAGGCGGAGACCGATGGGGAGACTGTGGAGAGTTTCGGTTAGTATGATATACAGTACATAATATCATTACATATTAATTATATATATATAATAGCATGATTAGTTTATACTTTCATAAAGCTTTTGCCATAACTGGGGATCTCTCTCTCTCTCTCTCACACTCTCTTATGTATATTAACCAACCAACAAAATCATTTTTTTGGCAGGGTATGGCAGTGTATCTAAAGATTGGCCATGGTGATACCACACATTTTGGTCATTTTCATCCACTTTTGGCGGTACTCAATTCTGACACATCCCCAATGCCACATAACTGGTGGATATTCATGGATTATGGGATAGAACTGATATTGACCAACCATATGTGGCTTTGTTTCAAGCCCTAGGCTGCACGGGCACCCAATATATGGCGAAAAATAAGGCGATTCAAGAATGGGGGGCCCATGATTCTCCATGGCTTCGCATGGGAAGGTCCAAGTTTCAAGACATCAAAACAGCGCCGTAGATCAGAGCCAGGCCATAGATGCCATGATTGCGGAGCAGCTGCGCACGAAGCCAGATGCTTTGCATGTCTTTGACTCTGCCGCGGTGGAGGCCTTCCGTGACCCGCAGCCCAGCGGGACCTGATTTGAGGGTGTCTTGACGTTTTGGATAAGATGATATATGGTATGTATCGAATTACATAGATGTTTTTTTTTGTTGGGCGACCGCCAGTGACCGCAGGGGTAGATAACTATCGAGAAAACCAATAGAGAACAGAGATCATCCAAATTGTGCCCTCGATGCTGGAGGAACAGGACACATTTTTTCCATCAAAAATAATATCATGGTTTTTAGCTCGGTGCCTATAAGCCATTGTTTGCAGTAGCGGCTTTGTAGTTTCACCAAAACATGTTGCGGCTCAAACAGCCATATATTTGACCATCCAACTTGCTCGATCCGATGCCGGTCTTCAGTTCATGGTGAATAGGCCTTCTGCTTGGCATCTACCGTCCTCGCCGCAGACCACCTATGAGAGAATGGAGTCGCAGGAGTTTCCAGGACTCTTGGAGCTCCAGCATCGGCATTTCTTTGATGCAGCGAGCTCGGAACCGCCAACCGTTGAGGATGTGAACAGGGTTTGTCCAAAAAAAACAGGACACACAATTCATCAAAATTCTATCCCATGGATTCCCATGGTTGAGTTTTGATCATGTCCCCCTTTTCAAGATCATGGCCACAAAGATTGGGGTATTCTCCTGTACGATGCCATGCACCAAGTTGGACGATCTCTACCCGGGCGTTCCTGAGGCATTGGTGAACGAGGACGCCGGGCGCTCGAAATTGTCCGGAACCTCACGTCGCGACGTCACATTTGGAATGATGTTTTTAGACATGTGGAGGTTTCCTAGGGGGTACCACCAAATCATCCATTTTAGTAGGATTTTTCATTATGAACCATCCAGTTTGGGATACCACCCTTTCAGGAAACACCCATGTTCTCTCATATACAGTATTGGGAATCATTGTCTTAGATGGCATTCTTTCAGATTGGTGATTTTATAACATTTCGCCCAGACAATCGGCATGATCAGTTAGTAAATAACAATCAAATTATAGATGATTGGTCAAATTTTAGGCAGTCCTTTGAATTGCTCCAGGTGCAATTTGATGATCTAGAACCATCTCATTATGGATAGAATGTGGTCTATGAATAGACCATTTCTTCGGAATGTACGTGCACCTTGAGCATGAAACTGATTTGGGTATTCTCCGATACTATCCCCCTGAAGATCGCCAGTGTGGAGGTATACAGTATACCTGGCCGTATACTGGACCATACCCATACGGCCCGTATACGGCCCGTAGACGGCAAAAACCTGGCCGTTGGCTCCGGCCGGGGATGGCGAGGTCTCAAATCGGCATCCCCGGCGATCGGCCTTTCCTGACTTCGACGCTGCCAGCAGATGACATGCCGGACTTCCAGTCTCGCGGGTTGGGGAATGATTGGGTCATCAATTGATCACTCTACGATCTTTTTTTGTAGAGGTGAGTTGATGACGGCAAGGATCTCGAACAAGATTAGACTCAACATGACGCAACTATTTAACTATTTTGAGAAGTGTATTTTGATCACTGTTTAGTGTGAGCTGTGAATCCCATGGTTCATTTTAAAGTGAAGCAACAGGGTACACCATTCATTTTGCAACCGCTTGCTGAGTGGCTGGTGCTGGGCGGATGAGAGCGACTGCGAACGACTTGGAGTCAAGGCGGAAGATGATTTTCCAGCAACAGAACGCCTTTTGGTAGCCATCCACGCAGTTAAAATCTGTTGAAAAACCTTCCTTCGAGCTGGCTTTGAACGATCCTTCTTCGGATGTTTCTGCAGATTTGTCTGGTGTGTTTCATTGAAAGGTACAAATGGAATCAGACAAGCTGGATCATGATAAGATGCTGGCAAACTTCCACCCGATCCCCGCATGGTTCTCGAGCTGCCTGTTGAACCACAGTTGCCAGATCCTGTCGGTTCAAGCAGCGGTTTCGACTGTTCAATGGCAGGTAGAAGGTAGACTTTTGGAACAGATACTCCAGGGTTGTTGGGTGGTGAGTGGTGTGCTTGTTACTTTTACCATCTTGTACCAATAATTGGGTGGAGCTTAGATAGCCCATCAACTAGTTATTTTGGATGTATCATACACCTTAAAACAAAAGGAACAAATTATGAATAACTTGGATGTCATCAGGTCACTAGGTACTTTACCTATCACGGCAACGCCAAGGCCAAGAATTTGCGCGGCAAACCACTGGACGATATTTTGAAGAAATATGGCGAGGGAGCCAAGACACCGAAGTTTTTTTTGCCAAGTACTTTGAGTCAATGGCCATGATGAACTCATGGACAGAGGAGAACTAGACTCGGAACTGGATCTATGTCTGTATCTATACGTACGTACAATTCTTATGCCATCGCATTTTAAGTCAGATTAACATCACCCTTGCTATCCAGCTTTCCCTCTTGAGATTCATGCGGTTCCCCTTCGAACTTAGGATTCTTGCGTTCCAATGCTGCCGTCTCCCAAAAACCGTTGCGAACCGTGGCACGCTTTGCGCGGAAGCTCAGTTGCTTCGCGGAGGATTGTGCCCCCGGCATCGGCGTTCGGCTCAGGCCGGGGAAGTTGCGAGAGGCCAGCCAGAGCCCCAACCGTCACGGGAACCCTGAAACGACCACCGGGTCAGCAGGGTCACCGCCAGTCACCGCGGCTCAGGTTGAGAATCTGGGAGCGGCGGTCGGCGAGTGAGCGAAGGTTGGAACAATCAGCTTTCACCGGAAGTCTTCCAACATCTTCCAACATCTTCCAACCAGGCCATCAGAGCTTTCTCCTGGCTATAGCGAGGATGGTGGTGAGCTGTTGTGAGGCCCTTGATTTGAGGTGCAGTCACTGGATAGTATGGACAGCCACGGTCAGATCCCTCTTGTGATTTGTGTGCTACACAAAGTGTTTTCAGTTGGGTCATGGCAATCAAATCGCCTGACCGCGTCTTCTTTCTGGGCCCAATCCCTATTTAAGGGAACACATACGTGTTTGGGTAGTTTGGGTCCCCATGAGCTGACGGGCCTTTGCTACGCCAGTGGCAGCCCCGCAAAAGGCTGCTGCCTCTTTGGCCATGCAGCACGTCTTGAGGCTGTTTGGACATTCGAGTTGTGAACCCCGAATCAACATTGGTAGCGGAGCCAGAGATTCTGGCCACCGTCGAGCCCTACTACATCAACTTCATCCAGGACTACCCCAACAAGGAGCCCACCGCTACATCCATAACTACACTTGAGCCTGTCCAGTTTGAGCTGCTGTTCTTCGTCTACGCTGGTGAACTACGCGGCGAACGAGCCCTACATTGGCCTGGTGCTACATCCTAAGGAATGGCATCACCATCTTCGGCAGCAGCTGGACCTAACAGTGTCGACTTTGTGAAGGACGACACGTACCTTCCGATCTTCAGCAACCGACCGGCAGACTGCAAGGAATGGAGAAGAGGATCCTGCTCTACAAAAAGAAGTCGGACATCAACAAGAAGTCCAAGGAGGCGACTATCAACCTGATGACAAGCCTTAGTGATATCTCCTGGCGTCAGATTGAACACCCGGTGGACAAAGCAAGTGAAGCTGAAGATGGTTTTATGATGTTTTATGCTGATCTTGAAGGAGCTGGACAAGACCTTCCAGTACGACGACCAGGCGGAGATGCCCAGAGCTTTTGAGAAGTTCTTCTACGGCGTCAATCGACGTGAAGGTCAAACTTTGATCAACTACGTTGCCGACCACCGGGAGTACCTGATGGAAGTGGAAGGACATGGAGTTCAAATCCCGGACAAGGTGGCTGGTTGGCTACTTCTACGACGAGCTGGTTTGACGATGGAGCAGAAACAATTTGTTCAAGGACGTGCCAAAGATCTTGATCAAACTGGTGTCACTGAAGCCCTGTACTTCCTCTTCGGCCAGGACTACAAAGGACGAGTTGCAGATGGACGCGACTGGAGAGGAAAAGGTTATGGCTCAACCTCAAGATGGACAAAACACCAGGGCTACACCGCTGAGGACATCTATGACATGGACAATGACAACGTCCCTCTGAGGAGACCTACGATGATGTGGAGGAATGGGACAATGATGAGGATGAGTTCAATGGCGAGGCTGAGAATGACGAGGCCTACCATGCCGACTTCCCTGAGGGAGGAGCCCAATGATGAGTTTCACAATGAGGTGGAACAACAGTATGAAGATGCCTACGCGATGTGCCTTGATGCCCGTCGTCAGATGGTCCACCTCAAGGCTTCCAGAGGATTTTATCCTGTGGTGGCATTGGCAGACAGCTCAATGCCGAGCTCACCTACGTCCCAAGCTCCGAGGCCACCGAAGTCAAAAGGAAAAGGGAAAAGCAAGAAGGGCCGTCGAAAGTCACCTTCCACATAGCAGACGAAGGGAGGCACCATGGTCTCTCGTGGGCAAGCAGCTTCCAAATGCTTGAAATGCGGCCAACCTGGCCATTGGGCTGCAAGCTGCCCACAGAATACAACAAGATCGAGTTTTTCGATGGCATCCAACTCAACATCCAAGAAGCACAAGACCGATGGAGCTGCGATGATGTCCGCGACATGGCCAAGATCAATCAGCGGGGCTTACCACCTATGGGCCAATATGGCTGGTGCGGCATCCAAGATGGAGGAGCCTCATCTGTGGTGATTGGCCACACTACACTACACTGATGAAGGTGGCTGACTTCATGCGACAACGCGGTGTCCTGCCCAGTCGCTACCTATTCATGGCCACGAACAAGACTTTTGGTTTTGGTGGAGACGCCTCTCGACAAGCTGATTGGTCGGTAAGATTGCCGGTCTACATCAACGGCAAGAGCGGCTACATGGAATGCTTTGTGGTGGATGGCTCAACGCGATTGCTGGTTGGACGGCCCATTCCGGCAGGACCCCCATCGTTTGTGGCTTCAGTCCAATACAGTGGACACTTGGCTACACGCCGCATATCCCTGGACTTTTGATGGAGGAGCTGAGTGGCAACAACCCTGCCCATTTGGATCCCTCAGCGCTTTTCCTTGAGAAGCTACGTCTACAACAAGAAGCTGCAAAGGCTACAGCTCAAGCTGACAGTGATCACCGTTTGAGAAGAGCTTGCTGAGGAAATTCATGGGCCAACAGACTTGCTCAATGCACGTGACCTTTGCTACTACTGGCGCGATACCAGCTGACTCCACAGCCAAGCTGCGTTGGAGAGGCCCTGCAACGGTGATCATGCGAGAACCTGGAGCTGCAGGACCCAACAGTGATGTATACTGGCCCACCACCACCACCACCACCACCAGCACCACCAGCACCACCAGCACCACCAGCACCACCAGCACCACCAGCACCACCAGCACCTTCCAATGCACCACATGTCACATCAACCACACCAGAAGCTGGACAACCTGAAGCATCAAAGTCCCCTGCCAGCCTCCTGGATCGTTGCTCTTTACGAGCACCTTTTGCAATTTGATCTGGAAGCCTTGGATGGCCCTTGACGATCTCAAGACGGTCAAGATGGATGTTGAGCCAGCGCTGATTGTCGATGCCAAGGCCCTCTACGACCTGCTCTCCAAGCCTGAAGTTCAGGCAAACAGCGGTACAGATAAACGTACCACGATCGAGGCGCTGGTGGCCCAGGACAAGCTTTCCTGCTGTGGTGCAAAGACCCGATGGGTATCATCAGACCACCAGTATGCTGATGGACTGGCAAAACAAGCTGCAGCACAACTCCTTGCGGAGAGACTGAGAACACACCTTGTGAAGCTGAAGAGCGACACAACCTTTCAGGCTGCGAAGAAGAAATCACCACAAGAGCGGAAGAAGAACACCGAGATGTATGCGCTGGAGAAGCCTCAACGAGCGCTTCAAGCTATGTTCGCTATGTCTATGTGCTGGACAACGAGTTCAGCGACCTACTTGGACAACACCAACCACACAACCTTCACCTACACCGACCTCTACCCGGGCATGCTCAAGATGCTCTACACCATGATTCTGGCGATTGCGATCGGCATCATGATGTTGGGCGGATGGAAAATGTGGAAAAGCTCTAAGCGAGTCTTAGAGGACAGTACGCCAGCAGTTTCTTCGGTTGGAACTCAGACCGAGCTGGAGATGCATGAGGTGGTATCCTTTCAGGAGTACTTCAATTCAATGAGATGCACAGATTGGAGTACATCACCGAGGAGGAGATGGTTCCGAAGTATGTGCGCAATGCCATGCAAGAGGCCCACCATCGCGAATTGGATATATAACTATTATGAAGCCCTGGACCAGCGACTTCGAGCTCAAGAACAACAGCACAGGGCCAATCTCCACAACCTGACCCAAGCTCCAGTGTTCTTTACAAAGAACAGCCGATGCTGGCATGCAGATCCTGAATGTCTCCGAAGTTACGCACCCGATGTTCGCGTACGTTGGGTGGCATCCTTGTTCCTGACGTGGGACCTCCTGCTGCTGGATCGGGCGGCTGAGCCTTGAGTTTTTTCCACCTTTGGTTTTTACACGTTTCGCACTTCCTTTTCACCAGCGTGGTTTGTGTGCTGCACAAAGTGTTTTCAGTTGGGTCACAGCAATCAAATCGCCTGACCGCATCTTCTTTCTGGGCCCAATCCCCATTTAAGGATATTTAAGGGAACACATACGTGTTTGGGTCCCCATGGGCTGACGGGCCTTTGCTACGCCAGTGGCAGCCCGGCAAAAGGCTCCAGGCAGCACTTCGTCAGGCTGTTTGGAGATTCGAGTTGTGAACCCCGAATCAACACCTCTGATTTGGCTAGGGTGTGGTGAGTGTGGTGATGTGTGGCGTGATGCAGCTGTTCCAACCATCTTTTCATCATCTAAAGATCCACTATCCACATCCATCCACCACATTAATCGCATCTTGGTCAAATCTACTGAATTTTCTGGATGAGCCCAGGCCCCTCAGTTTCACTTTAGCTTCTTAAGCCCACTAAGGCTTTTGGAAGAGATCCTCACCTTGAGAGTGCGCAGTGCCAAGGCATGGTTATGACCCAGTTGATTCAGTTGACTCTGTTGACCCCTTGGTGGTGGACGGTGAATAAGGTAAAACTAATTAAAAACCAACCGCAATATTGCCATAAATAGCAATCCCCCAATGGTAGGTTTAAGTTTATTGCATTTTGTGCAATCCAAATTTACCACATTTTGTACAATTGCAGTCGCTGATTTAATGGGCATTATGATGACCCAGACCCATAGTTACTGGGAATTTTTATCAACCAACAAATTCGAAGGTTTGGGGGTGAATGCTGCCCAGACTGAGCACAACCGTTTTACGACAACCGGAACCTCCAAAACATTGCAATTTCGATGAATTTGTGACCCAGGCGGCGTTTCTTTTTCAGACACGCTGGTTTACATTTTAATGTTGGAGAACCACAGACTTTTTGTCAAACGTGGATATGGCATCTGATTCATCTGATTCATTGGATCCTCAAACTTTCCATCTCAGCAGTCCGCTTCGAGCCAGGGCAACTTTTTGGTTTGCGCGAAGCAATGCATTGAAGGTGGTTTTTGTGCCGTCTTTCGCTCGCTTTTGCCCATTTGCCAGGCTCTTTTTGGACATAGATTGGGGTAGCTAGAGTGGACAACTGGAAAACCGAAAACAAATACCTACAATACTTGACAATCAGGAACATCAAGAACTCTTTCTTGATTTCGTGGTTGCTGTGCCGGGCTGTGGTCTTGATTTTCCATGATTTTCCTGTGGCCCCCATTTACATGCTCAATCTCAGATGCTGAATTTCTGAGAGAAAAACCTTCTGTTTCAAACTTGCCAAGGGCGCGTGACCCCGTTGCCCTATTTGTTTTTATGAGTGGAGCCTGGATGGCCCGCTTGCAGTACCGCCTCACCTTCATTGATGTGGAGCTCGAGAAAACGTCGGGACCACCTCGATCACAAAGTTCTCCTCCAACTTCTCAGCGTGATGCCTTTGATGCGCAGTTTGAAAAAAATACTCAAAAGCGATTCATGAAGTCTGAGATGTCCAAGCTGGAACAGAGGTGCCAGCTGCTTCAGTCAGCGTTCTCTGGGGGCCATGTGGACCATGTGGACCCAGTGCCTATGAACGTGAAGCGCATCGATTCAGAGGTGGCTCCCACCCTTGGGAGCTATGGGCATCCGGAGCTGTGTCATCGACCTTGTGTCAATTTTATGAAAGGAATTTGCAAGTCGGCAGGTGAATGTAACTTCTGCCACTTGCCTCACACCAAAAACCCCAAGTTCGACAAGCAGCAGCGTGAGATGCTTGCGACTCTTCCCAAGGCCACCTTGTTAGCAACAATTCTTCCACATCTACGTCAACGTGTCGTGGATCATGACCTCTATGAGGTGCAAGAAATAGTGGAGATGCTTGAGAGAGAGCTGATCCTCCAACCCGGCAAATCAAACTCAGATGGCAAAGATGGAGATGTGAGCAGAGTCCCGAGAGTCCCGCTGAGGATGTCAAGAATGATGGAAGGGATGCCAATGGTGGGACTTCTGGGCCTGATCTCAAAAAATCTTTCAGGTGCTTTGCCGAAGCACATCAGAGAAGGGCTGGATCAGTTGAGGATTGTAACAATGCCTGATCCTGGGGTGCCTTCGGCTTAAGTTCCTGATGTAAAGCTATGGCAGTGGAGGGTGCCTCGAGAACCATGAGGCGATGAGGTGAGCGAATCAGATTTTGAAATGGGTTTTGTATGAAATGGACTGAACAAGTCCCAAATCCAAATTGCCTAGAATTCATTCAATTCATATCCCTTCGTGTTCCCATTGCTTGGTCGGAATGCAACGGACCAACCACTTTCGTTGCGTTCTGCATGCACGTAGTCTTCTGAGCTGTTCCCAAAACTGCCTTTTGGATTGTTGGATTGTTGGCGACCTGGCTTTGTCCAGAAATGGCGATAATTCGGTAATTTTCATTCTTTTCCGCAGCCGCAAACTATGGGGAAACTATGGGAAACTCATGATAGACCGCTGGAGATTTCGGGCCTGTTTTTGGACAAAGCCGCCGTCTGTCTGAAGTGGAGATTATTCAATCCATGATGGGAAGCACTATTCATCAATAGTGATGCTTGCTGTTTTGGGCACAGCTCTCCTTAGCACAGATGTTCGCCTGGGGATT
>CAMXCT020000399.1:49028-229028 GCA_947184155.2 Cladocopium goreaui | reverse complement strand
GTTTAACTACCTGGAGAATACCACTCATCACGAGGTGACATCGATGGCTCAACAACTTCAGGCCCTGAACTCCGAGTTGCTCGCCGCACAACAAGAAGACGAAGGAGCAACTTACAGGATTGAAGAGTTGGAGAGGTATCGAACTATGTCAAATGAAGCAGCATCTCATCTGGAATTTCGATATTCACAGTTGAGATCTGAATTTAATGAACAAATGGGACAAGCGAATGCAATCATGGTACATGTAGGTACAGATGCAAATGCCCATATCAATCAACTCAGACTGGAACTGGAAAACGCAGAGATGAACGCGAAGCAGGAAGCCCTAGCTGTCGGGTATGCCAATGACCAAACATGTGCACTCCACATTGAGATGCTCGAGATTGCAAATCAAAACCAAACGATGAGGAACGCTATGTCATTGAATATCAGACGACTGGAAACGGAGCTTGATTCTGCTGATGCGAAGAGGGAAGACATCATGAGAGAACTTCGTAGTGATCTGAGATCCGAACACAACAGATATTCTGAATGTGAACACCATCTAGCTCTGGAGGAATCACAACTTCAGTTACAGGTTATCCGTAACGAAGGGCTACAATCACAACTGGCCACATCTGAGAGTAGGTATTCTGAAGAGTTGACCTCTAAGGTGAGTGGGATGCGTGATATGAGGATCATGGAACTGCGATCTGAACTACACATGAAACAAAGCCTTTTGGATCGAATGCAACAACAACTGACTGAATCGAAGAATCAGTATCATGAACTTTCATGCCAACAAGCCAGACATTCATCTCCAAGTGTTTCTCCATCACATGGGATTTACTATGAGATGTACAATCAGGTACGGTGTGAATATGAAAAGGCCATGAAATCCAAGGATGACGTTGACATTCTACTGCAGAGAGCTAGAGCTGAACTCGTCGACAACGACGCACTGCTCAAGACCTATCAAAACTCGTATGAATCGCTTGGAAAGAAGTACCAAGATGCTTTGGGAAAGATCGACTTCATGAGCAACAATCCAAACACTTCCAGTAACCTATTTGACAAATTGCACAATGAGATCAGTGACAGAGATGAGGCAATCAGTCGACTTAACACTGAAATTGCGACACAGGAGGGATCTCTTAATCGTGCTCAACGAGACGCCAGCAAAGCTATCAGCATGCTGAATGATAGACGGCTCATCATCAAGGGAGCAACAGATTATTCTATTCCTGAAAGTCACCTGACAGAAATGCACCATCTTGTCAGCGAACGTCAAACAGAGGTGGAGGAAATGTCGAGCACCATCGCTGCACTGAGGCTTGAGAACCAGGCCGCTTCTTCTTCTGCACTGAACAGACAAGCTATAATGTATGGGTCATCCAACAATGCTTTTCCGAGGAATGAATGTGAGGAGAAGTGTGCCAAGTTGAAAGCTGAACTGGAAGAAATGAAACAAGAAAAGAAGTCAGAAGTCAATGCTCTTCGTGATGAACTGACAAAGATGGAGGAGCGTAAAGACTATTACAAGAACAACTTTTCCCAAGCTGAAGATCGTGCTAACGATGAAGAACAAGAGTTTCGTGCCGAAGCTGAAGCTTTTGAGAAACTCAGGAATGAATACAACGCCAACGTCATTGAATTGGAGAACCTCGAGAAGGACAAATCAAAATCTTCTATCTCTCAACGGGAAGCTGAGAAGATCAACCTACAACCTTGGCCTAAAACCACTGAACTTTCATCTTGGAAGGGAAGTGTCGTTCATGAAGTTTGCGTTGCAAGTGGAGATCGACATTATGAAGATTGGAAAGCATGGCTAGCTCCATGTCTCGCAGATCAGCCGGACTTGGAAACGTTAGCCAAAGCACCTGAGGTGAGATTCCAATCCATAGATGCCAAGTTCTCCAATGCTTTGAGGAAGGTCATCGACAATGCTGGGGACAAGTCCATGCAAGTGAAGTATGACATGTCCATGAAGAACCAGATGTATGGGAAGAGTGGAGACTTCATTAAGGGACGAGAACTATTCGCAATGATCTTGATAAGCTTCAAGTCACCCGACCACACTGAAGTCCTCTACAATTCTCATCATTTGAGTTGTGTTTTTTTTCCTTGCTAAACTGCAATACACAAATTAGGACACCTACGCGGGGCCTACGCAAACCATTCCTCCCAAGCAAAACTGCCTACGCGAGGGTTACCTTTCAAGAAGTGCCTACGCGGTTGCCTCCGCGAAAGTTGCTGCAACGATCTCTTTACTTGACGTGATGTGATCACAATTCTGGTTCAGAAGAGGAATAGAAAGAATTGGAAGATGACGATTCTTTGGGTGACTTGTGAAAGGAAGGCGGAAGCCTCATCAAGAGTGGAGCACTGTGTCATGATGTGATCGGCAGTCATGATGAACTCATGGAAACATTAGAAAAGTGAAACGGTAAGACTTTGATGGGCTACGGACCACAATTTGACCTAGGGCGTCCGCGTTTCCTACGCGAGGGCCTACGCGGAGCCTACGCGAAAATCCGAACCGAAAATAGCTGTTCGAAAACTTGGCACTTGTAATTTTCTGAAAAAGCGGTTGTTTCTTTAATCTCCCCTTTCTTCGAGCTAAACATATGAACCATAGAATCCAGTTTGCATTTGAAATCATTGTAAGCCACCAAGAAAACAAGAGTTCGAGGTTAGAAACAAACAATCTAGAACATCTAAACAAGTGCCTACGCGAGACTGCCTACGCAGCCTCTCCTACGTTATCCTACGTATATGCCTACGCGAAACCTACGCACCAAGCAGAATAGCCTACGCATGAATGATGTGAGTTCCTCCTCAATCTAAATTCCATCATCTGGAAAAAAAACGTGGCTCATTTGTACGTGTTCAGCTACTATGGAGATGACCAACTTGAGGCCTTCTACAACAAGTGGCTTGATATTATATACAACATGAAGCATGATGATCGGCCTTCTATAAACTCCCTGCGTGACACATTGTTCCGAAAGATTGAACACTCAAAGCTCATGCATTTTGATATCAGCCGATATCGTACCTTTGATGAAGGGCATCCTGAAAAGACTTATGACTTCCTACTCAATATGATCAAAGGATACATTGCCAGAGGGAAGCAAGAAATATTGTTGAAAGACAGGGAACGTGCAGTTAAGATGTCGTTGTCCTCCAACAAAACCACTCCAGCCTTGGAAGATGACGTGAAAGCTGCTGCCCCCACTAAGACAAAGAAGGAAGACGCTGCGGCCGCTTCATCTGCCGGTGACCCTCCCAAAGGGAAGCCTAAGGCTAAGGCAAAAAGTGAAGCTGCTTCTGTTCTTCCTACACCTTCTCCGAAGTCTCATGCCGACAAGAACAAGAAAGGCAAGGGCAAAGGTGGGAAGGGAAGGTCATCATCACCCACTGACAAGAAGAAGATATTCTGCAATTACTTCTTCAATAACGGTGGATGTAACAAAGGTGACAAGTGTCTCTACAGTCATTCTCAGAAAGTCTATGATGCCAAGATGAAAGACAAGAAAGGTAGAAGCCGAAGCAGAGATTCATCTGGAAGGAGGAGTAAGGGAAGTTCTTCATCAGCTGGACCTAAGAAGAAGGTATGTTGGCAGTGGCAGAAAGGTACATGTACATTTGGAAGCAAATGCAAATTTCTACATGCAGACCAGTCACCATCAGCATCCTCTGAAAGAACCAGCAACAAGGACAAGAAGAAGAAAGCGGTTCCCATTACTATTGATTCCTTCTTTGATAGCGACACCGAAGATGCAAAGGATTATTCCTCTCCGAGGGTAGCCAGCGCAAAGAAGTCTTCTGATGTTCGCAAGATCACGTTCGACCTGGAACCCGAAATTCACAAGATTCCTATCAAGGACTATCCGGAGGGAATGCCCAAACGAATCTATTGTGACCCCAACAAGCCCTATGTCTTCAGGAAGATCGAGGATCTGACAGATGATCAATCCAAATCTGACAGCACTCTCGGTCAAACTAGGGCAAGGGCTAAAGCTATCATCATGAGCAAAACTGGGTTCCATCGTGGTGTGGATGAAGTGAGGATTATTATTGGCCCGAAGTTCGACATGCTGATCAAATTGGACAATGACAAAGAGGACCTGATATTCTCGGAAGAGCTTGTTGAGCATGAAGCTGAAAGATCCCTCAAGAAGTCCAAGAACCTTATGTGCATTTCACTACCTGTACAAGCCAAAGATCGAAGATTCATTCTTGACTCTGGTAGCGGACATGATCTGATTTCTGCACGAAAGGCTGAAAGAATGAACTTGAAGAAAAGGGTTTGTGATCCCATCATGTTCCACACCGCGAACGGTTCGACTGCTACCCAAACAGAAGCCGAAATTGACTTGGGAACCTTTGACGAAATCTCACAAGCCTACGTCCTTGATGACACTCCATCAGTGATGTCTCTTGGGAAACGATGCATGGAGGAGGGATACTCCTTCGTGTGGCCTTCTGGTAAGATGCCATTCATGATCACAAAGAATGGGGAACGTATTGATCTGACGATTCACGACAACATCCCCTACATTGATCTTGGGACGTATGAATGCAATCCATATGAATGTCAACAAACACCGAAGATTCACGATCTACTTGAACATTTCCAAGAGAGCGTCGACAACTTCGATGACTTAGATGAGATAGGCCGGACATCCCGCAGAGTATATCTGGATGGAGAAAGTGGATTCGAGGTATCAAATGATAGTCAAGATGATTCCCAACACGTCAAGAAGCTCAAGGTGAAGAAGAAAAGGAAGGCAGGGAACCGACGAAGAAGAACGGCATCACCTGGAGAAGAAATCCCATCTGACGATGAAGGATACGCACCAGGAACTCCATATGATGGTCCCCCAGGTGGCGAAGAAACCGATCTGGAGGATGAAGGACATGGAGCCCCTGAAGAAGTCGCTGAAGGTGACGAAGATGACATCGAAATCGATGTTGTTGAAGGTGAATCCAGGGTAGCCAAGAGAGGAACACTCAAAAGGGAAGCAAACAGTTTGAGCCACAAATTGACTCACAGATACAAAAATCCATACTGTGATTCCTGCATTCGCGCAAAGATGAAACACTTCAAGACTCGTAGAGGATCATACAAAAGGGAACTCAAGAAGTTCGGCGACCTTATCACTTTCGATGCTGTCGATACATCCAAAGTTCATGATGATGTATTGGTTCTTGAGAAGGAGGTGTTAGTCGTCAGAGACTGTTTTACAGGAATCATCGGTGCCTATCCGTCCGACAGAATGACCAAAGATGATGTAGTCAGAGCCGTGAAGCAGTTCATCGGCGCAAAGAAGGTCAGACAGGCATACTCCGATCATGCCCCACAATTCATTGAAGCGATGAATGAGATGAAGATTCCAATTGATCATTCACTGCCTGGAAGACCTCAGACAAATTCCATCGCCGAAAGAACGAATCAATTCATTCTGACTGCAACATCTACATGTTTATTGGAAGCCGGACTACCACCATGTTTCTGGAGAACTGCAATCCTTTGTGTATGCCATCTACTCAATGTAGAACCCAATGATGATGAACTCAGTGCTTGGTGTAAACTCCATGGGACCGACTTTGCTGGAAAACTCATTCCCTATGGTGCTCGTGTGAACTATAAGCCTCCGAAGACAAGAGAAGCAGGTCAACTTCACAAATTTGGGCCTGACTCTATACCAGGAGTTTTCGCAGGATATCACATTGGCCCAGGGATGCATTGGTCGAGACAATACAAAGTTTGGCCATTGAGTGAGTTTGTACATCAGAATCTTGGTGATGATGCCAGCAAACCAGAACATCGTCTTCTCAAACCTCATCTGACCGAGAAAGTTGAGATGGTCACGCCATTGACATTCCCATGCAAACAAGAATATGAGAGAGTGAATACGACTTTGGAGGGAATGAAAGAAAAGGAACTCCTTGATGGTGATCCATCCAAAAGACCTCGTGACGATGATGATGATGATGATGATGATGATGAACATGAAGAGGACGATGATGAGCTTGATGACGGAGACGATGGTGGACCTGGACCAAGTGGTGGAAAAGCCTCAAAGAAGCCTCTCGAAGCCTCTGAGGGTATCTTCGATGACAAGGACCCAGAAGAGATGACTCTACAAGAACTCATAGATGCACAACCAGATCACTGGAAGTCAGGCAAAGCTGGGGACGGGAAGGTATACCTCAATGATGACGGCGAGAAAGTCAAATTGAATGTCAAGGGAAACCCTTACAAGATTGGAGAAGATGGTAGAAGAATCTTCAAAACGTCATTAAGACCTAAGGGCACCTACTCTCCAGAAGAATGGCGAAAGCTATCTCAATCTGACCGAAACGTCATCCTCAAGGCCGAGAAGAAGAAGTTGGAAAAGAAGGAGGCTGATGAGAAGAACAAAAGAAAGATTGAGGAAGTGAAGAAGAAATCACTGAAGAAGGAGAAGAAAGATTCAAAGAAAGACAAAGACATGCCGAAATCCAAAGACGATGACGAGAAAGACGATGAAGGTGGGCAGGACGATCCGCACTCAAAGTCGAAGAAATCCGATGCAGGTGTTGGTGAGGTGATGAAGAACAAAGTTACTTTGCCTATCACATGTACGAGTGCATACCTTGACATGTACGACATCGTTGATGACGATGACATCCATGGGAAACGTTACATTGATTGTCGGAAGATTAGGAGGAGTGCTGATGCGAGCCCATGTTCCGATGCTTCTACTGACGTCCCGGACGACGAGGAATATCTCACTGAATGGGACGAGTGGTCGGAGGTCGAGAAGGGCCGTGGTCCGAAAGCATCGTGGAGTGGTGAAGTTTGGAACACTTTGTCTGGTGTGATCTCGAAGTCTTCCACGGCAACGCCGGGTGAACCGACCATGATCAAGAATGGCAAGTGTGTCAACGTCAAGAACATGAAGAACACAACCACTGACGATGATGACGATGTCATAGCATTCCCTACTATGCCATGTACATCTGCACCCAATAACATCCATCGAACCAAAGTACCTCCTGGAGGTCTGGGGGGAAAGCTCTTCAACGCCATGGTTTCACGACCAGTCGGCAGAGCAGAGATTGAATCCAATCCTAAAGCAAAGGAAGCAATGCTCAAGGAATGGAAAGGACTCCGAGATCAAGAAGTGTTTGATTTCTCAATGGTCCGAGAATATGATGACGTGGTTGCGGAAGCCAAGAAGAACAAGAAGGAAGTTCATATGGCTAGAGTTCATGGTATATGTGTCGAGAAGAATTACCAATTGCCTGAAGGTAATCCTGGTCGAAAGTTCAAAGGAAGAGGTGTTCTACTGGGCAATCAAGTGAAGAACCAACATTGGGAAGCAGCGTTCTTTCAAGACTTAGGGAACTCCCCTGCATCCTTCGAAGCCTCACGATGGGCCGATTTCTTCGGATGTCTTCCTGGGCACTCTGTCAAGCTCGCAGATGCAATCCAAGCTTATATCCAGGCGAAGTTGAAGGGACCTTTATGCTGGGTGGAATTACCCACCGACGCTTGGCCACCCGAGATTCAATACTGGAAGTTTCGACGCCCTGTCGTAAGACTTGACAAAGCTCTATATGGACATCCCGATTCAGGCACGATGTGGGAACAACATTGTGATAAGAAGGTCCAAGAAATGGGTTTTAAACCCATTGGAGAGGAATGGCCGTCAATGTATTTTCATGATGAGCTCAAACTGTTATTGGTAATCTATGTGGATGACCTCAAACTAGCTGGGCCATCTGAAAACCTGGCCAAAGGTTGGGAAATGTTGCGTACGGTTTTACGCATCGAACCCGAAACTGATTTGGGTCTTTATCTTGGATGTGTGCTTTCCCAAGGTGAGACCCAACTTCACAATGGAAAGAAAGCCAAGACCATAACTTATAACATGGAAGGATTGTTGAAGTTATCGGTAGAAAAGTATCTTGACATAATTGGTAAGGACACAAAACTGAAAAAGGTTTCGACTCCTAGCCTTCCAGAGGAAACGAAATACAGCCCATACCGAGCTCCTTCCGATGGAAAGTGCAAAGTCGAGTGTCCGTGGTGTGCACATTCTTTCGATCCGGAGATGTCGGCTCTCAACGAGACCGTCAACTCACGTCCTGGCCAAGACAGTGAGACGCTGAATCGAGGGAATCTAGCTCCGCATGCAGCTAGTGTGCTTATGAAGCTGTTGTATGCAGCCCGCATTGCGCGGTTTGACCTTTTAAGACCCATCAATGCATTGGCACGCAATGTGACCAAGTGGACTAAGGATGATGACGACCGTCTTCATCACTTAATGTGTTATGTTAATTCCACATTGTCCCTTAAAATGATAGGATGGGTCGGTGACAAAATTGAAGATTTATCGTTAGGACTCTTTGCAGATGCGGATTTCGCAGGATGTGCTCAATCCTTAAGATCAACATCAGGATCGCACTTACAAGTCCAAGGTAAGTTCACAAGGTTCCCACTTGCTGGTGGAAGTAAGCGACAAGGGTGTGTTAGTCATTCAACCCCCGAAGCTGAAATAGTGGCCGCTGATACTGCACTTAGGACTTTGGGAATCCCCGCATTAAGTCTGTGGAAAGTCTTAGCCAAAGTTTTTCCCCAGCTCCTGTTTCATGACGATAATCAAGGTATGATTGGTGTTGTCAGATCAGGACGCAACCCAACCATGCGTCATTTGGAGCGCACACATGGTATTTCCATTGCCTCCATGCATGAACATTTCCAAAAGGATCATTTCGTTTTGATCTATGAAATTACGGCCAAAATGGCAGCTGACATCCATACTAAAGGGTTCAGGAATCCCATGGCATGGAAGAAAGCTTGTATGCTGATCAACCTATTGGAGCCTCAGGACTTACAGAGTAAAGAAGTGTTAGATATGTTGCAACCTAGCACCGATGTCGACATGACTACTCGCCAAGTTTTTCAATCCAAAACTGAGGATATCCTTAATTTCCCATACACCGAAACCCCTATTCTGCCAAAAGAAGTGTATACGAAAGGGTTGACCAGTAAAGAAAAGCTTCAGTATTTACCTGGTATGGATCCAATCTTTGTTGTCAAGCAGCCGGTGTTTTATCGCCCCAAGCCACCCGGCTTGATGGTACCGCCAGACGTGTTAAGATCCGCATGGATTCTTCTCAATGGCACATGGACAAAGGTCGAACACCGTGCATCTCCACCAGAGCAGGCAGTCCGATTTGACAAATGGGTTGAGCGCGCATGTTTTCAATACCATTCGCCCAACAAGCAGCCGTTGATTCCAGACACTGTTCCACAGTCCACATCAACGACTTCAACCCAACGGGTGTCGTCGTCAACGTACGCGCACGCCCAGACTGCCCACTCGAGCTCCCACCGGGACTCAGGTGTGTCCACACGCAATAGACGTGTGAAGCATCCGGCCGACTCACCTATGCTGATGTTTTCGGTTGATGCATTGTTTTTAGACGCACAGACATCACCGTCTCAACACCCGAAACCCATACACCAGTGCCTTCAGCCAGCCACACGTGTGATCAACACGCTTATGCGCCTTGTTCATGGGGGGAGTGAGGGGTGGCATTCGCATTCAACTGGTGCATGTCAAAAACATCCGGAAATTAGTGATAATATTCCTCATGTTAGCCCCACTCGAAAATCCCAAGGACTCAGTAAGAAAAATGAAGACTATTGGCAGTGGGAAGGGGAAGAGACATTGATCCGAATTCACAAAACGCCTAGACGGCAGAATTTCGTGCCACAGGATTGCGAAGACTGTCCTTGTGACCACAGGATCATATGTGATGAAAGGGAAACTGAGCAGAAGTTCAAGACGAACACTCGAGTGATCAAAGATACGTGGAGGTTCAAAGGTGACAACAATGAAACAACAAACAAACTGAATGAATTCTGGACAGGAAGATCGACATTCAAGGTGCTCGCCAATGCCGAAGTGATCGATAGCGATGAGAGCTATAAAGTGAATCAGGGAGTTATCACACTCTGCACCCATTGCAGTGAGCTGAATACCATCCCTATCACTGACGTTTTTGTCCCCTATCAATATCACATTGAAGTAGGCAAACATGAGGTTGACCATCCCAAAGTGTCGGTAATCCTGTGGAGAGATCGTAAGAACAGAACTTTAGAATTTCAATTGTCCAAATCACCTTGTGACTTGATGACATCCAAGTTTGCCAAGTTTTCCCTTGCAATTAATCTGATTGAAGTTCCTCGAGACGTCCCATGCTTCGTCCTGTTATGTTCCGAAGAGAGAAACTGGTTCACATTTCTGCAAAACAAGATGCAAGACGAAATGAAATTTCATGTTGTGCCCATCACTGAAGATGATGACATGCTCTCGCCATACGGAATATGCAAAGCAAGACGATGCCTCAGGACCAAACTCGATTCAGTGTTCTTTGCAGGTCCATGTACAGGAGGTTCACCATGGAACCGAATCAATCGATGTGTCAGTGAAGCAACGACACAACTCATTGAAGCAAAGAAGCAGATCTTCTGGGCTATGTGGGAAGTGTTTACGTCAGTGCTATGTGAACTCATCAACATGGGATCGCCCGCCTTGCTTGAACTACCTAGAGGTTGTGATTACTGGAAGGACCATAGGATGACTGATCTCGTGGAAGGAACTGTATCTCATGAGCACAAATTCGATGGTTGCATGTATGGCTTGAAATCGCAATTTCAAGAAACTCCCAAACCAATCAAGAAACCTTGGAAGATTGTCACATGGGGGGTATCGTTTCCGAAATTACATAGGAAGTGTGATCGCCGTCATGACCATGCAGAATGTGCAGGTAGGGAAACTCGCATTACTCAGGTTTACACGAAGTGGATAGCCAAAATCATCATGAAAGGCATCAATGAACATGTGATCAAGAATAGTCCACTTGTAAACGTCAAGGTGAGAAAGCAGTGGAAAATCACCGCACCTGATGATGATTGGTTGAGTGAAATGTCGCGTGATTCAGAGAATGTCCGCAGTCACCCTATCAAGCTGGTGACGACAACTGCCTGTGCGGTACGAGGGCCCGACGCCATCGACCTTTCGTTCGAGCGCTCTCTTCTGCACTGGTACCTTTCGAGATCAACATCGCCTTTGACAAGATCTTCGTGGTCTTCGGCATTTCTGTGGCATCTGCTTTCTGGATTCAACGACAATTTGTTGTTTCGCGACCGCCGGTCCGTGCAATTGTTGGGGTTGATTGGGGCATTGTCGCATTGTTATTTGTCGATACAGACTGAACCATTGAAAATCACAATGACTGAAGGTGTTGATTTGAAGTCTTTAGGACAATTCTCAAGCAAAAGAATCACGATAGCTCAGACGATTCTCAAAGAGACATATGAGAAAGTGATCACGGCTCGAACACCACCTCCTTTCAGGGACGCGCGAGACGCGGGACCCCGCTTGCTTTCTTCGGAGGATGTTGTCAATCAATGGATTCGTTTTGGCATGCCTCCAGTGATCGTATATTCTGCATACTTTGCGAATACCAGATACACCAATGAAGCCACTGGTGAAGCACTGGAACTAGCATACAAGATTCTGCAGAGATCACAGGATTCCGAGAAAGAATGCTTAGGCTGGGAATTCGTATCGAGAGGATCGAGATTTGTGAAAGTCTTTACCTCGAAGTGCCCCTATGAGGACAATATGGTGGGTCTTTTGATGGATGAAGGCATTCATTCGAGACTTGATGAACTGTGGATCGTTCTCACCAAAGGACATTTTCCAGAACCATTTGATGACGTACACAATGCCGCATTTGCCGAAGCAAAGATCAGAGACATGAAACAGCGGTATCGTGGCACACCATCATTCAACACGGAGCCGAGCGCAACATCGTGGTTAGCTGTCACACGAACTGCCGAGTATTTCAAAGTCATGGATGAGTTGGCAAAAGTCAATCCAAGATCTCCCTCTGACAATGAGAACTACTTTGCAACAATGCGACAGATGGTAGAGACCCACATCAAGGGCTTCTCATTGAAGTATCACAACCAACATCACCCTCAAGATTTGATCATTCTCCAAGATGTGATGAGGGATGTTGTGGACTTCGAAACGGAACGTCCGAAAGGGAGGAGTGCAGCCCAGAATCATTTTCTATGCTTGCTCACTTTGGGCTCGACAATTGAACGCCACAAGACCTGTGCCCGAGGAGATGGAAATTATGCCAGATTGGCCGCATGGACGGAAATCCAGACATCGATCCTCAACGCATTCGATATCCCACAGGGAATTCTGATTGGATTGGGTTACAATGTTACCATCGCAGACGAAGGTGCCAGATACTCCGAAAAGGAAAGACGCCATGCCTGCCACAGTCAACTCAAGGACTTCATCACAACAATGACTGAGACGCAAGCAGGAACTGGTGGCAATCTGCACAACTTCGACAGATGGGACGTACCTCTTCTGATCAATGACAACAGATTGCCGGATGAACTCGATGCATTCAACAACGAAGAACCGTCATGGGCACAGGATGACCCCACTGGAAGACCAAGTGCACCTGGAGGGACAACATCTCAAGGTGGACCACAAGCTCAACCCACGGCAACGCCGGGCGGGAGTGTTCAACCTAAGAGAATGCCCAGACCATCCACAAGCGGCGGAGCTACTTCATCCTCACAGTCCGCATTTAGAACCGGACCTGGACCAGCACCTTCAAGTGAACAGAAGGAAGCGGAAGAGGAGGACAAGGACAAGACGCCGACAGTTGATTGGGTGAAGAGGAAGGAACCATCAAACGTGGAAGTGTACATTCATGCCGCCGAAGACTATGACCATCAAGAACAATGGATTGCATTTCTGAGGTCAGGCAAAGAATTTGTCATCTCCACCGTCGAGGATCCTCACTCCACTCACGTCTATGGATCGAACCTAGTATGGAGACAATACCTGAGGCGCTTGACCTTCCACGCAGCACTTTCCTTCAACATCCTGACTGAAGGACAATTGGATGCCCAGATGCTCAATGAGAACGATCACGAATGGCTGAAGCTCTACCACTATCTCACAACGACTACTGAACTTGTCAGATGCAGAGGATATCCAGTGACGGAAGTCTTGGCAATGCTGACACTAGGTATTCAAGACACAGTGGAAGGCGGCCTTCGCAGAAGACTCAGAGGCCTGAGCAATCAGATTGGTCAATTTGTCACAGGAAAGCCATGGATTGAGTCATGGGATGAACTGGGAGGTCAGGTGAGGATGAACAAATGTCTTATCCTGACTGATTTGACATATCAGACGAAGTCAAGCTCAAGGGCCATTCATGACATTGAAGCAGGCCTCAACAACATGGGCGTAGCCTCCGTCAAGGTCTATCAGCTCCCTTATGAATCTCTCGAAGACCCAGAGGCATTTCTACAAATTGCCAAAAGTGCGTTGAACTTTCTTCGCAACAATGCTGACACACTCGCCAACATCACTGTGCATGTCTGGATCTCTTTCGCATCACTGATTAGGGGACAGAATCGAATTTTGGTACCTGAGGATGATTATGCCAGGAACTTGGCTGAAATCATTGTGGACATCAGTCAATTCTCACCTACTCCGATCTTCGTCAACATCTTGAAGGACGCCCGATTCCTTGGATCCCAATCATCGATTGTTTCCATCGCTGAGGAGTTCGCCGAGATCTTGAGGAATAGAGGCATCAGGCATTCTACACATGAAAGATTCTGGAAACAGATTTATGCGTGTGGATCTGAACCTTTCTATTGGAGACAAGGTGACGGCAAAGAAATCATTTGGGCCATATTAGAGAAGTCCCTGATGCGACAAAAGGTCTTCCTTCATTGTGCAATGGTACATGACTTGAATGAAGAATGTGTTCATGTGAATACGGGCTTCGACCTCGAAACGATCAAAAGATGCACTGATCACCCAGGGGTCATCCCGAACCTCCGCGACAGAGAGACAGCTGATGCACAAACTGGATCTGCTGATATCATTGGAGGAATGAAGCACATGAAGGATACAGGCCAGAGAAGGGCATGGACAGACATTCGACGGGGCGTATTCACCCCCGAACCCTTGAGTGACGCAGATGAACACTGGATTGAAGTGACTGAACGTTCCGAGCTGATGTGCGATACTTGCAAAAGCTTCATCTATGGTGACCCTCGCATGGACACTATCACTGAGAATCGCACAAGCTGTCTGAACTGCGCGAGCAATTGGACAAGATCTGGAACTTATGGCACTGAAGTCATTGGTATGGACGAATTTACGCAAGATGCCCGGGTCGCCGCCAGACTCCTCAATGTCTACAACAGTTGCATTGATTGGAGAGAACTTCATGCAGAACGAGACTTGATGAAATTCTTACTGGCAGCCACACTTGCAATGCTTTCCGGATACAAGACATCAAATGACGTCCTGAAGCAAGTATCTCATCGAGGTGCAATCCGCATGCCTGCATACATGGTGAATCTGAAGGGCAAATGCAGACGAAACCTATTGTCCCAATTCACAGTCCAGCGTGAGACACGATGTGAGGATGGGGACGATGGTATCCGCACAATTCGATGGTTCTACAGATTGCTCTGGGATGGAGGAAATGTGGCATACCATGACTACATGAAAACGGTGTTGACGAAAGAGGAGATTGAATCGATTCTACCCCTCAATGCTTCTGCAGAATACATTGGTGACATCTTTGAGTTTTGGCTTGGAATGCTTGAGATGGGAATTCAATTCCCCACAATGTTCAATGGGTGGGGGAAGAACATCGATAGTTGCCTTGCTGGACTTGAGGAATCTTTCTGGTTGTTCAGCAGCTCTTGTCGCCACACTGACACCATCAATACGAAACGCAATCGATCAAGGAAGGCATATATTCCTCTAGTCGAGAACGAGATGGTGGTAGCAATCCTGAGGGAGGCAAAGATTTTTGATCTACTCATGCAAAAAGAGATCACAAGAATGCCTATCATTCCAACAGCGAACTACGATGAGAACCCTGAGATGATTGAGATCTCATCCAGTGAAGATGAAGAAGAAGAAGCTGAAGTTGAAGAACCAGAAGATGACCCTTCGTGGCCTACGGCGCGTGGTACTCGGATGGAGCAGACTTCAGGCGAAACTGGCGCCGGGGATGATGACATTGAAGTTGATGATGATGTAGAAGACATGGGGGGTCAACCATCCGAGGCGAAGAAACGCCGAACGGAAGTTCGAAGTCTCCGTGATCAGTTTGAGAAGGTCGTCGCAGACGCATCAAACGCCCGATATTGTCTAGTATGTGGGGGCAATCACAATCTTGATGAATGCCAAGCACAGGACAACGAGACGGTGATTGATGCAATTGTGCGCATGAGACTGATGATGGAACAGCAATCGAAATCCCCATCTTCTTCTGAAAGATCAAGGACAGCCACAAGAGGAAGAAAGGACAAGCTCCCAAAGAAAGGAATCATGCCCGAAGGAAAGAGATGGAGAAGGACGAGATTCACGGAGAAGGAAGAAGTGACCAAGAGCTTCTATAGCCAACCTGCATTCATGTATGAGATTGGTGATCGAGAAGAAGGTGGATCTTTCCTCGTGAACGGAGTTGAAGTCCATCCCCCAGGCCAAGGCGTGAGGACTCGTCAAGAGCTAGATGCACTTGTTGAGAGAGCAGCCGAAGACTCTCCTCCTGTGCTGCCCACGATCCAAGAGCTCAATGACCTGAACCCCAAAAGCGCAGACCAATTCCAAAAATGGATGAGAGATCAACGAAGTGAACATGGAACCAACTGGAATTTCCGTTATCTTCAACCATACACCTACGGCAACGACGTTGGCGTTCTCCAAATGGCCCGACTTTCTGGTGAAGAATACGTGGGCAATGGATGGTGCAATGTCAAGAAATACGCCGAGAACGAGTGGATGGGAAAGAAATGGGAGACACCTCAATGGGAGATTGACTTGTCAAAGAGGTTCAATGCTGCTCTTCGTCATTCTATAGGCTGTGTCAAAGACAAGAAAGATCACTTTGGATTGCCTTGTGACGAAGCTGGATGGGTAAATGTCGAACACATCATGAAGTACGACCACATATGGAGAGATGGATATACCCCGGCAGGAACTTCAGAACCCGATTGCAAGATCATTGTCGAAAGGTGGAACAGCTTCCAGAAAATCATCTTCGCTGAGTACAAGCAGAAGAGAAGGATTAGAGCACAGATCCTTGGTTTGAAGGTCACGAAAGGTGAATTGGAAAGATTCTTGAAGGCAGACAACGCATTCACGAGGAGGATCAACCGCCAAAAGTTGAGGATCGAGATCGGCAACAATGATCGAGAGATATGGCTTTGGCCAGTGGCGATCAGAGCGCCGATGGCTCATTCCAGAATACAAGGCGGAGTTCGAATCGATGACAGCAAAACTTCCTATTTGATGAACCCTGGTGTAGGATATACACTCGGAGGTGGTTTCCATTGTACGACATTTGAGTGCATAGCACAAATCTTCCCAGAGGATTTACGCCCCGGAGGAGGAGGAGACCGAATCAGCACATTCTTCGTACCTTTTGCACCATGGGATGAAAGGAGTCAATCGGTTTTGAGATTCAGGAAGATCGAAGGTGCAGACCTTGTCTACATCTACATGGCATATGAATCCATTGCCAAATTTGCTCCACGAGTTTCAGCAGATGGACACATCCTGGTGCAACAGACGATCCCATTCAGTGCCTTTGATGCAGTATGGCATTACGACTGGAACAGAAAGGAATTCTATCGTCTGATGGTCACAAAGGGTTACGAACAACTCGTGCTGTCTGTGAAGGGTGCAAAGAAAATTGCAACCATTGATCGATTTGACAACCTCATCGGAAATGTAGTGCCTGATGATTCCTCTCCAGATTTGAGTGAGCTCCGCAAACTCATTGACATCAAAACAGCACATGAAAGTTACACATGCCGACTTTTCCCGAAGCATAGTGACTGGAATGATGCCATTGCATTGCTCGCACTTACTCATCGTCCGAACAAAGAAGGTCACAGACTCTGCCCAGCTTGTCTATGTGAGACTCCGGCGACACTGGCAATTTGTGTATTCTGCAAAGGATATCTAATCAGCCATGGATTCAGGAAACGTGTCAAAATCACCGTCGCCAGCGTTCCAACTGCCGAACAACGTTCGCATGAGGATGATGTCAAGGATCACGTCAAACAAACCTGGGAGAAAATCAAGATCGACCTGACCAGTGACGACGAAGAGGACGTGAAAGTCGAACAAGATGATGATGTCGAAATGAAGAGTCCACAGGAAGAAACCCAACAGGACAATGATGACATGAGTCAAAAGCCAGACACTGACGAGCTCAAGTCGGAGAAGAGGGACTTCAGGGAACAAGATGAAGTTGATGACTTCCTCACTGAAGAACGTGAGAAAGCCGAGACCATGGAAGAGGAAGGAGCAGATGATGCCAACATTGACATCGGGGAGTACCATGCCGGTGAAGCAAGAAATGTCTACATCGCATACCCCGCATGGATGAAACGAGTGGAATTTGGATCCAAAGTTCTACCATCCGAGCCATGTCAGATCGGTGATGCTCAGCCCGACCTCATCAAGATCTTATTGCTGCAGATCGGAAACAACATGCTCAGAAGTTACAGACACTTCCAACGGAATTTCTGTGATGAAATTGAGTCTGGATGGCAGCAATTTCAAAGGAATCCATACTACCGATTGGACCTTGACCCCAAAGTTCCGTACTTAGGGGAAGATGATGACGGACATCTCATTGAGCCGACTGACGATCAAATGAAAGAGCTCTACCAAGAGATCGGCAATCCGATGTCGAAGGACGATTTAGGTGAAGAGGGCTTCGTCAATGCATATCATGGATCCCTCGTATTCAAGAAGCTGGTCACCTACGTACTGGAATGTGGATATGAATTCTCTGACTTGCAAATGATATTTGGTGATGAGACTATCCAACATTTAACAAGAGGTGACACTGCTGAAGAAGAAATGAGGAAGTCAACGATTGCCCGCAACTCACTGGACGCACAATCGACATTTATCCGACGAGTGATCGCTGGAGCATACCAAGTGTCCGCTGTCTATTTCTTCAGGAATGTTGATTATCAGGCCGCTGTGACGCTTAACCCAGTCGATATTCTTTGTGCATGCCGACCACAGCTCAGACGCATCGCTGTGATGCACTTGATTCTACAGAATGGTCAACGATTGCCAGGGCCATTACTGAATCGATTATGCGATGCAATTGAGGATCACAACAGAAGCAAGAAACGTGATGGACAGCGACCAAGATGGGGAGCACATATGACGGAAGCTCATGTGGCTGCAATTGCCAACATGCCTACAACTGAAGACATCCGTAGGGATGCGGAGGCAAAGGCAAAAGCAACGCCAAAGCCCAGTGCTACTCTGGATGCGAGATCATCACAATCTGCTTCATCCACAAACACAAGAGAAGCTGCTCCTTTGCCAAAGCAGACTCCAAAAGCACCACCACCGTGGAGAGAAAGAGAACACCGCGGAGCAGGTAGAGGTACACCCTCACACCGAGGTGGCGACTGGAACTGGAACTACACTGGACGTAACTATGGAAACAGAGGATGGGGATAATGGTATCTGACCTCTGCATAGGTCCTACTGCTACGCTTATGGATCAGCAATCATTGCTCAAAATCAACCTCTTCTTTGTGTCCGATGACTTTTGAGAGGAATCTGAGCCGGCTAATTCACGTGATTCACGTCCGAACATTTTTTTTAGATACGATGCTATCTGAAACGCAATGCATCGTGAGTTGGATTTTGACTGCGGTCTATGTCTCACTTCTTTGTCTGGAAAGAGCAGGAGTGTACTCTCTAGCTCTATGTTTATTTTCATCTTTTGTAACTGATGTCATGCATGTCTGAAACCGATTGCCGGCAACGCCGCAATGGGTAGATTTCAATGTCATGTATAGTTGCTGAGTTTCATAGTATAGGCAGGTGCAGATATAGCAAGCCGCGGGACGAACTTTCGACTCTCCATAATTCAACAAATGAAAATTGCAGTTTAAGGAGTATATATCGGCTCTCCTGCGCGTGACTGATAAAATCAATCATGCGTGGGGGGTGCGAATGGGGATACGCCCACAGCACAGTCTGTATCCCCTAGTACATAGCCATATAACCTCCAGCCAAGGGGCACGAATCATGCTGCTCCTTTGGCTCAAGATCCCTAACTGCAAGTGTCCGTGAAAACAAATGCAATGCGACCGTTCGTCCTTGCCTCACTGTGATCGTTGATTCAGCTACATCATCGATAACATACCGAATAACAACAACACCGCAGAGAAGCTGCAATTCACAATCTATCTATCTATCTTTCTTTCTTTCTTTCTTTCTTTCTTATCTATCTATCTTACTTTTCTATCTATTGATCGATCGATCGATGTGAAAGGAAGGGATTGTGCGAGTCTTCCTTCAAAAGTGGAAGTTGACATGACCAAAGCGAAGCAATTGTGCGAAACTTCCTCAAAAAATGGAATGTCACAGCTCCAAATCGAAGAAATTCTGCGAAGTTTTTTCGACTTTTGACATCGGCAATGTCAAAAAACGAAGCAATTCTGCCAAAATGGAAAGTTGAGTGCAGAGCTGACGGCCTCGTAGCATTTTTCCATTCCATCTGTCTAAAGTACCGCGCCTGCCACGCAAAATTGAGGCCAGGTCATACCAAGTGCTGCACCTGTCACACATATATAATGTCACAAAATCACCTTAGCAGGCTTGAAGATGGATGCTCCAAAATGCAACCTTTCTCAGGAAATCAGCGCCCTGACCTCCTAACATATCTGATGGAGATGATTGACTTACTTTTGACAATGTCCAGAATCCATGGTGCCTACGGCACAAAGCGACGCTTGAACGTGCAAAAGTGGTCCGAACATGGTGTGTTTCATTTTTACCTTTAAAAATGCGCGTCGCGCCATCACAATGTGAACTTTTCAACATCTCAACTTCCAAAAGTGGTCCGAGAATTAGTGTGTTTTGTACACTTTGACTTCGAAGTGTGCTTTGCGCCACAACGGCGTGCCCTTTTGTCAACAACTGAACTTCCAAAAGTGCCCCGACACTGACACTGGTGTGTTTTTACCATTTTGACGTCCTAGCGTGCTTCGCGCGCACTTTATCGACATCTCAATTTCCCAAAGTGCTCCGAACCCGAAGTGGCTTTAACGTTGTGACTTCCAAATGCGCTTTGCGCCACAGCGCCGTGCAATTTTTGATCTCACATCTGCCTAGATGGCTTTGCACCCGTCGCTTTAGGGAACCTACTTTTCGACCCTCCGGAATCTTACAGCATTGGAAAAACACAGCCTTTCGCGACTTTTCTACCTTTTCGTGCGCTTTGATCTTCTTTGTTCTGACTTTTTCTCTTCTCTGTCTCCTTTCTTCCTCTCTTCCCACCTCTGCTGCTGCATTTGCCCATATTGTCGGAAATTTGACTAAACATCCTTCGGTTATAGAACTGGCTATAATTGGGAGTTGCACATTCAAATATGCAAAGACCTGACGCCTAGCAGGATGCCGTTGTGGCGATCCACCGTGTGGTCATGGAATACCTCCACTTGTCGCAGGCATGGAACTGGACGTAGCTTGAAACAATGCTGAGCAGGTTGATGTCCTTCGTCCCCAGCAAACGTCTTCAAGAAAGTGAGATTTTTTATGATATTTCAGTACATTTTCATATATTTCCTGTAATTGAGAGAATTTAGATTTGCCCCGAATTGTGTTGCAAAAGCAACTACTTCAAGAAGTCTTTAGCGAGCGTTGTGATGTCGAGGGTGTAGCGATACTGTTGGGATGGCAGGAAATGATCCCGATCTACCCACATTGGGATGTCGATGATGGGAATATGATTATGATCTCAGAATATCCCAAGGGTCTAACCCCCGTCACACAGGGGGAAGAGCTGTTTGTTCCAGGCGATGCCAACTTGCATCGTTTTCGGCCAAAGGCAGTTGGAGGACCAGCTCTGGTGTGTCGAAATTGCTGTTTTTGGCTGCTGGACGCTACAAGATATTGTACAGATCGATTCAAAAAATGACATAGCAAGGGAAAATCGCAAGGGAACATGGTTTACGAATGATCCCATCCCCATTGTATGATATTATAATGGACCCAAATATGTGTTTTTATCCCTCTGAATTCATGGTTTCTGGGTGGTGTTTGATATGAATGGGTTGGGATCAAAATACTCAAGCCACATCGAAATATGGGATTTTGCCATTGTCTTACATTTCTAGAGGGTATGCTGGGACGATTGTGCCTGGAGGTTTTTTTTTGGGGGCCCACAGGAGCAGCGCGCACAGCAGAGCCTTGCCAAGCTGATTGTTCGCCAGGTCAGAAGCAGCATTGACAGGGGATGATTTAAGGAAACGTCTGCAGGAAAGCATGGTTTTCCTCTGTGAAGTATGGGGTTTCCTGACTTTTCCGAAAGAGTAGACGAGGAATGACGAGGAAAACAATCTAAACCAATGAGAACAGGTTTCCTTTTTGATCCTTTCCGCCGATTCTCCCACTTTTTGGTATGAATTCTGAGTCCAGAAAGACCCGCCAGAACGTTGTTTGCAGAAGACCTTGGGTCGTTGAGATATCTCCATATTTTCTAATCTTGTAATTTTTGAGGTATCCAAAACTTTCTAGATAAACAAGGTCACGCCGCCCGCAATGACCCCGCTGATTTTTCATTTTTTTTTTCCTGCTGCCAAGTCTCTGTTTTCACAACTCTTCCAGGGTTTTTGTCCAGAGCATTTTGTGTAGACTTGCAATTCGATTGGTATTTGCATGACTTCGTAATTGTTTTGATGATTTATTGGTGGAAATGTGTTTTTTCGTTTACCATATGTTAAACAACTGTATGTTAAAAAAACGCATGTTAGATGTTACACGAATGTGTGAGCCCATGCTCCATGTTACACAAGATCATAGAACGTTATTACATCCCCCCACCCCCCCGTTGAGGGCGTCGCATGCAACGCGTGCTCGAGGTTACGCAAGATCATAGAACGCTATTACCTTCCCCCCACCCCCCCATGTGCAACCATGCCGCATATCCAAAAACGTCAAAACGCTAGGACCGTTTTCCCTCCGCTGGCATAAACATAAACATATATATATATATACATACACCTTATGTTGGAAAGGGACAGTCCAAGACGTAGGGAAATTTAGAAAAAAGCAGTGTCAGGCGTAGCATCAAGCATCAACAGCGTGTTAGATAATTACAAGACAAAAGAGTTGAGGCGTAGCATCAACAACGTGTAAAACAGAAGTTTGACAAAGTTGAAAGCAGCCGCCAAAAGAAGAGGCGACAAAACGTTATTAGCCCCCACCCCACCCAAATGAAAATGCAACATATGACATGTAACAAGACACCGTTGCAAAAATTATCAAACCGCCTGGGGTCGTGAGAGGCGGCGTCAGCATAAACAAACATATGTTATCAAACAATATCACAGAATATCACATGATATCATGTAATATACCACAATATCGTATATAGTTTCATATAGTTTCATTTAATATCATAGAATATCATATCATATCATCATGGTGTTCCATCTTGCCATATCTTGCCATATCTTGCCATTTTTCGGCCATCCCCCCATTTCTTTTTGGGCAGACCGTGGATGTCCAGCTGGGCGAACCTGATGTGCCGATGCTGTGACCCGGCTTGATATCTCCAGATGTTCCATGGGATTTCATGGGAATATCTCGGGTATATCTTGGGTATATCTCCGTATGTTCAAGTTCAAATCCATCATGTGGACATAATGGACATAATGGACAATCTCCGCTCTTTATGGGTACAATGTTTTCCCAAACATTGGGGGTGGTGATCCCATTTCATGCCAATTTCAATGGGAAAAAGCCGTCGTCTAAACTTAAAAAGGATCCAAAAGGTATGGAATGCGGGTACGCTGGTGACAAAGTCACTTGAAGCGTAATCCATCGTAATCCTGACGTTCTTGGCTTCACTTGACCTAGCAGAAATTGAACGTCCATGTCCAAGGTGTTGCCTTATGATGCCTGGCATGGAAAGAGAGGCGGAAGTTCAGAGCTCAGTGGCTGGATGAAGTCCCAAATAATGGCCATGGCCATTTCAATAGGGGATTTTAATAGTAAAATGTTGATGAGTTGTGGTTGTTTTTGGGTACCCGATTTTCAGACACAGATATCTTTAAACATGTTCCCCTGCTGATACCTTTGCTGATAATGAATGATGTGGCAATTGCCACAACGTAGCGCCAACAATGTGGCGCCATGATGCACCACTGTTGTCTTCTGCTTCCAATTCTGCCACCGGCAGCGAGGCGCTTGGAGTGAATCTTGAGCGCAGAAGACCCAGAGTTGAAGAGGGAGAGGCACGCAGCGCTGTGGTACACGCCGTGATCCATGGATTCCATGGATGCTTGCTGCGTGGCACATGGTTGACATATGTTGACATATGTTGACATGGCAGATATGGCAGAGGATTTGGATGCCAGGATTCTGTGGTGGCCGCGATGATGCAAGAACTTGTTGAAGGGTCTGATGCTCGATTTTGGGCAGGTCTCCTTGTGCCAAGACCATATGTGGCCACAAGGAAAACAGCATGAAATGTACGTGTTGCCGAGGGCTGACTTCCGAACTTCCTTTCCAGCATCTGTGGAGGGCGACTTGAGCGACGGCCTCGAATAGGTTGGTTTTGCTTCAAAGACACTCAACTTGCGCACGGGAAATTGTCTCATGCTTGCAGAGGTCGGCCATGTCTGATGGTTCTGATGATGAAGAAATGAACAAACGTAAAACGTAACAGTGAATCAGGAATGGATTGACAGTGGATCTATCATGTGAACCTTGGTTTAGTAGCTGAATACCCATCTCGGAGGTGCTGAACATAAATGGGGGTGTCTGAAAGTAGGCTACGGTATGCCCAAATTTGATGACTCGCTTTTGCAAGAAGAATGCCATAAATTGGGGTTTTGGAGCATTTTTTAGACAAACCCAAAATCATTTAGTTAATTTATATGGTATATATATATATATGATATATACGATATATACGATATATATACATATATAATTATATATATACGTATATACAATATAATATATATAATTATATATATAACAACATATAATATAATATAATATAATATCACATAATACAATATGAATTAATATAATATAACATAATATGATATTATATTATATAATATAATGTAGTTTAATATATAATGTAATATTATATAATGTAAGATAACATAATATAACATAGCATAATATAACATAATATAACATAAAATGTTTTAATGACATATTTAATATAGTAAGATATAATATGATATAACATAACATACCATAATATAACACAATATGATATTTAAAATAGTATATATAATATACTATGATATATTTAAGATAATATATAATAAGATAAAATAAAATATAATGCAATATAATGCAATACCATATAATAAAATAAAATAAAATATATATACACACACGTCAATCTAAAGATAGAACCGTATGTCAGCGAGGTCGCCATGTGACAACCCAGGTCCGGCAGCCAAAGAGGCGCAGCTGGCAACACGAGCGGCGGAGAAAGATCCAACGCTGAGGCGGTTCCTTCACGAGGCGGTTCCTTTGTTGGAGGATGTGGGAGGGCCAGTCGGGTCATAGATTCATGGGTTTTCTAGTGGTTTTCTACTGATTAATCTGATTATGTTTATGCTAAAATTACTTTACTTCGTGTGATCCCCACCATGACATTTATACATTTTCTTACTGGCAAATCTTCTGGCATTCTATCTGACATATCTTCTGACATTCTATTTGGCATTCTATCTGGCATATCTTCTGGCATTCTATCTGGCATATCTTCTGGCATTCTATCTGACATATCTTCTAGCATTCTATCTGGCATATCTTCTGGCATATATTCTGATATATCTTCTGGCATTCTATCTGACATATCTTCTGGCATATATTCTGACATATCTTCTGGCATATCTTCTGGCATATCTTCTGACATATCTGGCATATCTTCTGGCATATCTTCTGGCATATCTTCTCATGGCATATCTTCTGGCATATTTTCTGGCATTCTATCTGGCAAATCTTCTGGCATTCTATCTGGCATTCTATCTGGCATATCTTCTGGCATATTATCTGGCATTCTATCTGGCATATCTTCTGGCATATATTCTGACATATCTTCTGGCATTCTATCTGGCATTCTATCTGGCATTCTATTTTGCATTCTATCTGGCATATCTTCTGGCATATCTTCTGACATTCTTTCTGACATTCTTTCTAACTTTCTTCTGCACATTCTTTGTCCCATATCTTCCTACATGAGGTCCGGCAGGGAACACTTGGCGTGGATACTCGCGGTTGAGGTCCGGCAGGGAACACTGGGCGTGGATGGTCGTGGTTGAGGTCCGGCAGGGAACACTGGGCGGGGATGGTCGTGGTTGAGGTCCGGCAGGGAACACTGGGCGGGGATGGTCGTGGTTGAGGTCCGGCAGGGAACACTGAGCGTGGATGGTCGTGGTTGAGGTCCGGCAGGGCACACTGGGCGTGGATGGTCGTGGTTGAGGTCCGGCAGGGAACACTGGGCGTGGATGGTCGTGGTTGAGGTCCGACAGAGAACACTGTGGAGCGCGAGTCGCAGGAGGACGAGGAGGACAACGAGAGGAGGAGGACAACGAGAGGAGGAGGAGAGGAGAGGAGAGGAGGAGGAGGAGGACCAGGCAACTGACATAAAACCTAACAACCCTCACCTGGCAGGTGGGGAAATATGGCAAAAAAAGAGAAATGGGCTTCATGATTCGGCAAATGGGATTAGAACTAGCCTTGGGTTGACAGACCATTTGAATGTTTATGGCCCACTTCGAATTCGGTGGGGCAGGAGAACTAGCCTTGGGATCTTGTGATCAGGCCTGGCGTTTGGGTAGCCGACCGAAGATAGAGGACTCCGCGCGCAGCTGCTGGCTGTTTCCTGACCAAGACTTCTTGGCCCCTTTTTTTTCAGGAGAAACAGATCACCCAGCAGGCTTGGTCGTTTGGTCTTGAAGCACCATGCAAGAACCCTGAAAAATACCCTGCAAATGGGTATGGGTCAATACCTATACATTTTTAGTGGGATGAACATCCATAAATCCCAGCTATTTTGATGTTCACCAGGGGTACCAGGGTTTTGACCCATCCCCAAATCTCTGCCATTTTCACCACGCCAGTTCGATCCAGCGACTGGGAAGAAGATCTATCGTGATGCGACCAACTCGGCAGATCGATGGTCCCTGGTTATGTCCCGTGGAAAATCCGTTGATCCCTGCAGTCCTATGGCACTTGGTGCCTGGAGTTCATTGGCAAAAAAAGTGCCGGTGGCATGAGATGTCTTTGTCCTGTGATGTCCTGTGCCACTTTGGTATTGGAGATGATTGGAGTACTGATTGGAGTACTTGCATAATATGGAGTATATTACTGTAAATATCTATTTTCCATGATGGCCCATTATCGTAATACTGATATCTATTATCCATGATTATGAGTACTGGAGGGTTGCCACTTTTTTCCATGGAAAATCATGAGCCAGCCTTGAGGCCACCTGGCTATGTCAACCGCTGGTGAGCTGCCTATGTGAGAGCTGCACTGAGCTGCCCATGTGGTTTTCGCTGCCTGAACATGTTGAAAAACACGTTGAGTTCCCAGAATCCAATGGTTTTCAATGGTTTTCAATGGTTTTCAATGGTGTTCATCATGTTTCTTCATTTGTTGAGTTGTCATTTTAGCGAGTATACCGAGTAATACTGAGTATACCATAGTATACCCAGAGACACAATAGTGACATATTTTACCCCTTGCCTTTGTGGTAAAACCCTTGATTCAAGTCAAGGACTCCGCGATTAGCCGAGCGCTTCATCCTGTACATGTTGCACTTCTCTGGCACAGGCGCGACTTTGGATTTATAGGATCCGATAGGGAAGAAGACATGGATGAAGATGCATCATACTTGTAACATCTTGTAAATTATGATGCATCATTATTAAGATGATTTATTATTGAACCGAAATTATTGTAATTCAATGTTGGATTTATAATGATGAACAAGATGAAGACATGATGAATCATCATTATAAATCCAACATTGAATTATCATCGGCAAAATCTATCCCGTAATTTCCCAAAAATCGGGTGACCACGATTGGATTCCAGGCATTCAAATGATCCGCGACCTGGATTTGATTCCAGGTGGTGATGCTCCTCTGGTTCGACCAGTGCCGTTTTTACCGGAACGCTTTGTGAAGCAGGTGTGGTTTGTCAGGTTTCATAGCGGATTGGTCAGAATGTGTCAGAATTGTCAAGCAAAATTGGTGGTTTAAATACGTTTAAATACTGTTCATATAAAATGAAATGATGACCAATTGGATTTAAGGTGAAATGATTCCTACCTGGCTTCAATGTCAACAGATTCCCAATTGAGTTCAATGTGAACTGGTGACCAATCAGGTTGGCCCAAAAATGGGAGAGACCCCTCTGGAAATCATGGAGTTTTCTCATTGAAACCGCCATAAACTGGGGGAAAGAAACACCATGATTCAACCCCAAATATGGATGAGACAGGCCTCTGCGGTCCTGCGCGTGCAGGCCGGGGTTGGGAGGAATAGGATCTGTCAAAAGCCACCAGACTGTATCAGTTTGTACCCCAATTTTCGATTTATAGTAGTGTACATCCTCACCAGTGTCCTTGAGTCCCGACTTTCTCCAGTGAAGCCTAGGCCTAGCTTAGTATCGAAGTCGCATTGCTTTCGACTCTATCAGCTTCAAGATTCCAATTTCTGGTGGTTCAGTGCCTAATTTGTTGTATCCACACTTTAAGAGAACCCAGCTTCCGCATTTCTGGTGGTCTTGTGCCCGTTTTTTGTTCCCATATAATGCCATTTTTTTGGTCATGCCTGGTGTGCCTAGGCAGCCTGGAGAGCACACCGCCTTGAACCCAGCAATGAAAACAGCTCTGAAGCTTGATTTGGGAATGATTTCGACAGGTTTCCCTATGGCTTATCATCATCCCCAATTATATAGGTACTTGTAAGTCCCAACAAATGAACCAACCAGGCTAGGCTGGCTTCGAACATTTGGAATTTGAATGGATAACTTGGATGGCAGCGCCTTTCCATAGGTGAGCGCTGTGCGTTGAGCTGCAACCTTAAAACCGCCGCAACCATTCGCCGCTGCGCGCCTGGAACTGAGATTGGGAAATCTCAGTGAGCTCTGGGACATTCGTTAGCACTTATTTCTACGGATGAGAATGGATGATTGGTATGTCATTAATTGCAGTATGTTATCCACAATATTATTCCAGTGATGTTATACATAAATACATAAATATATGATCCAAATATCATATATCATATTCCAGTATCATGTATTATCATATTATCCATATACCATCTTATCATATTCCAATAACATACCATATTATCATATATGATTCATATGATCCAAATATCCGTCACCATGGATGGTTTTTCCTAGGCTTTGCATCCAGCGATGCTGGCGTTGGAGTCTGCTGAAGCGCCGACTAGAGCTCCTTCAGGGAGCCAAACGCGCTGCGCAGAACGTGCGAGGCCGCAGCGGCGCTGTTTGGGATTGTCACCGAAAATCAAGATTACCCTCTGGTAAACTAACATAGCTATTGAAAATGGCCATTTATAGTGGATTTACCCATTAAAAACAGTGATTTTCCATAGCTACGTTAAATTACCAGAGGGTAGAAATTAAAACCATGAGAAAAAGATAGAGAAAGGAGGAGCATACAAGACTTGACTGTACTTTACTGTCCCCCTGGAGGATTCAGATTCTGCTGGTTTATGATCCGATTTTTCTGCTTTGCATTAGACACGCCTTGTGTCTGCACTTGCGCAGGCACGAGTCTCTACATCGAGGAGATTCCCAAAGGGCTTCAATTTTTTCCTCTGCAGATTGTCATCATCGGGATCAACCATCTAGAATATATTAGAATATCATAGACTATCTACAAACAAATTGGGGATTTATTTCATGGTAAACCCCCTTCAAATGCAATAGCTACATGGCTGCAACTTCGTGTCAGGAAAGGCTTCTCATAGCTCTGAATCTCATCAACAGCACCTTGGGCTGAAGATCAGTTGATCATTCCAAGCCGCAAACCCTTGAATTTCGTCGGCTTCTGAACAGATTTTTGCGATTCGATGGGATTTTTCAGGTGCAGAGAAGTGACGAAAAATCCATCGATTTCATGAGAGAAACCTTCATTTTTGATGATGTTACAACCAAACTTCAGATTACCCTCTGGTAAACTAACATAACTATGGAAAATCACCATCTTTAATGGGAAAACTCACTATAAATGGCCATTTTCAATAGCTATGTTAAATTACCAGAGGGTACCCATTGATCTATAACTGAGGATATTCCACCATCCTCAGGATATTTAACTGAGTTTCCCCGGGCCCCTGGCAGCCGTCGTTTCCAGGTGTGAACCGCTACCCACCGTTGCTCTTTGAAAGCGGCCATGGTGAGGACCTCAAAAGCCGAAGAACGAAGGTCTTCCAACATTTCGAGCAAAACCATGTTGGACAAGAAGCCAAACACTGGTATCACTGGTTCCTTTCAGTGATATCCAAGATGTTTTCAATGATTTCCAATGTTCCAAAATCTTTCAACATCACAAAATTTCTTGACATGACTTGACATGTCGTGTTGGAAAAAAGAGCACATTTTGGCACCATTTCCCGGGAAGGCTTGGCGGCGACCGATGATGAGCTGGTGTTGCTCGTCCAGAATCCCAAGTCCCTTGGCCGCCTGACGTCGTTTTTCACGGTGTCCGACAGTGTCCGGTGGTCATTTCGCCATCGTTTTCACCAACGGAGGCCCAGCGCCTTAAGGAGGGTGAAGGACGCTGGTGAGGGCTTGGTAGGACTGCTGGCTTGTGAAGTGAAAAATTGGTCAAGCACGGTCAAGCATGATAAATTAAATTTTGATTCTCCCCAGGGGTTGGTGATGGTTGGTGGAAACATTCAATCCATTTCAACCCCCATAAAGTTTAATGATTTAAATGTCATACCCTCTGGTAAACTAACATAACCATGGAAAATCACCATATTTAATGGGAAAACTCACTATAAATGGGCCATTTTCAATAGCTATGTTAATTTACCAGAGGGTAAGTCAAGATATGTCAAGATATGGTGAGCTGTTCACAGCCATGGGATGCCATGGGTCCAGGACGATCCCAGAGAGTTGAAGGCCTTGCGCAGAGCTTCTCAGGGACTTCCCAAATGGCTCTGCCAGGCCTTTTTTGGGCCAGGTCGACAGGTTCTCGATATTGGGATGAACACATTTATCAATCATATTATATTATATATATAACATTGTTATAAAATATATAATATTATATATAATATAATATAATATATAATATAATTTGTTATATATCTTATCCATATCCATATCGTGATTTCTCCCTATATTTATCATATCTCCATATATCTCCATGTTTGGGGTCTGAACATTTCACCCATGACACCACGCTCGTTCCATTGACGGTGAGAGACCCAGTGTCCTAGTTTTGCTGGTACACTGGGTACACTCCAATAGGTTGTTGGGAAAGACACAACTTTTTTTTTGGAACCCAAGTCTTTGGGGTTAGCATTTTTTTTGTGATAAAACCCATGGTAAAACCCAATCTTTTGATGCTTCAACCGCTTTTTTTCTTCGGTGGGTTTCCACCCTGCATGTTTTCTTCCAAAGCAGCTTCTGGAGGCTATGGGAAACATTCGTAGCATATCGATGGAGGACTCAGTGCAGGTTCAGAGTTTGGGCCCGTTGGGCCCGGGCCTTCCAGAGTCTCACTGGGGTTTTGACGAAAAAATGCCACATTGTATCACAATATATCACACATATATCACACATATCCCAACATGTTTTCTGAGTTTTCATGTTTTGGAAAGTTGACCAATGTTCTCCACTTTTTCTCCAAAAGCACAAAGTCATTTAGTCATTTGGCTTTGCCACCTCGAAACACATCGGAACACTTCCTCGGAACATGATGGTTTTTGGGGACTGGATTACGCACCCCATTCGTTTGTTGAGCCATTGGTTCGTGGGCTCAAGCTGCAAACCTTGGAATGGACCCATGGTCAGCGCTGATCGGTTGGAACTGATTGATCAACTGGCACCGGGAAACATTTTCTCTACATTCGCAATCTCTGATTCTCTGTACATGCAAAACATGTAACAAATAAACATGTAAAGCATCATGTATATAAAACATCATGTAAAAAAACATCTGGCCATTCCTTACCAACGTTGTCCAGCTTCTGTGCACCAACATCTACACGCAATGCGACCTGTTTCTGTCCACTGCCATGCTCATGCTGAGAGTAGACGTTTTAACCTGCTACTTGCGGAAGAAGCAAACGTGGCGGATGTCGCCTGCTGTTTGCGAGACAGGCGGGATTTGATTAAGATGACTCTCTGATTAATTGATATATGAGCCATATATGAGCCATAGCATTAACATCCATAAACCAGCAGTATCAACCATTAGCCAATGGGGGAATACTATCCCCATAAGTTTCATTAATCTTTGAATCGCCCCAGAATCGATGCATGGCACAGGCTGGGTCTGCCACAGCACATTCAACTGGAGCTGCCGCAGGTGTGGGCGGAAAAATTGGAGACTTTCCAAGAGGAGTAAACTGAGTAAAGCCACTAAAAAGCATGGGGAAACCTCATGAAACCTGAAAGATCCTGAAAGTTTTAATCGTTGTCAACCTCAAGAAATCCATATTTTTGCTTCGCACAGGACCTGCAGTCTCTACAAGGCCGCTGCTATTTCAATCCTTGCTGAGCCACTCCAAGTCATTGTGTCCAAGTCATTGTGTGGCTCTGCCAGTGGCACGAAAACATCTTATCTCGCATGTTCGGTGCTCTTTCCAAGTTGAAGCAGTGGAATGATTGATTTATGGGTATAACTACAGTCAGATGGGTAAAATCAGTTATACTTGTTGATCATCCCCATACTAACGAATCTAACGAGACTGCTTTTCAACAGCCAGCGTTTCATCAAGTTTCACCGGCATAAAAAAGCAACGTGAGGCGAAGTGCATGTGCAGGTGCCGGCAACAGCTTTGATGAGACTTCCAGAAGAGGCCGATCGGCCGATGTATCGGGCCTCCTGGTGGATTTCAGAGATCAAAATTGGACAATATCATATTCATAGAACTGGATGATGGGAAAATTTACAGGAAACCCCTATATTTGATGGTAAAAACCATGGTTTCCTGTAGATTTTCCCTTAAACCAATCCATTGACATATGGATATAGTATTGATGCTTGTAGCCCCCGAAAAAGATAGAGACGCCCCATAAAAACATATAAAAACCATGACTATTCCAGTCGGATGGAAAACTTGTTTATCAGAACTGGATCATGATCACTATGGACAGATGATCACTAGAAGTTGACAGGAACACAAGGACGAATTTGTGATAGCAGCCGTGGTGCAGTGCCTGAAAGCGATGCATCACCGATCAGAATTTCATTTCATAGTTCAAACATCTCCAGATATTTTGTATATTTCGGTCCTATCTTATCCTGTGCATTTGATCTATTCTAGGATTCTTCCAGATAGTAGATATCTATCCTATATCAACTATCCCAAAACGTATCTCTATTTGGCGATCTACCATATATATATATATATAGATAGATATTATATTATATTATATTGTATTGTATTATATTGCATTATATTGTATTATATTTTATTATATTATATATATTATATTATATTATATTATATTATATTATATTTATATTATATTATATTATATTATATTATAATATATTGTACTATATTATATTATATTATATTATATCATATTTTATTATATTATATTATATTATAATATATTATATTATATTATATTATAATATATTGTAATATATTATATTATATTATATCATATTATATTATATTATATTATAATATATTATATTATATTATATTATATTATATATTATAATACATTGTAATATATTATATTGTATTATATGATATTATATTATATTATATTATACTATATTATATTATATTATATCATTTCATATTATAATTTATTGTATTCTATTATATTCTATTCTATTCTATCATATTATAGTATATTATAGTATATTATATTATATTCTATTCTATTCTATCATATTATAGTATATTATATTATATTATATTATATATATTATAGTTATATCATGTTATATAGTCGTTTTTTTCATATAGAAGATATCACAAGATTTCCTGTAGGTGGAGCCCGTCCCGGCCAGCGCCGTGCTCAACACAGAGCTGGCGCACGAACGGGCGCTGATGGCATGGAGCGCTGATGGCAACGCACCGAACTGTTCCGAATTTTTCAGGGGCTTAACAATCCATATGGTTATAATTGGTTATAATCCATAATAATCCATAATAATCCATAATAATCCATAATAATTTATAATAATCCATAATAATCCATAATAATCTATAATAATCCATAATAATTTATATGATCCATATGGTTATGGGTCAAAACATGTGAAAGCCATCATCTTTTTAAGTATGTTGTTAGTATTAACCATCCAATGATTGGGGTACCCAATTTTGAGCCACAATCCATCTGCGTGTGTCTGAACATGGTGTATACCCCTAAATATTATAACCATTTTAATAGGGAAAAGGATGACACACCATCAAGTTTTGGGGCATCCTATTTTCAGACAAACCTATATATCCAAATTATATCCAAAAGATCAGGGGAACTTTCAAAACAATCAGGGTTAATCCTGTTAAACAAGTTCGCCCCAACCCGGACGTTGCTCCACACTTACAATCATCATGATGATCATCATCATCATCATGATCATGATGACCATCATATTTATCTTCATGAGGGGTCAAAATTCGCCACCCCCTCTGAATAATATGTTGATTGGGGTAAAAACACCAACTATATCTCCACGAGGGATCAAAATTCGCCACCCTCTATTAACAATATGTTGACTGGGGTAATAGCATCAACTATATCTCCATGAGGGATCAAAATTCACCACCCCCTATGAACAATATGTTGACTGGGGTAATAACATCAACTTTATCTTCATAAGGGATCAAAATTCGCCACCCTCTATGAACAATATGTTGCCTGGGGTAATAACATCAACTTTTTCTTCATAAGGGATCGAAATTCGCCACCCTCTATGAACAATATGTTGACTGGGGTAATAACATCAACTTTATCTTCATAAGGGATCAAAATTCGCCACCCCCTATGAGCAATATGTTGATTGGGGTAATAACATCAACTTTATCTTCATAAGGGATCAAAGTTCGCCACTCCTTATGAACAATATGTTGATTGGGGTAATAGCATCAACTTTATCTTTATAAGGGATCAACATTCGCCTCCCTCTATGAGCAATATGTTGATTGGGGTAATAACATCAACTTTATCTTCATAAGGGATCAAAATTCGCCACTCCTTGTGAACAATATGTTGATTGGGGTAATAACATCAACTTTATCTTCATAAGGGATCAAAATTCGCCACCCCTTGTGAACAATTTGTTGAATGGGGCAATAACATCATCTTTATCTTCATAAGGGATCAAATTTCGCCACCCCTTGTGAACAATTTGTTGATTGGGGCAATAACATCATCTTTATTTTCATAAGGGATCAAAATTCGCCACCCTTTATGAACAATATGTTGACTGGGGTAATTAATAACATTAACTTTATCTTCATAGCCACCTGAAGTCAGACGCGGAGCAGCGTCAGGGTTGCAGCGAACAAGTTATGTCTATCCCCACTATGTCACCATAAAATCGTGGATTTTATATCTCAATCAAATTTGAAGCGGGATAAAACAAGTCCTGATGATCTATCCTATGTATAATTATAAAACATTCCTGAGGATATGATTTGATTTGACGCAGATTCTGAGAAATGTCAAGTGATTGCCTTCTGGGCAAGGACAAGAACGAGTTTGGCGACGACAAAAATGATGCGACTTCTTTGGAATTGGCAGTGTCGATGACTTGTTACCGGTCTGTTTTGTCCATGTGATTTCATCCAAGCAGTCCCCTGTGGATCCGCCTGGTCGGCCAAAAAAGGTTTTGCTTCGCCTTCGTGCCCATTGCCTACGACAAGCGACTGGGCTGACTGGAAGCTTTTGTTATAGAACATTATCCAGATGTCAATATGGGTATGTCAATTATAGCCATTTAGTAGGGATAATGATCATTAATCATTGGGTGTAGGGATACACTATTTTCAGACACACCCATATTGCTGGGCTAAGATTATCCAATTACAGTCTGTTTTTCCCAGGAGTGGCAGGCTCTCAGAGCTCTTTCAGCCCTTCCCGCAGTGATGTCGCACTCGCAGGAGATTCAAAATCTCCTACTCCATGATCTTAAGCATTGCCCTGGTGGTCGTAGCGACTCTGGCGCTGCTAGTTGCTGGCCATTGAACGTTCATGAAGTTTTGCAGCTTGCATCTGCAAAACACTGGCCAAAACACATGGTTTATGAGTTTATGGCTCATGCTGGCTCACCCTCATGCTATTGCCATCATATTGCCATCATATTGCCATCATATTGCCATACACCAAAATTTATATTCCCATCATCCCAGGTGATCCCACAAAGCCATGGATCCCGTTGTCCCCCTGGCCCCAGGTTGGATGGCAACGCTATCATCAGGTGAAACAGCTGGGAATGCTGAGGGCAAGACGCGGCTTGGAACGAAAAACTGGGCATAGAATGGTGGTCGCATGTGGTCGCTACATCTGAAAGTGGAGTAATTTGCACATTTTTTGCACATTTAAGATGGTTTGTCACTGTTTATAAGATCATGTTCCTTATTGTTTGATGACTATTTGGGGGTATACCATGGTATACCCCATTTTCAGACCCATGTAGCTGGTGAATATGGTTGGGTTTACGGGTGTTGCGGGGTAATACATGATAAAACAATGGTCTATAGTGGCATATATGGGGTAGACTATGAGTATAAAACATTATGAGACTCTTTTTGTAATGGTGTATAGGTGGGTATATCACCATATAATTGTCATTTGATTGTAAACCGCCTTGGTGATTGGTAGGTGAACCCGAGATATATTTTTTCTGTAACAAATGGGACGACTGACAAACCAGCCATTTTGTTTTTTGTGGGTGTCAAACCAGTGAACAGAGTATCTTTTGATCGCAGGGCTTGGGGAGTTTTTTTAATGGATAGCTATGCTGAATATATTGAATAGCAACATGACTCGTACTAATATCGACAATATATCCTCTTGCAATTTAACATGGCTATGGAAAATGGATGAAAATGGCACATGTTTAGATATTTTTGGGTCATTTACCTTTAAAACTTGTGATCTTCCATAACAAACTGTTAAATTACCGGAGGGTATACATCGACTACATTTTGAAATTTGAATCATTGAATGCTTCGTAACCGGAGCTTCGGAACTGCGACACCACAACCGCAGCAGAAGGCATCGACGTTCGCCCTGCATTCTTTTGTGTCATTCTTTATGTGGTCCTTTGCTGTGGCTGTTGGGGCCTCAGAGCTGCGCAATCTGAGCAAATGCGAAAGGCGGTTCAGGTTTTCGAAAGGCTCCAGATGGTCATTTTCATAGATGTTCCAAAATGTATTTTAGATATTTTTGGATCATGTTGGTTTCGTGGCGCAGGTCAGAAGTCAAAGTTTCAAACCAGTACTGGCGTGACTGCACTGATTGACATTCTCGCATCGTTCTGAGGTGTGGTTCTGAAATTCTGAGACCCAGCACAGATGAGCTCCAGAAAAAGAAACGTGAGATTGTGCAATTGAGTTTACCTGGAAATGTTTTTTTTTTGTATGTTTTGTATCCATCTGAAATTCCAAAATGAGGGTTTTAAACTTTAAACAACGTCTTTTTTTGAAAACCCTATTTTTTGACAAACCCAATTGCATCAGAGAGTTCCGGAGTCAGTTCTGGCCAGTTTTCTCGCTGGAACTGCTTCAGTTTGCCCTTCCTTGGGAGACGTGTTTCAACGTTGATGTTTGGGCTTTGTTTGAACATATCTTGTATCCCAAAATCCGCTGCTGAATCATCATGTTCCTCTTTTTTAATTGCATACCATACAGTACCCCAGAAGATAGAACAGTCATTCACGATTTTAGTAGGATGATGTAGGATGTTGCTTTTCTATCTTTTGTTGGGGTTGCTATAAATATACACAAGAAATCCGACAAAGCCAAAAAATGGCGCCGTGAAGTTGCTGAGGCTCAACCTCGGAAGTTCCTGGGCTTCATGGTCTGCTTCTGCAGGCGATCCCATCGAAAAATAGTGATTCAAATGGGATCAATGGGGATAATTTGATGGGATATATCATGATTTTCCAATCACATGATTTTAATGGTAAATCACGATTTATGGCTAAACTAGAATCAGAAGTTGAATGATATTAACCATGATTTTCATGGATTTTCCCCCCTTGGGAAGCGCGTCATCATGTCATCCATGCACGGGGATTACAAGAGCCATTAGCTGATGGGATGGATGACCATACCCCATGACTACTCCCATGCTGAAAAACCGTGGCGTGATTCGATTCGTTTGATCTTCCAGGGAATGGTGGAACCACGTGAGAGCGACTACATTACAGTGTGCCAAGCCAAGTCTTGTCCGTTCATGTCAGAGTACCAAGCCACTCACGACTTGATATTTCTGGCTGGACGATCGTTAATTAATGTTAATTTACACAGAAAGACAGATTAATATCATGGATTACAAAAAGATATAAGTGACATGTTAGATATAGGTACCATTAAATTGTATACATAGAAGATACCCTCTGGTAATTTAACGTAGCTATGGAAAATCACCATTTTTGATGGGAAAACTCACTATAAATGGCCATTTTCAATAGCTATGTTAGTTTACCAGAGGGTATATGAAGATATAATATATATATATACTATATATATAAATATATTATATGTATATATCATACCATCTATCACATCCCATGATATCCCACAGTGAATTTGTCCGGGAACTCCTTGGACCAAGGCCCATGCCTTCCTTGGAACATCAGGCGCAGGAGCAGCAGGGTCCTGAGGGGTTCACTTTCTGTGGGCCCCCTGGAAATTTGAACGGCTTGCGAACTGGAACATCACCATCAAAAAGGGCTAAACTATCGAAGTAATCCTGGGAAGTAAATGGGAGATTTTCCCAATTGTGATGTCTATTTGTCTATTTTTTCTGGAGGGTATCATTGATTTACTAAATGGGAACAAAAAGAAACATCATGAAGCGCAATGGCCGTGTTATGGTGACCAAGCCAGCCCTTGGGGATGGTCTTCTTCATCAATAGATGAAGAAAAACCCATACGGGATGGATTCACATTATATGGGATGGATTACCATAAACATCCATAAACCACAAAAACATCCATATACATCCATGTACTATGTTTTGACCCCAGCACATCTGTATGTTGTACGTGGGGTGGTGGGGATGCCGCGATCGTGGCAATGCTGCATCCTCACAACGGACTTAAAAAAACAATTGGGACTTATGGCAAAGCGCTTGTGGCTAAACAAAAGTGTGATTTTGGACCACATTTTTGACACAACAGCGACAACTACAAAAATCATCAACTATGGAGGCGCTGTGCAATGCTTGCCTCGAAAAACGCGCGATGCCATCACAAAGTCCTTTCCTTGTTCTTAAAGTTTCATGGTAGGTTTACTGGAAACTAGATTAACAATTGTGGCCAACGCCACGAAAAGAGGTAGTTAACGCTGGAACATATTTACCAGAAATGTTTCATGTGATTTTCCCCAGAAAAGTTTCGATGTTCAATGTGAATGTCATTTTATATTTTCATTTTCTTCGGAGGCATTGGAAGTTCCACTTCCACATCGATGAAAATCACTGAAGGTACGGCGAAGTGAAGGATCCAGCCCTGCTTGCGCCCGAAGCTCAGAATGGATCCACAAAGATGGGGCTTGACAGAATGCCACCAAAAAATGCTTGACAGTGGTGTTTGAAACATTTCTGCACCATAATATATACGTATTTACGTATTTACGTATATATATATATATATGTTATTGTGGTATATATATATATATATTAATTATTTAATTGATTAGTTACTTATTTACTTAATTAATTAGTTAAGCAATTATGTGTGTATATATATATATATCGGTCTGTGCTGTGTTTAGAACACTCCCTGGTGAATTTGAGGAGCCGTGGCACACTGCGCTGGGCCGAGCTTCGCTTCAAAAACGTGGAGCAGGTGTGGATTTTATGACAGGAAAAAATCAGTTAAACCAACAAAATGTGGGGACATAGGGATGTATTTATAGAATATTATGGGATATATTATGGGATATATGCATAGAATAAATATATGTATATATATAATATATACACACACACATACTGGGATATATGAATGGAATATCATTGGATATGTGATATTATGCATAGAATATGAATATAATGGGAGATATTCCGAAATATAATGGGATATATATATATATATATATGTGAGGAAGCGATTGCCCCACCGGGGGCCGCACAACCATTGGGCTTTCTAACTGTTTTACACTCGCACCTCGAGCTCTAGAAGTCCCTGCGACTGATGAATATGCACCACATGCAAGAGCTGATGGTTGGAATGATTTCACACTCCTATAAAACCATCAAACAAAAATTTAATTCTTCTTCTCCTCTTTGAATTACTTCAAGCGACGGACCATCGTCGACCCTGGATACATCACAGTCTCTCCAGACTCAACCCGGTGGGTCTTTGGGTTCCAGTGCACGGCCTTCAGATAGGCTCGCAAGTCATCAGCCTTTTTGCTCTGGACCTTGGTATTATACACCCACGTCAGGTACTCACCCATCTCTTTCTTGGTCTTTGACTCCTCGATCATGGTCACATAGTTGATGTCTCTATTGGCCACCTTTGGCAAATCGCAGATGGTATGGCCCCACTGCTCCAAAGAGACAATTCCCTCTGGATATCCCTTGATCACCTTCTCCGTTCCCGCAGACATGACTGCCGAAGATCGAGGGAGCATCGGAGGCTGCTTGCTCGAGACGCCAGAAACCAGATCAAATCCGCTGTCAGATTCTAGGACCTCGGCTCTGCGCTTACTGCCGTCAGACATGGCTCCAGGATTCGAAACATCATTCTGAAAAGTCTCCTGGAGAAAGGCTTCCAGCTGACCCACTTCACGAAGAGAAATCAGGGCTTGCCGTAGATCTTGGATGGACACGTGGGAAGGCGTGGACATGGCACCGCTCACACTGTACACGGAAATGATGAAACCTAGGGAGAGGATGTCGCAAAGGATGAAAAACTATAGAGCTACCAGTTCAAGCTTCTGCTCGGTTGAGCACCGTTGCTACATCGAGTTATCGATGGTCACAAGCTGCAAACATATGTGCTTGTGCACCCCTTGGATTTGCCATGTGAGTTTACCCCATCACTATTTACCCCTTTTTATTTGTTTTAATATCCTATTTTTCTGGTTTTTGCTGATTTTTCTGATCCCCTGGTGGGACTGGCTCATAGGTTTTGGATGGCTTCTGCGTACGCTGAACTCTCTTCTTTTCCAGCACGCTTGCTTCATGGTTGAGTTGATACTCTCCCAACTGGAGAGCGGCCCGGAGGAGTTCGCTCGGATCCCATTGATCCTTGGTCAACGCATCTGCCAGCATGAGTTGTGATGGGCACCATCTGACCTGAAGCTTGCAACTGCTCATGCACTGTCTCAGTATTGCCAGATCTATCGCCACACGTTTATCATCACACTTTGACACCGATGATGGAGAGGTGAGGTGATCATATAGACTCTTGCAATCAGTAACTCCAGTGACGGTGCCTACCTCAAGCTCATCACGGCAAGGCCTAGTGGACTTTGGCAACCCTAAAGACCTGATCTGCTCTCGTGTGCGCAGGTCAAACTGGCCATGCTTTGCTTCGCCGAGCAGCAGCATCATCCATTCAGCCGCAGCGCTCGCTAGTGAAAAACACTGGGCTTCTCCAGCAAGTGTAGAGGCTACTACCCTAGGAAGTTTAAAGGACTTCCATGCAAATGGTGACCAACAGCTTGGCTGATTCTTTGGTAAGTTTTCATCAACAAATGCTGCAATGTATCCTGCTTGTGTTCTCAGTGCTTTGGCATTTCCAAAAGAAGCATCGGAATGAAAACAAACGCCAAGTTGATCCCAAGGAATTGGTTTCACAGTAACTTCAACATCACTATGTTGTTTGGCCCGGTGAATAAGCTGATTTGCAAACACTAAGTCGCTGACTTTTGGACTTGGAAAACACTGCTGACTGAAAGACGTCTGAGTTGCTAGGTCAGGACGGCTCTGGCTGCTCAGCCAATTACAGGCTCCATTGATGGCTCGAAGAGTGGCTACCTCTCGGTCAGTGGCTAGTGACCCTTTGTTTTTCAGGCGATCTTTGGACAGGTTAATTGGTCTCAAGTGTTGGGCATACTCCTTCTGACCAAACGTGATGGCATACGTCACTGGGTCTTGACGATACTGAACACCGCAAAAATCGCCACTACCCACTCGCCACTTCCGATACGGAAATCGAGCTTTCAGCGCTGCGATGGCACGTTCATAACACTCTCCATGACCACCTGTGATTGTATCATCAACGTGAGCCCCAAGAACGCCACACAGATTGCCATCGGCATCGCGGAGATAGTACAAGCATGGGTCAAACTGGCTTTGTTGCCATCGGTTGTTTTTGACTTCAGCATTGAAAGTGGAGAACCAATTCATGGGGGCATCATTGGATCCATAAACATTTCCAACAACTTCGATGACATCGTCAGGATCCAGACCGGGAACCCCTCCTCGTGGCTGATGAGCATACAAGGGAGTGAATTTCTTTTCCAGGGGTCCGGCTTCTAAGAAAGCACCCTTGATATCTCCTAGCTGGAGCGTCCACCGTTTGCTGGCTAAAATTTGGAGGACCAACGACCTTGACAAAGAATGCAATGTCGGTGAATGACATGCACCCGAGATGATCTTCTCATGAAAATCAGGATCAAGGTGTCCTTGCAAACACCATCGGCTCTTCACACGCTCACCTTCATCGTCGCTCTTCTTAACAATCACAAACCTGCTTCCAATGAATCTATCACTGTGGTTCTGTCTGATGGCTTTGGCCTTGGCACCTGTCCATATACGGATGGCGTTTTTCCCTAGCAGAGTTTCCCATTCAAGACTTTTGGAAGCATCTACCTTCTGTTGCAACTCATGAGGATTATTCACAGGAGCGATTTCTTTCTGCAGCTTTTTCTGCAAAAAGGCGGCGGTCAGAGCTTCGATGGACAACGCCTCAGAGCACATTGCTGCTTCGCAAGACAGGCTGGCATGCTCGGGCTCTTCAGTCCGAGGGCGTGCATGAGTTCGGTCATCCGGTTCATGGCTGGCGTCTCTCTTGACACTAGGCTGTCTTGGACTACTGGGTTGTGCTTGCTGTGAAGGTTGCATGGACACTTGAGCATCAATCATTTCTGGAAGAGTCTCTTGAAGAATTTCCATCAAGTCTTCATCTACCATGCCTTCGGGCCTTTGCAAAAACACTGGTGGGCTTTTGTGTGAGTGTCGGACTCGCCTAATGGGACCATAGTCTTCAGTGCGGATGACAGAACTCGGATCCATAGGCATTGAGCTTGCAGGAGCTTCGGCATTCGACCCAGGCTCGGACGGTTCATCTACGCTCGGCTGGGCTTCCTGCTGCTGGAATAACTCAGCGGCAGTTCTGGCACCGGCGAGTTGCTTTTGCATCTGATTCACAACAACCTCCGGGGCTGGTGGTGGCTCCTGGTTGACAAGATCTAGAAATTGACCCTTGGGAAATTGGCCTTTTTCAAGCAACATACGGATGCCTATCAGCTCATTTTCATCAAAGGTCGCAACGGACACTTCATCGGGAGTTGCGTGTCGCAGCTGTTCAGGAGAACATCTAAAGATGCTCCTGCGATGAGCAACAATCCAGTTGATTCCAATCTTGCCAAGCAGCACACCAGCTCCATGCCAACGACCACCTCGTTGAAGCTGACCTTGAACCCATTTTTGACATCTCCAGTAAAACACCCAGTCACCTGAGGAAAACTCTTTCTTTGGCCTAGGTCTAGCTCTCAGGGCCGCTTTCAAGGCGCGGTCGTCTTGACATTGAAGGACAGCCAATCGAGCAGTGTGTCTGACTGCATTGGCACGCTGGAACGCAGGCTCAAATTGCGAGGCATCTATTGATGGCACATGAACATCTTCCTGCAACAAATCTTGAGGGACCCTGGGATTTCTACCTAGAACAATCTGGTACGGACTTGCCCCAGCTTCGGAAATCAACGAGTTCTTTGCGACTTGAGTTTGGATGATGTTATCAACAAAGTGTTCAGCGCACTCAGGTGGATGTTCATCATGTACCCGGAGCAGTATCTTCTCAAACCAATGGCCATGCCGCTCAACTTTTCCAAGTTGCCAGTGGCTTTCCGCAGCTGTGAACGCAACATCAATCCCCAAACTTTGACAAAATTCACCAAGTGCATCACTAAGATTGGGTCGAGACGGATCCATCTCCAGAACTTTCGGAGGACCAGCCCAGCTTATCCATGAGTCACGCAAAACTCCTTTCAGCAACTCGGCATTCTCCTTCTGGAATATGGGTGCCATGATGTGAAGGGATGAAGCGTAGTCTACTATGCTGACACATGGTATGTTCTGATTTGGTCTCCACCCAGGAAGATATTTGATATCCATCCCAACTCGTTCATTAAACTCCCATACCCTAGAGGTTTTGGCGGGAAGTGATGCCGCAGGACCCTTTTGGTTGGCACAAACCGAACACTGAAAGTCTTTGGCTATCTTGATGGCTTGGGGGGCAGCCTTACTGTGCTGCAAAATTCGGACCAAATCTCTATTGCTAGGATGACCCAAATTAGAGTGCAGTTTGCGAACAGCTGCATGCAACTTGGCATCGTCGGATGCGGCCGGCTGGACATTGTCACCAGCGGACTCATTGGGCTCTGGCTGATTGGCTTCTTCGCTGGCAAGGCATTCTAGGTCGTCGCATGCTTCTAGATCCACCCAATTGGCATCATGCGATGGGTAATCTCCCAAACACAGGTCCATGATGTGCTTCACAAACGCATCAGTATATTGGGCTACGAACTCACTGACATTCCTACCATCAGAAAGTTTACCCTCAACTGGCCTATGTTTGGGACACCCGGGGCATGTCGAGAGACACATGGCTCTGTCTTCAGGGCGACGTGACAACATGAGACCCGTGGCTTTTCTGATAGGCAGCTTGGAGTCAGGACACTTGAGCCCGTAAGCACACATGTCTACCCTTCGAACACCATACTTCCGTTTGAGAGGAATCATTTCATCATCATTCCATGTCTCGGCTCCCCACGGATGCTCAAACATGAATTCACCCCCACGGGCTTCCTGCTTGCGGATCTGCCTCACACAGAATTTCACCTGTGATTTGGACCTCCGGATGAGGCGGGCAGTTTCTAGCGGTGACCGAAAGCAGCGGTTCAGGTGCTCCCATCCACCCCTGTGAGTGCACGGTGGACAGGCGACAAGAAGCTTGGGATTCAGGGCATCTAGCTCTTTGTCTACTTGATCTTGAACCTTCGGATCATCTAAATCCCAACCCTGCTTGATGTCATAGGCAACCCCACTATAACCACGTTTCTGGGCTTCAACTGAAAACCTTGGAGGAGAAAACAACTCGGCCACGGCACAGGTGTCTTTGGACATGGTTTTGGGTTTGACACTGGACATCTGAGCGAGCAGGCATCTACATTCTTTCTTTTTCAATGTGATCTTTGTCTTACTCTTATGTCCTACCCCATTATCCCCACTATCATTTACATGGTTATCCCCCTGACTTTTCGGGCTGGCCTGGGCATGCACACGCTTCAACTCGGGCATCGGTGGATAATCGAGGATATTCACAAGGAGCTGACCAGCGCCATTCACCTTCATAGTGGTACAGTGATCCATGAATGCCATCTGATTGTTCCTGAAGTCCAGGTTGACTCCCATTTTCACCAGGGTCGGGCGCCCAAGCAACAAGGGAGCTTGACCTTCAATGACAGCAGCATCAATCGTACCGTAGGTCTTGGCGATTCCCACGGGCAGTGTGACAACCCTTGTTGATCTCTCAGTCATACCGTTCCCAAAACGGAACACATTTGCTTCATCTCGGAATCGGAGGTCCAAAACCTTTTTCCTCTACCAGTTGTTGCAGTTTGGATAACGTCTCCATCCCGATCAACGTTTTCCCACATCCACTGTCCACCACACCAAAGCCAGGAGAGGACACCAGTCCGGATGCCAGCACTGAGTGTGAACCTTCAGAGTTTTCGCTGGAGAGTACCTCTGTTGCCCCCACAAACGTCGGAGTGGGGGGATCATCCTCATGTTGTACATAGCCAGCGCCAGTTGTGGTACCAGCGCTTCCAGAAGATGTCCCCTTGTCAGGGAGCACTGCTTTGCACTCCCTCTGCCAGTGACCCACCTTACCACATCGTCTGCATTTTGTTCTCTTTTTGAGTTCTTCGACTTCTACCCGGAAGCTCCGCTTCTCTTTGTTGACAACACCAAACTGGCGCGACTGTCGGAGCTTCGCAATCTCCTTCCGTCGCTCACCCCAGCTCACAGCTAAAGCCTCGGCGGTCTCAGACTCGGAGAATGGTTGCTCCTCCGAGGTTGAAGTGAATTGGTGCTCTGAGAGAAACGCTTCCACATCTTCGAAGCGAAGATCATCTTCATCTCCATGGTGGCCCTGCACATGTTGGTCAAAAACCTCGTCGACTTGAAAAACCCCAAGAGCTTTCTTCCTGCCAGATGGAGCTTTGAACTCCGGAAAGCACGACCTGAGTGCCTGTGAGACTGCCCCAAACTCCAGCTTTCCTTGGGATTTCGCTTTGACGATGGCTCGTTGTTCCTCCGACAGTCCAGCGCAGTGTAGAAGGATCCATCCCTCCGCCTGAGAAGGAAAAGTCACCTGTCCTTTCCTCTGGCATTGGTCGAAGGTGTCTCTGACCCTTCCAGTCCATGTTTTCAGATCTTCATTTTCCTTTGCAGCCAGCGCAAAAACTGCGCCCAAAGCTTCGCCCATCTGATCAAACGGCTCCTTCTCGGGGAAACGTGATTCTAAGAGCTTCCACAGCTGATCCTCTCCGGTGTCCTTCGCCAATTCTTCCAGTGAGAGATGTTCACAAGCATCCCATGCCTTTCCCTCTAAGAGGGTGAACAGCCACGGACCCTTTTGTTCAGGTTTTATGTCTTTCACGGTCATGAGCTTCGCCTTCGCCCACAACTTCCATCTCTTCAATGCCTTGCCGGGATCTTCGTCATCGCCATTAAAACGGCGCAGCGATCTGTCCACCTCGGACATGTCTGCGGGCCCCCGGTGGGCTCCGCTACCAATGAGGAAGCGATTGCCCCACCGGGGGCCGCACAACCATTGGGTTTTCTAACTGTTTTACACTCGCACCTCGAGCTCTAGAAGTCCCTGCGACTGATGAATATGCACCACATGCAAGAGCTGATGGTTGGAATGATTTCACATATGTATGTATATACATAAACCAACCATATGAGATGTCTGGAAATGGTGGATGGCCCACTTTATGGCAATTCTAGTAGGAAAGAGATGATAAAACATCAACATTTGGATACCAATGCTGATGGTTTTGGATATGTGATATGGGATGTAAGCAAGAGTAATTTGGTGACATTCTGAGCCAAATTCCAATGGTTTTGCAGTTTTAACAACCACATTCTAAATCATTCTAACACGTTCCCACATCACATGGTTGGTTTACATATCCCATGACGTTTTCCAGGCAGTTATCCCATTATGTCCCCACATTCTCTTTGTAGCTTGAGAAATGTGACCTTTCTCTTCCCTTCGGCATGCTGAAATTCCAGGCACGTCGACGGGCCGCCATTCTGTTCTTGTGCAGTTGGAGTGCACTCCACCGGGAGGCGGGATGAACATCCATCACTTTGATCGAAAAAAATCATGGTATTGCCGTAGTTCAATAGGAATTTCAGGAACCTAAAATCAAGGCACCTACCATATATAAAGCCTATAATTATAAGGCCTTAATTTCAGGGAATATCCCCAGAAAATATGCCCTTATATGGTACAGTAGCTCTATTTTAGGATCCTGAAATTCCCATTGAGTAGTTTCCATGACTTAATGGGATAGTTATGATAGTTACCACTAACAATTTAACAAACTGAATGATATGGATGGGATTAAGTTACAATAATTGATATATATATATATATATTGATATATTCAATGGGATCACTATTAACTAATGGGATATTGATTTGATATAGTGGGATATGATATGTAACTATTCAGAACCCATAAAAAACCAATCCCTCGTTCCTAAACAATCCAGAATCTTCGGGACCATAGAATGGGGCCTCCTTCAATCTTCGAGGTCTAAACTCTATACTCTACAATCATTATAATAATCAATATAGACATGTAGTCAATATATGATTATAATGATTGTATAGTCAATGATAATGATTATTATAATCCAATACTCCATATAATCTATAGTCAATATATATATATATGTATGATATATATTTCAATAGTGTAGACTCTACTCTAAAAATAGCATGTGCAAGCGACCTCTTGATTGATTGCGTGGGAACAGTGTCACTAAAGCTTTGGAGACGCTGACAACATCTGGGAGGCAGTTCCATTTGTGCCGAAGTCCATGATTCAGAACGTGGAGGCAAACCTTGGAGCTGGGTTACCCTAAAAGCATCATAGATCATTGTCCCGAAATCATGAGCTGATGACCACCACCATCATTTTCCAGAGGATTTTCATTGATCTTTCCAGATCGCTATTTTCCACAATCGAGAACTTTCCATGGCCATCGACCTGATATCTCTTGTGTTTGAAGGATGTACAGCGTCCGATCTCAGGTTGGGGCGGCTGTCCTGCGCTTTTGGAAGGTAGGGCTGGGATCATTTCGTAGGGGATGATGATGGGAGTATGGCATCCTATTGGATTTTTTTCGGAGAAACATGGGAGAATCATTGAAAGTTGGGTCTCCCCTGTGGGGGATTTAACTGATTTAAACATATTTAAACATATTTAAACATCAAAAATGGATGGTGTTTTATGGATTCTAATGGGGACATAATGGAGATATGTGATGGGGAGAATGGCTGGGCAATCCCTGATCAATTTATGTTGGTTTTTTTCGCTGGGAAGACCATCGTTTTGAAATGGCTGGGATTTTCCATTGCCAGGTTATTGGAGGGTATGATGCGGATTTAACCAACAATATTGAGGATTCAATGCTCGAGGGTATCTACTTTAGCTTATACAATCCACAAATCGTATGCAATGGGGGTATAATTTGATGAGCTACATTGATTTCATGTCTCATCATTGAATTCAAACATTAGCTACAAATCATTTGTAGATATTCCCATTTATCTACATACAGATATACCTACCATGTACCCTCTGGTTATTTAACATAGCCATCTATATACCATGGCCCATTTATAGATGGTTTACCTATTAAAAATGGTGATTTTCCATGGCTATGTTAGTCATAACCAGAGGGTACCTACCAGAATTGTTGGGAAATCATGTCCGCACATCCTGAAAAACGGTCGACGGCCGGAGGTCTACGGACTGACCTGGGCCGTGGGGGAGAAGACGTCTTCGCACAAACTCAAGACACGTCTCGCCGGAGTGATTTCCTGAGTCATGGGGGTACCCTCTGGTTATGACTAACATAGCCATGGAAAATCCACCATTTTTAATAGGTAAACCATCTATAAATGGGCCATCTATACCATGGCTATGTTCAATAACCAAAGGGTACCTCCGAATCATCCATCTTAGTAGGGATTTTCCATGAAACAAACATAAACAAACCATCCAGCGAGCTTGGGGTATCCTTCCATTTATGGAGTTTCTCCCACTTGGGGATGGGTCAAAATATGAGGGCGTCCAAACTTTTGATGAGCACATTTTGTAAGAATATGTAAGAAGTATATATTAATACCTGTCAGACCTTGAAATACTTTGATACACCCAATGATCTGAGCAGTTGGGTTTGTAGAGTGCGAAGCATTCCAAGGGAGCCGCCAGCTTTTCATCATGTCCTCCAGCTGTGAGGAATTTGGCCTTGAAGCACAGCTCCAATGCAGTTTCCTTGAACGGCCGCGAGCCGTGGTCTTTTGTCATGAGGCTGGCCAAAATCAGATCAGAGCTGGTGCAAAGATTCGCACTTCTGCTGGGGATCAGCTTTCAGTATCTTGCACTGCCCTTTTTCGCTGCAACACACAACTCTTTTGATCCGTTCAGAATCTTTCAGAAAGTCCTTAAGGATGACTGGACACCATTTTTTTGATCCTTTCAGAATCTTTCAACGTGTTTTGGCAGGTGTTACTAGTCCTAACATCTCGACAGAATCAGCCAGGCAAGAGTGGCTCGGCATGGACCGCACAGCGCGGCAGCCCGACATGGGAGTGCGACAGTCCGACAGCGGTCGTCATGGTGTGATGCAATGGGGTTTCGTCTAAATGGATGCCCCTTCCATCGTAAATGACCATACAATGATATATACTACAGTGATATGCTACATGATAAGAATTAATAATTATACTATATTATACTACATATTACTACATTATATTTTGGATGAAACACTATAAATGATATACTGAACACTATTATACTGCATAGACATATAAAACCATTAAACAACCAAACATCACCTTGTCGGCTTTCAGAATCCTTGGCCTGAATTCGCTTTCTGGCTGATACACTGATCAAGTGCTTCCTTTTAACATATAACGTGACTGTTAACCCGACTGTGAAAAAATGCTGCGACTCTTGGCTTCTTGTTCCGATTTACTTCCTTCGCATCAAACCTTGCCTGCCCAAACTCCAGTTGAAGCGCCAAAACCCAGGGTCCCTCGTTATCTGAGAAGCCCATGACAGTGAAGGAGGTGCCTGTTATAGGGGATGGGTCTACCTGTTATACCATGGGGGGGATGAACATGGATGAACAAGTCGATGTGCCAGGTCTTTGCTGGCAACAAGTGGGGAGTCAGTTCCAGTGGTTTGACTGGAACAGGCGCGCCTAACTCTGCGCAACTCTGCAACCTGGGGGAGCCACTGAAAACTCAGCATTTCAAATAAAGAAATTAATTGGAAGATGGATGACACTGGTCTTGCCATGGATCAAGAAAATGCAAATCCAACGATTGGGTATACACTCGTACAGGGAAATCTGTGGCGAATTGATGTAGGCTTGTCTGAAAATAGTACCCCAAACTTGAGAGTCTTGTCATCATTTTCCTTTTTCGAAAGGCCATGAATTGGAGGATGCATTTTCAGACCCAATTTTTCGCCCAAACATGCAGGCAGTCCTATTCCCCTCCGCGGTGCACGGGGCACCTACAGAGTTCTGCACTTGGAATTCGTGTGGGGATGGGGTGCCAAGCTTTTGTCAGTCGTCCATACGTCGTCCATGTTAAGGCTGGCAACACGATGCTACCACCATTGCCACCAACGCGTCCCAACTCTGCGAGTGCCAGGAGATTCACCCAGAAATGGACATGACTCACATGACCAGTGACCAGTCGCGGAGTTTCGTGTGACAATTGTGACGCATTCTGGAGACCTACAGCAACTTTCTTTGGAAAATCGGTCACAGGAGCGAGTACCGGACTCCAACCAGCTACAGCACAGCCTCACCAGGCAGTGGCCTCTTGTGTGTTGGGAAGTTGGGAAGTCAATGCAGTCCGGCGGCCATGGCAACCCATATTGTTACTGCAGTTTTTAGGTCCCAGGTGCTGTCCATTTTGTGCTGCGTCTGCGAAGGGTTAGCAAAATCTGTAGCTGGAGTGGCAACCGTCAGCACTGCGCAGCTGATGAAGTCCATTCAGTGCTCGTGCTCTGCACAAGCCCATTTGTTCATATTAAACCTGGATTAAAAAAACCCAAGTTTATGAGTACAGGGACCAATTTACTAGTATTTCATCATATTTCATCACTATATTTTTTGGGTAACCCCCACAATAAATAGTCAGGGTTTATGAATCCGCGGTCGGCATTAGTTCTCCGTTTGACCTCACAAACGGACTGGGTTGGACATTGTTCTTGATTTCTGAGCAGAGCTAGGCGGGTTATGTGTATACAGTTTTAGCAGAGAAAGAATCGCCTTTTTTTCTCGTGCTCGTGTGGACATTTTGCCGCCCTTTGACCCAAGAATAGCTACAGCTACGTTCTCTTTTTTGCAGGCCCTGCTTGACACACTCTTGAGCACTTGCTACTAGTCATTTGATTATGTCACCTAAACGTCCGCACATATAGACGAACTATCTTGAGATGAATCCGTCTAAGAATCTGTCCAATGATCCACTAGTTCATCAAACAATCCATCTGATCATTGATTAATATCCCATTTATATCAATGATGAATGATCCATTGGTTGCCACCGGATCAACTAAATGATCCAAATACATCCAATAATCCAGCAATATCCAGCATCAGCCAACGATTCACCGTGCCAGTTTCGCTGAGCTCGTCGCGGGCTTCACCCCGTGCTGCACAGCTGCTGAACTTTGAGGTTGCAGGGTTGACAGCGATTTCCAGGGTGAAGAAACCATAGAAACCTAAGTGATTTTGCTGAACTAAATGGGGGTATCATTTGAGTAGCGAATGTTAATCAACCAGGTTTTTATTTGTCCCGGGTTGACATGCATGGATAATATTGCCAGAATCAATAGACTCAAAAAACATACAAAAGGCCTTAAATGGAATTTGTATTCAGCCAATATGTGCACTATGTGCCCTGGGCAAAAGTTGGATTAGCTCAGCCAATATTGGGGGATTGTCGTACCACCATGTTCACAGAGGCTTGAATAGAATTACCATGAATTACCTACGTATGATGGTGGCATTGACCATAACTATAACCCATTAATCATCATTGGTCCTATATGACTTGACCATTATATGACTTGATAAGCATCGTAAATCGTTTTTATGATCATGAATCGTCATGAAAAACCAATGAGTCATCATCAATCATCATTCATCATCATTCATCATCAATAATCATCATTAATCATCAATAATCATCAATAATCATCATTAATCATCAATAATCATCAATAATCATCATTAATCATCAATAATCATCATTATTCATCAATAATCATCAATAATCATCATTAATCATCAATAATCATCATTAATCATCAATAATCATCAATAATCATCAATAATCATCAATAATCATCATTAATAATCATTAATCATCAATAATCATCAACAATCATCATTAATCATCAATAATCATCATTAATCATCAATAATCATCAATAATCATCATTAATCATCATTAATCATCAATAATCATCATTAATCATCAATAATCATCAATAATCATCAATAATCATCAACAATCATCATTAATCATCAATAATCATCATTAATCATCAATAATCATCAATAATCATCATTAATTATCAATAATCATCATTAATCATCATTAATCATCAATAATCATCAATAATCATCATTAATCATCAATAATCATCATTAATCATCAATAATCATCATTAATCATCAATAATCATCAATAATCATCATTAATCATCAATAATCATCAATAATCATCATTAATCATCAATAATCATCAATAATCATCATTAATCATCAATAATCATCATTAATCATCAATAATCATCAATAATCATCAATAATCATCAATAATCATCATTAATCATCAATAATCATCATTAATCATCAATAATCATCAATAATAATCATTAATCATCATTAATCATCAATAATCATCATGAATCATCAATAATCATCAATAATCATCAATAATAATCATTAATCATCATTAATCATCAATAATCATCATGAATCATCAATAATCATCAATAATAATCATTAATCATCATTAATCATCAATAATCATCATGAATCATCAATAATCATCAATAATCATCAATAATCATCAATAATAATCATTAATCATCATTAATCATCAATAATCATCAATAATCATCAATAATCATCAATAATAATCATTAATCATCATTAATCATCAATAATCATCATGAATCATCAATAATCATCAATAATAATCATTAATCATCATTAATCATCAATAATCATCATGAATCATCAATAATCATCAATAATAATCATTAATCATCATTAATCATCAATAATCATCATGAATCATCAATAATCATCAATAATAATCAATAATCATCAATAATCATCAATAATCATCATGAATCATCAATAATCATCAATAATCATCATTAATCATCAATAATCATCAATAATAATCATTAATCATCATTAATCATCAATAATCATCAATAATAATCATTAATCATCATTAATCATCAATAATCATCATGAATCATCAATAATCATCAATAATAATCAATAATCATCATTAATCATCAATAATCATCATGAATCATCAATAATCATCAGTAATCATCATTAATCATCATTAATCATCATTAATCATCAATAATCATCATGAATCATCAATAATCATCAATAATAATCAATAATCATCAATAATCATCATTAATCATCAATAATCATCATGAATCATCAATAATCATCAATAATAATCAATAATCATCATTAATCATCATTAATCATCAATAATCATCAATAATCATCAATAATAATCATTAATCATCAATAATCATCATTAATCATCAATAATCATCATGAATCATCAATAATCATCAATAATAATCAATAATCATCATTAATCATCAATAATCATCATGAATCATCAATAATCATCAATAATAATCATTAATCATCATTAATCATCATTAATCATCAATAATCATCATGAATCATCAATAATCATCAATAATAATCAATAATCATCATTAATCATCAATAATCATCATGAATCATCAATAATCATCAATAATAATCATTAATCATCATTAATCATCATTAATCATCAATAATCATCATGAATCATCAATAATCATCAATAATAATCAATAATCATCATTAATCATCAATAATCATCATGAATCATCAATAATAATCAATAATCATCAATAATCATCAATAATAATCAATAATTATCAATGAATTACCTATATGATGGTGGCATTGACCATAACCCATTAATCATCATTGGTCCTATATCACTTGACCATTATATGACTTGATAAGCATCGTAAATCGTTTTTATGATCATGAATCGTCATGAAAAACCAATGAGTCATCATCATTCATAATCAATAATCATCATTAATCATCATTAATCATTGAGCATCAAGGAAAATCCCAGGATCTTCATCCCATACTTCATGGCGCCCACGTGACTTTCCGGCAAGGCTCAGAAGCTCTGGGGTGATGCAGTACAGGATGCGCTGGCCAGGAGATGCTGTTTCACCAAGAAAAATGGTGGTTTTTCATGAAGATATCTGATAGGATATGATAGGGATATCCATGGAATATTATACTGGTACATTAGTGAAATAGCCGCTAATCTAACAGTTTCCTATGGTGGCGCCATTTACGATGATAGATCATGATAAACACCTTTTAAACATGGTGATTTTCCATAGCACACTGTCAATTTCCCAGAGGTTCGCAAATGGAAACTCCATTGGTTTCGCCTCTTTAGCGCAAGAATCAGATGATTTTTCATGAGGATTTTCAAGGACATCTTCTAAAATCAGTGGTGATTTTGAATCAGAAATGCCGCAACATATAAAATTACTACAGTAGTAGTTCCAGCAGTGGATGGTTTGACAAGAACTTCGATCGCCTTTGGGGTTCAAAATCCGCAAAAAAAAGGACCCCAACATCGATGCCTCCTGTGCAGACACCGTGGGGGAACTCAACCCGACAGAAAAAAACACACATCGGAAAAATCTCCATGGGAAACTGCCCGTTTTGCATTGGAACATCGGTTTGGATGGGGACTTTGGGACTTGGATTTTGAGGTTAGGTCCGATTCATGGCGTTGAAATCTTCGCAGGTGGCTCAAATCCCAGCCATAGCCACTCCATATTGGCACCGGGTAAATCCTTCCGGTGCCAGACGTTCTGAGATCGACATTCCGAGAAATTTCGGTGATTTGGAGCTGAAAATCCAATGCTGGGCCGCCTTTGGCTCGTTCTGAGCCTGGCGACGGCCAGCTGTGATGTAGACTGTGGTGATGATGATGAAGATTTAATAAAAATGACGCTGCTACAGATGTCGTTCACCATGCCGCGAGAGATCACGAGGACCCGACTTTTCTTTCGCGATTGAGATTCGTCGTTCTTGGTGAGTGTAAAGAAACATGCTCTGTGCATTTTACTGCTACGTGCGTATAGTACAGAATCTGCAACCAGTCCTTGATTTCGTGGGTGCTTTGCGCCCATAACATTCTACATCTGTTTATTTTGTTTATATATGTTCATGTTTATTATCTATGGACTGGAATTATACTTTATACAACACCATCAACACCTAATATTTACATATATTTACAACATTTGCAGTATATTTACTTCCCCAGCGGTAACCCTAAGTCTTGTCAGGAATGAATCGGAGACTGAGCTGCAAGACGAGGTCGCCACATCCATGCTACAGACCAATCTGGAGGTTGCCAAACCTCAACAGATCGCAACCTGGCAGATCATGGCAAGACATGTGGTGCCAGTTGTTTTTTTTGGGTTACCAACAAAGACACACACACACAAAATGGTGGCTGCTTTTAGCGTTGGATCTGCCACCTGCCTGAGAAAGAATGTGTATATAAAATTATGTACATGGGCTGTATAATCAATGATAATCATATATATATATATATAATATATACAATATATATATAATATATATATATATATATTATATTTTGTGAATTTTGCCAGTGTCCTGTCTTCCATTCGATTGTGCATCTCCGAGGGGTCACTTGATGCAGCCGCATCTTTCGAACATACGTGGCTCAAGTCCACGGGTGTTGCAGGAAAACGGCGGCGGGGACGCCATTTGCGCTTGTGCGTTGGGTGAAGGAACCATTTGTTTGTTCAGGTGATTTACTAGTTCTTTTGGGAAGACAGAGGACTGTCTTTTGGTGATTTCTGTTGATCTTACATAGATCTTGGTGGTTGGATACGAAACATCCTATCTCTTTGAGGCCAAGGAGGTGACTGGGTGTGGGAGCTACCAGTGTAGTGGTCATTCCACTTACACTGGTAGCGGAGCCTGAGAGCTCGCTGCCGTAGAGCCAGCGCAAAGCTGGAAAGCCCAATACCATGTCTGGTAGCTCTGAAGATCCAAAGAGCCAACATCTTTGGACTCTGCTGCCCAGTTTTGACCCTGCGGTTGACAACGTTCGTGAATATGTTGAGAAGGTCAAGTTTTTGGATGCGATCTGTCCGGAAAAAGATCGTCCCATGCTTGCACCACGCCTTGCCATGCTTTGCAAAGGAACAGCATGGGGGCAAGTCAAAGCCCTAGAACCAAGCAAACTGACCGATCAGGTCAACGGAGTTAAGAATCTCTTGGCCGCTTTGGCCAGCTGGGAGGAGTCTGCAGAGATGAAAACGTATGAACTTTTCGAGAAAGCCATGTACAAGATCAACCAAAAGGCTGATGAATCGGCCACCAGCTATGTGAACCGTCTTCAAGTGGCAATGGACGAGCTTGGACAAGTCACCGTGAAACAGTTCCATGCGTTTTTGCTGCTCAGGCAGAGCGCTTTGTCACAAGAGGATAAGAAAAGGGTGCTGACCATGACGGCCGGTGAGATGGAGACTCGAAAGGTGGAGCAGGCTATGAGGACCCTTGCAACTTCAGTGTTGTCCACTGAACCCAAGAAGAAGGTCTACCCCATCAACTTTGTGGAGACAGAGACGCCACCTGATGAAGAGAACCAGGTGCATCAAGCATACTACACCAATGTGGAGGAGGAGGACATCTTCTCAGTGGAGAACCTGGAGCATTTGGCTCAATCAGGAGACGAAGATGCGTTGCTGATTCAGCAGTTCGAGAAGGACTTTGAAGACATGATGCAAGACATCCCAGAGTTGCAATCAGCTCTGTTGTCGTACCAAGATGCGCGACAGCGCATTTCTGATCGAAGACGGCACAGAGGCTTCTGGCCTTCCCGTTGAAAAGGGAAAGGAGGCCGTGACTATGGAAAGGGCCCTCGCAAAGGAGGATATCGTAGTGGAAAGGAAGAGCTTTTGGCCAGGATAGCGAGAACTCACTGCAAAATATGTGGCGCAGTCGGTCACTGGAAAGCAGAATGTCCACGCCGAAACGAATCCCAGAAAGAGCAAGCGAACTTTGTTCTGGAGGAAGGTGATGACCATCGAGATCTTCTTCAAGTACATTACGAACTTTCTGATGAGGACACTCTGGGTCATGGTGAGTCATGTTTTTTTGTACATAGTTTTTCATCGAACAAGCATCCGTCCAAGAATGTTATCCCTCCGCACGTCCAAAGTCAAGCCATTCAGTTCATGTCCCGTCGTTTGTCCCGTCACTGGCAAAATTCTAAGATAAGGGATATTAATAAATGGGATAATGGGGATAAGCTGCCTGCCAAAACCATGCCGGTCGAAAGCAGTGAACGCATCCGGACCACAGTGAATGAGTCCCAGCAAACCCGACTCATTCCATCGTTTGCCAGGAAGAGCCCAACGTTCCCGAATCGTCCAACGATGATGGTTCCCGACATAAGTCCAACTGAGCCTGAGCAACAGGTGAACCAAGTGTCCAGTCAAGTCGCTGCCAACAATGGCCTAGCAATATTGGATACAGGTGCAAGTAGAAGTGTGATCGGTGCAGAACACGTGCCAGCCGTCCTGCGAAAATTGCCTGAGAATGTTCGCAGCCGAGTGAGAGAGAAACCCAGTAGGATTGGTTTTCGCTTTGGTAACAACCAGATAGCATACAGCTTCAAGCAATTGCAGATTCCTTTGGTGCAAGGGAAACTCAAAATATGGCTGTTAGTCGAAGTGGTTCCCAAAGCAACACCTTTTCTGTTATCAATCAAAGCAATGAAAAGCCTAGGGGCAAAGATTGATTTGGTCAATGAAACATGCTATCTAGAAACGCTGAAACGTTCCTTGCCGTTGAAGGAAAACGCCACAGGTCTCTTTGTGATCGATGTTGCTGATTTGTGCCATGAAACAACTTGTCATCATGTGGAAGCCGTCCACACAGTGTCAAGTGAGCCTAGCCTTGCCCCTCCGCCGGGACTCAGCCTTGAATCCATTGCCGATCATGCCGAATCGCCAAGAAGTCCTAGAGGGATTTCGCCAGTTGGCAGAAGAGATTCTCCAGAGTCTCAGGTGCCTGTTCACGATGCTATTTGCCATGACAAAGCCCCTGTCGCCCGAGGAGACAGTGACCGAACAGGAGATGGAGCCCATCCGACAATTGGTGAACGAGGTCAAGAGCCAGAGGATGAAGATCACAGAGCTCAGTCATTTGATCATGAGCCAACAACAATGTGCCCCAGTGAGTCCAACGAGTCTGGGTGGACCCTCATCCGACGCATGGGAGGCAATCGAAATGGAAGCCGAGGCAAATCAGAGCACCGAGGTACCAGGTACCAGCCAAGCTGCACAGGTCCATACTACTTCGGTCCCCATTGCTTTGGGACAGAATCTCATGACATCGACGAGTCAAGGCAAGTCTGGTATGAAGATTGCGGGCATTCCGCTTCGTGGGCACCATTCCCATGCAGCTGGAAGTCATTCCGCCGACAACCAGAGCGCCAACAGCCAGAATCAGCTCGCCCTCACCCAGGCAACTCTCGATTCATGGGGAAACAAGGTGGTGACCTGGGGAAAGAAGCACAAAGGGGATACCTACGTGACAACCTACGAAGGAGACAGTGGGTATGTCCAGTGGATCCTCGCCAGGATCGGATCATTGAACACCGAGCTGGAAGACTTCGCCAACTACGCGATCACACGTCGCCGACTGGAAGAAGCAGCTCGACAACAAGCCCTGCGATGAGTGAGTGGGAACCTGTGCCTGAGAAATCGATTCGATTTCAGCGATCCCAGCACCCGGAAGTAGCCATTTCAGAACATGATGAAGCTGCATGGTTGAAAGAAGTCTATAAGATCAATAACAGGGGGGGGAATTCATGTAAACAGTTGGATCTGTTAGAAGTGTATGCTTACCCCAACAGTGTCTTGACTGAAACTGCCATTGCTGCCAGACTTCATGCCAAAAGATTCACAAAAGAAGATGGAGACCTAGACACGCATGCTGGTAGGATCAAGTTGCTGAGTTGGATCGTTTTGTATCGTCCCAAACATGTCTGGATGGCACCCGAGTGTGCTCCCTGGTGCGCATGGAGCCGCTTCAATGCTTCACGTAGCCTGCAGAGTTTTGACCGAATACAGCAGAGCCAACAAGCTGCCCAGGTACATCTTAAGTTATGCAACCTCATTAGCAAGCTCCAGGTTTCTGAAAACCGCCATGCTCATCTTGAGAATCCCTGGACATCAGCTCTGTGGTCACAAAGGGCCGTTGAAGAATTTTTGAAAGCCTCGCTCCCCGCTCGTTTAGACCAATGCATGTTTGGTCTGAAACATCCAGAGAGCCATGATCCGATGGAGAAGAAAACCCGGATCCAGACCACGTCCCGTGAAATGTGGAAAGAACTGGATCAGAGAACATGTTTGCATGAGCATGCCCATGCCCATATTTCCGGGCAGTGCACTTTCCGAGGACATAGCATGCCGGTATCCAAGTTTGCAGGTTTCTATCCTAGGGGTTTTGCCAAAGCTGTCATAAAAGGGATTCTAAGAACTCAACATGGTCCCATAGAACAACCAGTTTTGCATGTAGAGACACTAGAGCCACCTGCAAAACGAGCTCGCATGTCCAAAGAATCAAGTGCAGAAAATAATCCAGAGCCATCTCCATGGAAGGAAATCTTTCAGATGTTGCAAACCGCTCTTCCGAAATCAGGTGTCAAAGATTTCACTAATCCTATGCATGAAATTTTTCAAGCCGTTCAAGGAATGATGCCAACTGCCAACATAGGTGTTCTCAAGGCTGGGAAAGGTCTGGATCGATACATCGCCGGAGAGAGCATTTGGCGTGAAGAGTTCCCGATTCGGCACACGATCATTTGGCACAGGACCTCTCGAATGATTGAAGATCTAGGTCAGGAAAACTGGATAAACCTATCCAGGTTGCAACAACACCGACGAGCCAAACCTAGCCATATCATGTTATGCATTTTTATGGGAAATGGTCCTGTTGTTCCCCAAGGTGCCAATTCTGGTCCGGACGAAGCTCCTGATCAGATCCGTTCCCATGCCATGCCTGCCGATGCATCAATTCAAGGAACAGCCCCTTCCGGACAAGGTATCTGTGCCGAGATACCACCATGGACACCATTGTCAGCCACAGTATCAGGACCAAAGTTTCTTTCTCTTTCTAGTGCTGATCAAGGGAAAATCCGAAAGCTCCATAGGAACTTAGGACATCCAACATCCGAGAAACTGGCACGCCACCTTGCCGAAATGCATACTGTTCCTCAGCTGGTCGAGGGTGCCCGAGACTTTCAGTGCGAATCATGCGCCGAGAGACATGCTCCTCAGAAGGCAACACCAGGCAACCTGAAGGATCCTATGGAATTCAATGAAAAAGTTTCCACGGATGGTTTTGATTGGAAAAGTCAAAGTGGTTTATCAGCATATGTTCTTCACATCCTTGACGATGCAACACGTTTTCATCTAGGAATAAGAACACAAAGAGATAGCCAGCTTTTAACAAAGAATTTCAAAACTATGTGGATGAGTTGGGCAGGTGCACCCTCTCAGGTCATGCATGATCAGGGAGGTGAGTTCATATCTGAGGAATGGAAAAGCTTTCTCCAGGAGCATGGAATGCAATCAATTCTCACTACGGCCCCATGGCAAAGAGGACGTATCGAGAGACATGGAGGGGTGATTAAAGAAATGCTTGATAGAATAGATCAAGAACAGCCAATAACAAATCTCAAGCAATTCGATGAAGCCTTATACCAATGTTTCCATGCTAAGAATACGCTTTCCATTGTCCAAGGATATAGTCCCGAGCAAGCCGTATTAGGGAAGGCATCCAAACTTCCAGCGTCAATCGTGTCAGACGAAGATCTGACTGCACATTTGACTTGTGATGGACAAGATCTTGCCTCAAACAGGTTCAAAGAGAAACTTGAACTTCGTGCTCTAGCAAGGTCTGCTTTCTCCAAAGCTGACAATAGCGCAGCCATCAGACGTGCGCTGAGCCACCAATCTCGTGGTGTCATGCACAGTTGGTCATGTGGACAGTTATGTATGTACTGGGACAAAAGAAAGGCGCCCAACATGTTAGAGAAGGGACGATGGTGTGGGCCAGCGCAAGTCGTATGTTCAGAATCCCGGACTGTTGTCTGGATCTCCCACCTCAATCGACTTTTGAGATGTGCACGAGAGAACCTGCGACCTGTCTCCCTGAGAGAATTCCAGAGACACTCCACATTTGCTCAAACATCAACCCAAGATCAATTGAATAGCATGGCCCAGCAGCTCAGGGAACGCCTTAGAGAACGCAGTGGAATGTTTCAATATTCAGACCTCAGTGACATTGGCCCAGTTGATAATCCCGAAAATAATCCTTTAATAAATAATCCCGATAACCAAAATCAACATAATCCCAATCAGAGCACACAGCCTGAAGAAGAACCAAACAGAAAGATCTCTATAGATATCACCACCGATACAGAAAGACTCAGAATAGCTCAGGAGACACCAGTTCCTGAATCGCCTGCGTCTGCACCACCTGTCGGAGGTAGTTCACAGTATGAAGCATCAATTGGCCCAACCAATTCTGATACGAACGAAGCCAGAGGTTCAGGTGACGATCCAATGGAAACAGAAGATGGGACTTCAGGTAATGTGACCATGGAACCCGTATACAATGCCGTCATGTTGGAAAATGCCCAGAATCCTGACATTTTGGTAGAAGATCAAGAATCTCACTGGCATCGACCTGATCAGTATGAGGTCGCCTGTGCTTCATTCTCTTTTGAGATCCCAAATCAACAGTTCCGAAAGTTCCTGCGTCAACCCGAGGAGCATCTTGACTGCCTTGTGGCCGCTGCAAAGAAATCCCGCAACGAGGTGGTATATCAAGATTTGACTCCCGAAGAAAAGAAGCTTTTTCAAGCAGCCAAGTGTAAGGAACTCAAGAGTTGGTTGGACACAAATACTGTCAAAGCTATCATGAGGGATAAAATACATCCAAGCCGAATAATGTCATCTCGATGGATATTGACTTGGAAAGAAGATCCCAATTCTTCCAGTGGGAGAAAAGCAAAGGCCCGATTAGTAGTCAAGGGTTTTCAAGATCCAGACATAGGAGAGCTATGCTCTGATTCACCAACATTAACAAGGGATTCCCGAATGCTACTTCTCCAGACTATTTGCAGCAAAAATTGGGTAGTTCAGTCCTTTGACATAACCACGGCATTCCTGAGAGGAAAATCAGATGACCGAGAACTGGCCATGGAAGCACCTCATGAGCTTAAGGAAATGATGAACATGGATAAGTCCCAAGTATGCTTACTTCAAGGAAACGCCTATGGTAGAGTAGATGCTCCGTTGCTTTTCTACCGTGAGTTTAGAAAGAGACTTGAAGAAGTTGGTTTTACTGCCCATCCCCTAGACAACTGCCTGTTTCTTTTGCGTAATGAAAAGGACCCAACTCTTTTGGATGGAATACTTGGAACCCACGTAGATGACGGTATCGGAGGAGGTAACCACCATTTTGATAAGGCTTTGGAAAGACTTCAGAAAACACTGCCGTTTGGATCAAGAGAATATTCCAAATTCAAATTTACCGGACTTGATATAGAACAACTACCCGACTACTCCATCAAAATTAACCAAGGAAGATACGTTCACAAAATTTCCCCAATTGATATCCCCAAACTACGCAGAAAAGATGAGCAGAGTCCAATTACCAGCCAAGAGATGACACAGCTCAGAGGTCTCTGTGGAAGCCTTCAATATGCTGCAGTCCACTCCCGACCAGATATAGCTACTAAGGTAGCAAACCTCCAAAAGGGGATCACCAGTGCGACAGTCGGCACACTTCTGGAAGGTAACCGAGTCCTAAAGGAGGCACAACAGGTTGCAGAAACATCCATCATTGTTCGTCCGATTCCCATCAACGATGTTTGCTTTGCTAGTTTTGGTGACGCCAGTTTTGCCTCTGCCAAACAATTGAGTGCACAGCAAGGTTTATTCATAATGGCTTGTACCCCCAAACTTTCTGTGAATGAAACATCAGAGTTTTCTCCGATAGTCTGGCATTCAAAACAAATTGGGAGAGTAGTGAGGTCAACCCTTAGTGCCGAAGCCTATTCGATGTCGAGCTCGCTCGATAAACTAACTTGGATAAGGAGTATGTGGGGTTTCATCCGTAATCCAAATTTTGAATGGCATCGACCAGAAACTGCACTTGAAAAGGAACATAAGGGTTTGATGATCACTGACTGTAAGTCGTTGTACGACCTCGTGACTAAAAATGCAGTCCCTAACTGCCAAGAATGGAGGACTACAATAGAGGTCATGCTTTTGAAAGAGCAATCCAAATCACATACAACTTGTCGCTGGGTTTCCACAGCAATCATGCTTGCAGATTGTTTAACCAAAGCAATGGACGCTACCTTTCTCAGAACTGTTCTTCACCTTGGAAAGTTCCGCATATACGACGAAGACCTGACGCTCAAACAGAACGCCACCCGTAAATTTGGGGTAACATGGATAAATGATAAAATGGGGTATTGAGTAACAATCGAATTTTAAAGAGTGACCAGTGTGAATTTTGCCAGTGTCCTGTCTTCCATTCGATTGTGCATCTCCGAGGGGTCACTTGATGCAGCCGCATCTTTCGAACATACGTGGCTCAAGTCCACGGGTGTTGCAGGAAAACGGCGGCGGGGACGCCATTTGCGCTTGTGCGTTGGGTGAAGGAACCATTTGTTTGTTCAGGTGATTTACTAGTTCTTTTGGGAAGACAGAGGACTGTCTTTTGGTGATTTCTGTTGATCTTACATAGATCTTGGTGGTTGGATACGAAACATCCTATCTCTTTGAGGCCAAGGAGGTGACTGGGTGTGGGAGCTACCAGTGTAGTGGTCATTCCACTTACAATATATATAGTATATATATATAATATATATATATATATAGCATATTTAGTTTTATAGAATATATTCAATGCACTTTTTCATGAAATGACATTTCGTTTTTCCTGGAATGAAACTGAAAGCTTCAGGAGATTTGCCTGGATGAGCCTCGATTGGGACCCTTGGAATTTCACGCACAGTTCAATGCACTGCGATCCTTCGGGGCGTTCCCCCAGCAATGCAGGTGGGACAGCCCTCGAAGTCCAAGAGTTTTTCCCTTAAAAACTGTAGTTCCAACATTTTCCAACATTTTCCCATCTCCAATACTGCAAATCGCAGAATTGATACATTGAAGGGAAAAAACATGAAAAAAACACTAGAATCATTTGTATTTTGGAGAATAAGTTACAATAAGTAAGATTTTCCAGAGACTTTTCATCAATTTTCATCATCACTTTCATCCATTTTCCAAGATTTCCAAGCAATCCGTCAACTTTTCGTGGATTTTCCAGGAACAGCAGCCTGGAGCATCTGGAGCTCTTCCAAGAGAGTCCTCCCTTAGGTCGCTTGCGGACGAAGAATCGAGGACATGAGGTGACGATCATCAGTTCATACATGGCCTTCTACGTGGTCTGTGTCGTCCCGCTTGGCACGTTGGAAAAGACGTTGGAACATACGTTGGAAAATACGTTTTAATGTGTGATGGATAGTTTTTTTTGAACATTGCCATATATTGCTGGCTGTTCAGTGATGAACTTGTTGGGATATGATATCGATATATAGAACAAGGCAACATGTTTCTGCAGCAGGGGGAAATATTTTCCGAAGATTCAATGTTTAATGATGCGTATTTGAGAATGGCAGCATTTAGCACATGCCAATTGTTTGGGGTACGTTCGATTTTTGAGATAGCCCCATACATGGCTAGCATATGGCACTCTCAGGAATACGACAAGCTTAGATACATTTTTTGATTGGTTCGCTCTCAATATTCTCTAGTGTTTTGTCTAGTTCTCACTTCTCAAAAAAGTTTCCATGTCCTGCCTTGTCGTTTTGCCAGGTGTCCATGATCTACTTCATGACAAATCCTCCCAACCATTTGTACAAGGAGCCCTGCTGATCAGCGCTTAGGAGTGTGTGGCTTCCTACTCAGGTCTGTCCAAAAATACCCCAAAATCCATTGATGAACAAAATTGGCTAATCATCATTTTCCCCATCAAAATGGCAGTAAAATGATGGTTTCATCATCATTTTCCCACATTTTTTAGGCAATTCCATGGGCTCAATCCATCTCAATCCTCGGCGCCTGGAACCTGGCAGATCTGGCAGGAAGTCGAATACCGCGCGCCGCGGTGTAAGATGGTCTCTGACGTGGATGTGGAAGAAAAGACCTGGAGAGAAAGCTGCTCCGCAAAGGTCGGAAAAGTTATGGGATTACTAGTGGATGCAACGAGAAAACTATGATTGTAACATCCAGGGTTGTTGGGATTTGTTGGGATATATGATATATAACTCCCAAAAACAGTTATGGGCCATATGGGTATATGATCATTTATAACTGGGACTGCACCTCCAATATATCAGATCCCTCCCATTGCCATATAGGCCCCCAAAATGATTTTTCATCCAATTCCAACACCGGTCCTGAAGGGGGTGTGGACTGTCAGGGGGGAAGAGATGATTTTTATTCGGTTGGTGTTGTCAAAGACTCATGACTTTTTTTTCATGTTTTCCACTATTGACTCACGGCTGAGTGATGGCTTGAAACTGGGAAAATCCCGTTTCATATCATGAAATCAAATTTGTTGGTCAAACATCTCCCATGAACCGTATGCAAAAAATTAGGCACTCCCCATGAAAAAAAACACCAGTGAATCATCCACCAATGGTGAATTATCCAGCAGTTTTCATCATCCACCAGTGATATATCCTCTATGTTTTTCTATGGTTTTCATCATCGAGCAGTTCTTCCACTTCTCCAAGGTTGGATAGGTTGGCTTGCTGTGAGTTGGGCAAGTCCTTGGGTGGCACGCTGGGGACACTCTCAGGCCTGACTGGCCTGGGACGTGAACGAACGGCAATGGTTCTTTTGTAAACAGCCACCATATAACCAATTATAACCAGATGATATTCATGGTAAACAGCAGGATTTTTCGTGGCTAATCATTGGTACCGATCTTTCTTTAGTGCCAAACTCACATGGTGGCCACGACTTTTTTAGAATGGAGCTGCTGAGTTGCCAAGCAAGAGCTTCCGGTGGATTTGGTAAAGATCTGCCAGGATGCTGCTATGACCAAGATCAGGGCGAGCGATTTGCCTCAAGTTGGTGGAAAAGAGATGCAAGCGCGGGAGTGCGCGGCACTGTTTGAGAAGCTTTGGAAGGAGGACATGCAACACATTTGGCATATTTTGGCATTCACATTTTCACTGACTTGTGTTGAACTTGGACAGGAACTGCTTTGAGCCCAATTGATTGAACAGCCCTGCAGGAAGTTGACCGATGTGGAGAATTCAAAGCAAGCCTTGCAAGGGTCATCATCAAGATCTATGGCATTCGAACCATGTTTTACTTGATGCTGATCATGGCGCTTCAGATCGTCGTGTCTCAAGTATACTCAGTTTATTTGGTTCAGAAAGCATTGAGTCTCCTAGCTGAATTTGTTTCGTGTGCAGCACTGGATGTCATCACTGGCTTGATGGGTGGTGTGACCGTTTGCATCTGGAGTTGACTTACAGGACCCAAGAAACCTGAGGTTATTTCCAATGGGTCCAGAATTACTGGCAGGAGCATGGAATTTTACCTGACCTTCGCGAGCCACTCTTCATGGCTATGGCGGTTTTTTCGGCTCTTCCCATGAGCAACATCTTGCTGAGCTCCATTAACAACCATGTGCCCAAGCTGCTTTTCAGATTCCTAGTGTTGGCTACACTAATCACATTTCATAGCCATGAATATAACACATTAATTATAACACTAATTATATGATATTATATATATATATATATCAATAATGGATGGGTTTAGGTTATATTAATACCCATTTATATACCCAGTATATAACACTCATATAACTTATATAACTTAAAACATCTTATAACCCATCAATACCCATCCATTCATAGCATTGCCGACTGGGTCGTCGCTGTGGACTGGATCCGAGGTCTCGTGCCGACTGGACCAGCTGCTCGGCGGCTGGATCTTGTCCATCGTGGTGCTCTAAAAATGGCGAAACAGCGTAAAAAAAACAACCTAACATGTCATCTTAGTATATCTTAGTTTAATCCAACAACCTTAATTCTTAATCTGAATTCTGATCAATCAACATGAAAAACGGGCAGTAAACCAACTGCTCAGTGCTTAATTCTGCTCAGGAGGCTCTGTGGTGGTCTCTCTTTGGCACTGTTCCGCAAAGCGCAACGGCTGCCATGCGCCAAGCTCAACGCGGACGCCGAGGGCCACGACGAGGAAGTCAACAAGGCACCCTGGGACAACGGTGGCCTAAAGGCTTGGTTGCGGCACATTTTTGGGCGCTTGAAGTCTACAATTCTACAAGAATGACATGTGTTGAAATCATTTGAAATCTGGAGATACCTGGAGGAAATGAGATGAACATGGATGAACTGATGGGAGTCTGGGCTTTGATTCCAAGCATTTTCAAAGGCGTTGGGGCCCCTTGGGGCCCCTTGGGGCCCCAAGGGTCCCAAGGGTTCAGCCAGTTACGCCAGGCCACTGGTGGGATTGTGCATATGATCCAAGCCGACCTGATGACTCTCATCAATTATGATGTGAACACCAACATGCAAGGCTGCTACACCTGGCTGTGCCTAGTCGGATGAGATTTTCAATGATTTTCATGCACTGAAATTCTACCCTGCCGTGACGGACTTTTGAACCATCTTTTTCCTATCTCATATATAAACGCAGATCCTTCATGATCCAACAGATTTCTTCTGAGAAGTCTTCGGTGAGGTGCATGTGTGTGAACTCCACCATCAGTGTTGTGATCTTGATGATCCTCTTGTGGAATCGCCTGAAAATGGCCACCTTTTGGGCCATCGCCGTGGCCTTTCCCATGGTTTTCTTCTCGATGGCAATGAGTGCTGGCTTGGGCCATGCCATGTTCCGCTTGCAGGAGCGGAGACGCCTTGTTGAGGCTGAAGACAATATGTAACATACATTAACATACCATAAAGGGAAGTATACTGTATACTGTATACTGTAGATGGGGATTTATATTGACATACCACGTTGACATACTATTTGATTTGAACAATTTTGAACATACTCTCTTGAAAGTCCGAGCTGTGTGTAGGACTGATGTATGACTTGTGTGGTTATTTTTAGTGTTAAACCACCCATGTCATGTTGGAGCTCCAACAATTTTGACCCATACCCATACTAACCATATATTACACATATGAGTCTAAAAGAATTACCAACATATCTAATATATTCCCCATATATTACCCACATATTTTCCACATCTTATCCATATATTAGCGATGTTTGTAGTGTGAGGAGTGCATGGACAAGCGCATCTCCACCTTGCGCGAAGTCCTCTTTGGCATCCGCGTGGTGAAATGTTACGCCTGGGAGGAGGCCATGCAGCGACGGATCTCGCAGATGCGCAAAGAGGAGGTGATCCGAGGGATGGTTTCGGCGGTTTTTTCGCCAGGGTCCATGGTGTTCGCAGAGACCCCCGAGTTCTGGCCACGTTGCAATTTGGAATTGGAAGAAACATAGCGAACAAAATGGTGGCGATGGTGGTGGTGGTGATGATGATGATGATGATGATGGATTTTTAGCAGTATGTATGCACCATTGTTGGCCGAAGCCATAAATATCATCAATGCCTTGCTTCCGGGATGGTTTTCTTTAAAAAACAACCATCCAACAAGCATCCCAATGGGATGATGCCCGACCAATACGTGGGATGCCACCAGGTTCGGAGTATCACCCGCTACTACAGTTTCCTGGGCATCTTTGTAGGGATCTTCCTCACCTTTCCAAGATTGCTGATCCTTGCGGGGATTTGGGGATACTCAGCCATTTATGGACATCATGATGTAGCTGGATGATGTGCATTTAGTCGCAGATCTTTTTATTTTCCCCTGACCATCAATCCACTCGAATTTCCGGAATCTTTTTGTAGTTTTTTGACCACCTGAAATACCTGAAGCAAATATCAGGTAGCCACGATCTTCACATGCATGCAAATCCTCTCCAACCTGAAGAACAACTGCGATTTGTTCACCAAATCCTTTGGTCGTGTCATTGTGATCCGCCCAAGTGTGCTCCGGATTGAGAACTTTCTCAAGATGACGGAAGCACCAGTGTTGCCGCCCGAGAAAACCCCAAGCTGGGTTTCCATGTGGCATCAGAGCATGGTCAGCGATGAGCCAATGCTGACACGCAACGCTCCGAGGAATTTGGTGTTGAAAGGCAGCTTCAAATGGGGTCCAGAGACTCCGGCAGTTCTTCATGATCTCAATTTAGAAGTGAGTCGCGGTTCTCTCATTGCCGTGGTAGGAGCCGTTGGGTCAGGCAAGAGTACACTGATGCAAGCGATTTTGGGAGAGCTTTATCCTGTGGATGAATCCGTGGCGCACATCAGCCGGCCAGAAGTGATTGCTTATTGTTCACAGATCCCTCACATTGCCGAAGGCACCTTGCGGGATAATATCATCTTCGGCCAAGAGCCGGATGAGGATCGCTACAAAGCAGCGATTCACGCTGCATCCCTGGAAAATGATTTGAAGATGTTCCCTGCGGGTGACAGAGTCCCCATCGGCAGCCGAGGGGTTGCACTTTCAGGTGGGCAACGTGCACGAATTTCGATGGCCAGAGCAGCGTACCATTTGGGTGCAGAGACTAGATGGATTAATGATAGATAGCCATAGAGATCTTGATTTTCGCGATGTTTTTTTGTTTCGGTTCCATTCCTGAATTTAACATGGAACCGCTTAAAATGGTCATATCTAATAGGACAATCATCTTCCAGACATTTTCGGTGTTCCATGTGAAATTTGGGGGGTGTTGACCTACCACAGAATTCACTAAAAATTCATGCACTTAAAGCTAAACCAACTTACCCTGTGGTAGTCTAAGATAGGCATGGTTACAATGACCAATTTATTGGTACATCGATGATTTGCCTTCCATGGATTCCATAGATTACCTTCGCCTGGCCGAAGCACCAAGGAGCTCATGCTGTTTGATGATCCTTTTGGTGCTGTGGATGCCCCCACCGCTATGGCCTTGCTGGAAAGGCTCCTTCTTGGTCCGCTGCTGAAGGGCAAGACTCGAGCATCGTGGCGGGACCATGGTTGGAGGATGTTTGAGGGGATGAGCCGGCTCAGATATAGCGGCGATAAACTGGTGCAACTGCTAGGCTTTTGACATTTTTTGACCCATAATTCCATAATAGTAAAAAGAAAATCAAAGAACGCATTTTGTGGTGATTAGTTCCATTCTGGAACATGGACCAAAAAAAACATTGGGGTGAAAAGCAGCAATTCTGCCTTAAGGTAGTGATACTTCAGCCGGATGCGGAGCGCCTTCGCCACTTTGACCAATTGGTGGTCCTCAGCAATGGACGTCTCGTGGAGAGTGGCACACCGGAAGAAGTCATGAAATCGCAGGAGCGGTCCGCTGGAGTCCGTCCTGGAACACAACATGTGGCCACAGTAAGAAACAGCTGCTTAATCTGCTTATAAAATTGCAGGAACAAGTTACTTAATTCTTATGGCAGAAAGCATGATGAAAGTACCTATGTCTATTTTGACTATTTTGGACTATATGGTATCTGCAAGGGTGCGTTTGCCTCATACATGATTGGCGCTGTTTCCCATCTGCATGAAGCGTTGATCATGTTGGATGACATGATGCAACTGAAGATGTCATTTTGCCATATGTCTGCAGATGTCAGAAAACACGCCAGACGACTGGTATGTTTTTTTTTGTTTTGCATCATGGAAATAAGCTCTTCCAAACATCGATGGCCTTTTCCACCTCTGGTTGATTCACAGTTACCCCAAATTGAACAACCACTGGGTTCAACCGTTTAACCACCATCTTTTTTTCCCAACAAGACATCACATATTAGTGCCAACATGTTCCAACCGGCAGGCCTACACAAGTCTGCTTCAAACAGCTCCCAGTACATCTGGTACCTTCTTGGACGAAGGGCCTGCCATGGTCCGATCTGCAACTCCCGACCGCGAGGAGAAAGCGGAGAATTCCTCCCTGCGGGAAGAGGAAGCTGAAGTTCGACCCACAGCAGAGATGGTGAGTTACTATTGTCGCATGGGAAAGTGGAGAAATATCTTGAATTGTTGCTTGATCTTCTTCATTCAGGTCTACATCTACCTTTTGTGCGACCTTGTCCTGGCGACATGGACCAACAAGATGTCCAAGACACCCGAGATGGATGACAAGCCGTACCTCTTTGGATATTTGTTTTGGCTGATTTTGGGGACGATTTTCTGGATCATTTGCTGGACCTTTGGTGAATTTTTCACCCTACGGATCTCTGCACAGATCCACGGGGACGTGTTGCGTCGCATTCTACGTGCTCCCATCGACCGCTTCTTCGACAAACACCCGGTGGGTCGGATCATGAACCGATTGTCGGCGGATTTGTCGGTGGTGGACCTCTACCTCTTTATGAAGGCCACCAGCACCATTGCGATTCTATACCAAACCTTGATTCCCCTGATGTATGTGCACAGCGTGCTGCCAGTGGCAGTTACCTTTCTGGCGATCCCCTTCTATTACCTCATTTGGTCCTTTTGCGTGCGATACTGGAACACCACAGTGCCATTGAGATACTGTATGTCCAGTGCGCGATCGGATGTCAATAGCTTGATTTCAGATGTGATGAACAACAATGTTGTGATCCGTGCATATCGGGATCAGGAGCGAATCTCTTTGGAGATGTGTGATGCCTTAGACAACCAGTTGAAGGCTGGATTGTTGGGTGATCGTGTCTTGAGAAGATGGCTGGTGAATCGTGTGGTCTTCATGTGGAGCTTCTACACGACCACTATGTATATGGTGGGCCTTTTGACTCTCAGCTACACATCAGACAGATGAGAAGTTTTCTGTTTCTTTAACTATGTTCTTTTGTGTTCAAAAATTCAAAAACACTAGAGTTTACACGGAGCCTTTCTCTTTTTTGTTTTCGGACAGCAACATATAACATATATTATAGAATATATATCGTATATTATGATCGACAGGAATGCGAGTAGCATTGGCCCTGGGACTTTGGGTCTTTGCTTGACCAATCTTCTCCTCTTGGAGACTCTCATTGAGCCCAATTTGGAAGCAGCCACTGGAGCCCAGTTCGAATTCATTGCCTTGTCTCGGATTCACGAGTACATGGGCGTGCCTCAGGAAAAGGATATGAGGAGCCGGATGAGCTGGTCCCGGTTTTTTGCCCATATTTTTATTGACATTTACCTTGGAAGAAAAATTCACTGGGTGAAAGTGGAATTGTGTAGACACGCATTGTTGATCATTGATGGTAGATTCTGTTAGATGATGATGTTGATGGATTTTGATGGTCCCATGGCCAACTAACATAGTTGATGTTGTAACAGGTCAGCCATCAGCTTTTGGAAGCCGCAGGACTTATGGAGACCAGCGCTATCGAAGCTTCACAGCCCGGCTTTCTGTGAAGCAATTGGGCAACTTGAAGTGGACTGCCTCTGAACGAGGCGAAGCGCTTCAGAGTTACAGAGGGTACATGAGAGTACTATGAAAGAGGCATCAATTTATAATTGTATATAATTATTTAAAAAAACAAACGACAATTTCTGTAAGTCGTCGCGTTTTGCGATGTCGTCATTTTTTTCGAACATCACGTCCATTCATGTTTCTTTTCCATCCTTCTTCTTCTTCAGTCTCTTAGAGGTTGAAAGATCACAGCAGCGAATCCGTCAGGTGTTGAGGTGTCGCGGCAGGGCAAGGCGAGACATCACGGTCGCTGTTCAGAAAGTCCATTTATGGCAACATTGGGTATGGAGATCGATAGAAACATATAGAAACTAAGTAACTAGGGGTCCTAGTTTTAAACATTTTGAACAGGTACCCTCTGGTAAACTAACATAACCATGGAAAATCACAATTTTTTAATGGGAAAACTCACTATAAACGGCCATTTTCTATGTTTGACATAACCAGAGGGTAGGTCATTGTTGGTTTCATCTTCGATTTTCACATATTTTCACGTTCCCAAAATCTCCAGAAAATTCAGCTGGCATAGCTGGCCGGAGGTGAACTCTTTTTACGGCAAGATTTTTTTTGGGATGTCGATCTATCCGATAGATCACCAATCATGATAGAATCTGATAGATCATAACAATGATGACATATGTTGAATTTAGATATTTCTTAATGATTTCTAAACGCTTCTAAACGGTTTTTCAGAATGTTTAACATAATGTTTAACACGGTTTTTCACGAAAAAGGCTGTAGGTCTAATGCCTTTCATCAGAAGCGAGAAATCAGACCTTGGGCAGGTGGTGCTGCAGTCCAATGCCGAGGGGACTGCCTTGGTCCCTGCCTTTGATGGCGGCAAAGGCGCCGCAAACGTGGCACGATGAGCTAAATGGCTATGTACTGCAGGGGGACATCCTGGGATCTACTGTAGTGGGATAATACTAAACAATCTGAGATGTTTAAATGATTTGTGTGTTTTTTTGGATGTTTCTTGATGACTTTGATCAGGAATGATACTGAATTTCATGGATTTTCACCCTTGGCTGATGATGAATTTCTGGCTTTTTGGGGTGTTTCTTTTTGGGATCCATTTCCATCAAGGCATTTCTTTTATGGGCAATGCAGTCAGGAAGCGAAGATTCCAACGAGGGATTCATATGATCAGACCGGACTTGGACGGAATTCCGAGGCATCTTTCGACCATTTTTCTGGAAGTACTAATCCGACCAATAACAGCATATAACAACATATAACAACAATAACAACATATAACCACATATAACAACATATAACAACATATAGCAACATATAACAACATACAACAACATATAACAGCCAATCAATATATACAATGTCTAAACAACCAATCTGATAATTCCCAGTATATTCCCAGTCTTTGGTTGGAAGTTGGATTCCAATCCATCACTTCAGGAGGTCGCGGTCGCTGGGGGGACCTCTGCCCTACCAGTCCCGAGCTTCAGAAGGCCCAACACCTTGGCTGAGAGCCATCCAAAATCATCCGAGAACTGTGGTCAGTTACCTCGCAAGAATCCCTGCAGCCCAAATGGGTCCACGGCAGTCTCAAAATTTGGGATAGTGATGATAGTGGGATACGCTAAACTTAACCAACAATTGCCCCATTCAACATAAACCATCATAAACCATTTTTGGGATTTTTTGGGCCCAACATTTTTGGGCAAATGACCCACATGTCCCAAGCTGGTTCAGCATCTAGGAATGTTGACCCATACTGATAGGATGCCACGGATTTGTCGGATCAATTGTGAAACGAGCCTGGCATGTGCTGTGGCACACAAGTGGCGCTCCCCCGTTCAGTCTAAAGCATCACGGTGGACATTTGCTGCTCGTTCCAATGAAACAAGTGATTTCTTGGGTTCCAAAGCTTAAGATGCTTAAGACATTCCAAAAAAGCGTATGGTAAGACCGTGAAATCCCATCATGCTTAGTAGACTTACCCTCGGGTAATCAACCGTGGCAATGGGAGATCCCCAATAGATGAAGGGTTTTAATAGGACAATCATGGAACATCATCTATAATGATTTTCAGTTGCCATGTTTGATTACGGAGGGTACACGACATATCTAAAGATGACGCCTTTAATCTAGGTCCAAGATGGAGAAATTCACGGATAGTGTAGCCACTCACTCATGGGATATTTGTAGCCTCTCAGATTTAGGCCACCATCCTGGCTAAAATCATCAAGTCCGAGTGGGTGAACTGAGTACCTCAACCATTCTTCACCTACAATCCACAGTATTCGGATGGTTGTTTCTGATTTTTGCATATTTTTGCTCTCCGGGCCTTCCCGCCATTTCTGAACCATCCAATTGGCCCATATTGGCCCACTCGACAGGCGGAAGATTGGCATCGCATCGTCTCAGTGAATGACGTGACGAGCAATGCCAAGGGGATGGCCCAGGAGCTCTGCCGCCACAAAGTTTCAGCAGTGAGCTTTGCAGGAAACCAGCAGGCAAGGTATGCCATGCTATGCCGGGTATGCCGATGTTTTTTATGGCATGAAATGGCCATGAAATGACGTCCGCCATGATGGAGACTTGAAAATTCGGCATCTGTAGCCACTGTAGCCATAAGAACAGTGATATATCCCTCATGTTGTTGACTGGAGAGTCCCAGCTTGTCCCAGCTGTCCGCTTTGGCGCAAGCCGGCAGGTCTTGTTGGATGTCCAAAGTGGCTGGCTCTATGATGGAGCGCAAATCAAAGTGGAGAGTATCCGTGCAGGTTATGGTGACATACAGCGAGATGTGCTAAAGAACGTCAGCCTTACTTTTGAGCCGCGTACCAAGGCGCCACCTGGGAAGGCCAATTGTCATTCTTGGCGGTCTTGGGATTCACATCCAATATACATCCAATGATTTGAATGGATTTCTATGGATGTCAGTATCAAACGCTCACGGACGCCCACACTAGTTCCAAGACGCTTTCCTGTTAAAGATTCCTTTGATTTTCAAAAATAGAAAGCCCAATCAGCCTTTCCAAAAATTGGTTTTCCAGGTGGGTATCGTGGGCACCACGGGCTGCGGTAAGAGCAGCTTCCTCCTGGTCCTGCTGCGCGTGTTGGAGCCGCGCGGCGGGCGGGTGCTGCTCAACGCCGTGGACACCAGAGACATTGGGCTGGCAACGCTACGAGAAGCCATGGGTTTGGTGCCACAGGTTGGGGAAAATCTCGTGAGTTGGGGCTGGAGGGGGCTGGAGATGGCTGGAGATTTTTGGATAGATTTTTGGTTCGCTTTTTGGATGTTGAAGATGTGAATTTGATGATGAGGAATGTTGAAAATGGAGGATACTGGTCAACATTCGATATTTAACATAGATAGAGCAATATAAGATCTACAACATAGGTTGGCACCCTTATATGATCAGCCTGATCAGCCCATGTTTTTCCACCGTTCGCAGCACCAGAGGATCCAGTACTTTTTTCGGGCACTTTGCGGCACAACCTGGATCCCTTCGAGCAGTTCACGGAGGGCCGCATTTTGGAGGCGGAGATGGGGTGGTTTCACCATTTTGATGGTATAATGTGGAATACTGATGAATCATGGGGATATTTTGGGGATAATTTATTAATTTATGATAATTTAAGGTTTCTGTTTTTTTTCCAACACGATGATTCTTAATATGATTCTTGGCGTCTGAAAATGATTGGTATACCGGTAGACATTACAATTTTCATGGGGAAACTGAGGTTTAAACCAGTGGATGGAATGGGGTACCTTTTCCAGGTCTGATGGCTTAGACCATCTTAAACCCTAGGTTTTTCCATCAATTTTGGGGGGATGAAGATCATTTTACCATCATTTCACCCGCGATTTTCCAGGTCAAAAACCAAGGCCCCAGCGTTTTGTCCAGGCGCTCCGAGTGGCGGGTCTGGCCGAGATGGTCGCAGCGTTTCCCAAGAAATTGGAGCATCAGATCAGCGACGAAGGTGGGGGGTCCAACCAGCTGGGCCACATTTTTCATCATTTTTCCAGGGTTTTTTGGGTGTGGAACCATAGCCACTATGATTTTTGGAACGCCACTGTGATGTTTGGGAAAACTTGGGAATTCTTGTACACCAGAACATGTTTGGATTTTTTTGTTGTGCTCATCCGCAGTAACTTGGGACGCAGTAACCACCAGGCAGCAACCTGAGCTTCGGAGAGCGACAGCTGGTCTGCCTGGCGCGGATGGTGCTGCGGCAACCCGCGGTGTTGCTGCTGGATGAAGCGACGTCGGCGATCGATCCCAGTACCCAAGAGAAGGCCCATGGGCCGGGGTGGGTTGGCCATAGGGATGGAGGGTGGGGATGGGGATGGGGATGGGGATGGGGATTGGGTTGAAATCCTAAACTGATTTCGAAAATCCGAAAAAGTTGACGGATTTTTTTTCAGAATAAGCGAGGATCTAACCACTAGGACCACTAGGAACTGGATATTACCAGGATGAGTTCCGAAAATAGGACCGTGGAGAACCCTCGGGATGACTCCTGGAGGTTCTCTAATTTTGACCCTTTCTGTGCAGCCAGTCCAGGCATTTAGGGTTACACTCTCCAAAAAATGGAGCATACCCACGATTCGTGGCGGTGGTGTACTGTAGCAAATCATTTCCACATACAAAAACATCATAACATCATATTATTTAATGGCAATTTGATGGCCATCTTCAGCGTCTTCATCTCCCAGGTGCAGGAGACTATCAACTCGGCATTTCCAAGTCTGCAGCTTAGATGTCGCCGATGTCTAATTTAGTAACCTTCTGCTGTTTCACACTTTAGGCAACGTTACTATCTGGTTTCCATGTCACCACAGAAGTAAACTTTTTGTAACCAGGTGAACTGCTTATCATATCTTTAAAGATAGTTGAAGTGGATTTCTCTCACTTTGTGCTGCTTCTCAAAGAACAAGGCTCAACCCTTGTGGCAGTGGCCCATCGGCTGCTTGGATTCAGCCATGCCCGGGCTTCGAAGCACGAAAGCGTCATCACAACAACCGAGCTTTGAAGGGGATTGGATTTGATTCTCTGAGATCAGGATTTGATTTTCCAATTGATTGATATCCATATTTTTTTAAAATATCATCAGACACATCCAACATCCATCCGGCCTAACGACCGCATAAAGATGCAGAAAAGTTATTTTCCACTCCATTGTAATCGGAATCGTTGCATTTTCCCCATTTTCTAAGGGGTTGCTAAGTTGCAATGTGCCTATCAATTTCAGAAGGCCAGGCCGGAGAATTATGAATCACCAAAAACCATCAAAAACGATCAACAAAAGCGGTCAACAGCTATCACAAACAACCGTGAAAAGCATCAATTCATCCCAATTTTGGCCGCATATGTCATCATATTTCCATATATTTCCATATATTGCCATGTATTTCTATAAATTTCCTGCCTCCGAGGCTGGAAACCATCATGGACTTTGATCAGGTGGTCGTTTTGGAGAAGGGCAGCGTGGCAGAGCAGGGCTCCGCCCAAGAGCTTCGCGAGAAGCCGCAGGGCTTGTTTCGAAGGATGCTGGCGGCCAAGCGATGATGGTGGGGATGGGGGTTGGGTGGGGCCCTGAGGATGGGGGATACCAAGCCACTGATGGATTTCATCATTTTTCCTATGAACACTTGGTATTTCAAGGGTTTTTTTCGGCAGACACCTCATTTTCAGACACGCGCACCTGATGAAGGATGACTAGAATATATGGTCGGACTTCAAAAGATGGGAAACCCAGGAAAGAAATCATTTGTTGATTACTGTAATCCCATCCCCCTAAGATTAAACAACCCATCAATGGACCCTACTTCAAGTGGTTTCATCCCTACTAAAAACCCATGGGGGTATTTGATATGAACGGGGGATGGGATTAAGATTCGCCTGGGATGGGCCTTGCAGGCTGCGGTGGCAAAATGGGCGCACATGGATGGCATAGATGTGCAGCACTGCAGCCCCGCCCATGTGGGAAAGAGGTTTAGTTCGCCCGTGAAAACATGTAAATGCTGAGACGTTGTGTAGTTGAAGCTGATCTATGGATGATTTGTGGCAAGGCAATTCGAAATTGTCGCCCATCATTTTGCTAATAGCCTGAAAGAGGCGGTGAAAAAGAGACGCTTCCCAGACTGACTGCCTTTGGTATGTGGGTCGAAAATAGGGTGCCTCTAAATTTTGGTGTTTAATCATCTTCAAACATGTTTGATCATCAATTCCCTATTAAAATGGCAATCTTGGTTGATGTCTCATGTTCAGACATAACCATGTACGTTTTGCCACTTGTCTCAAGGCGCAGCAGTCGCGGACGGACGCCGTGGCCTCTGATTCCCAGTGATTCACGGTTTTTTTTTCACCTTGCGGAGGACCGAAGGTCAAGGAATGACAGGGACATGGCAACGTCGCCTCAGCAAAAGCTGCTGGCTCAAAGTGAATTTGAATGGTGAAGGCCAGCAACACCAACCAACACAGAGATGCACACAAGATACATGCCCTTACATACAAGCATCAACTAGTCACCAGGCCAGGAAAAATTAGCATGGACCCGACCATGAAAAAATGCAAGACTGAGAGATTATCTGATGCTGATTCAATCTCCAAATCCTCATGTGTAAGTCCAAGATGGGGGGCATCACCTACTTTGTTTAAACATGTATCAACCATAATTCAACCATAATTCAACCATCCCAGCATTTCAAGGTACCCATTGCTGCTCGATGCAGTCGTGATGAATGGCTACTTCAAATCCGAGTCTGGGAAGGTCAAAGCTGAGAGGGGAAGCACCCGATGGGTCTACAACAACTTCCTTCGGAAACAGACCAAACTGCGCTGGGTCTGTGGCTTGTGCAATGTTTGGTGCAAAGATGAAAACGGCTTCAAATGTCATTTGGAACATGAAAATCATATCCGAAAATCCGAGATTGCACGGAAAAGCAAAGCGCCGGACTTCAAGATGAGTCCTCGAGATGAGGCATTTGCGGCTAGCTTCGTGCAATATTTGGCGCAGAACTACTTGAATCGAAAGGTCCTTCTACATGAAGTCTATCGAGAAATGTATCCGGACGATCGCTTTCAGAGATTGATGCAGGACACTTGCTGGGGCAGCCTGGGCACTTTCATCAATGCACTGAGCAAAGCTGGTGAATGTGAAGCGGTGAAAGGGCCGAAAGGCTGGGTAGTTCGGATTGACCAGGACATGTTGATTGCTGCCGAAGCCGAGCGGGACGCCAGGGACCAGGAAAACCGGGAAAACCGGGAAAACCGGGAAGACCCGGGAACTGGCGAAGCACCTGGCGACGTCGATGGTGAGGCATCGTGTTTCCTCGCTCAGAACGATGCAACGGTGCCTGCAGTGCCTGAGGCCAGATCCAAAAGGATGCAAGCCTCGTGGGCCGCGACCCTGACGCCACCGGCTCCCAAACGAAGAAAGGATGACGGTGGGGCACGGCGTGCAGCGGCCTTGGCACGGGAAGCCAAGGCGGAACGGAGCGTTGAGGAAGCTCCGGAAGCGACCTTGGGATCCAATGACCGAGGAAAGGTTACCTTTCAGCTGGGCGCTCGGCCCAAGGACAAAGATCTGCCGAAACTGGCGTCCATGGCGTCAATGCCACTTTCTTCTGATTCACACTGTAGCACTGTTTCCACGTTTTTTTGGCCACCAGGTCTCGTGGTGAAGGTGCTTTGTACCGAAGCTTTGGCAGGCAAGGCTGCAGGGCTGAAGGCTGAGACGCTGGAATCCTTGGATTGCAGCATGGTCCAGGTGCGTTTGCTCAAAGCCGTGGATGGTAAAGAGAACTTGCTGATCTCGGTGAGACCTGAGCTGCTGGAGACCGTGTTGCCCAAACTGGGCAGTCCTGTGCTGGTCTTGGAAGGAAGCGATGACGAGAGCATGGAAGGCATTTTGGACTCCGTGCAGACGGAGTCCTACAGTTGTACTGTTCAAATTGGAAGCTGCAAAGTATCCGGCTTGCCATATGAGCGCGTTTGCAAGATGGCAGCATGAAACAGTGCAGCCGGAATTGCAGCAAGATTTTGTCACACCATGTCATATATGGGGTTTCCTGAAATAAATGCCCCAAAAATTCAGTGTTTTTTCATGGTTTTGAAATATCATGACTCTTATATTCAACTTACTTTAATTCATTTAAATATACCATACACTTATTGACTTATGAATTTAATTGAACCATATTGGGGTATCCTCCCCTTTTCGGACAAACCCATTTTGTGTGTCTTGGACTTTTGACTCAAGGCCGAGAGCAGCCACAGCCAAGTCGGAAACCTCGCCACGCACCAAGTTGGTGAATGTTCCATTGGTTAATATGGGCTAGTCACCACTTTTCCTATATGGGGATGGATCAATACCTATGAAAATACCAGCTATTTAGGGGGATGAACATCCATAAATCCCAGCTATTTTGATGTTCACCAGGGCCATATTTTTCTATATATTCATAGCTGTTTTGGTGGTAATAGCATGGTATGCCCATGGTAAATACATGTAAATACCATGGTATAGCCCATTTTCAGACAGCCACTGTTTCCCTGTGTCTCTCTGCCAAGGCCGCGGAAGACTGACATTCAGAGCCCGCGGCACTAGCAGCAACGTCAGCGCCAGGTGGCTGTTGTTAGTGAAACATGAGGTAAAAACAACAACAACAACAACAACAACAACAACAACAACAACAACAACAACAACAACAACAACAACAACAACAACAACAACAACAACAACAACAACACACAACAACACACAACAACACACAACAACACACAACAACACACAACAACACACAACAACACACAACAACACACAACAACACACAACAACACACAACAACACAACAACACAACAACAACACAACAACACACAACAACACACAACAACACACAACAACACACAACAACACACAACAACACACAACAACACACAACAACACGCAACAACACACAACAACACGCAACAACACACAACAACACACAACAACACACAACAACACACAACAACACACAACAACACAACAACACACAACAACACACAACAACACACAACAACACACAACAACACACAACAACACACAACAACACACAACAACACACAACAACACACAATAACACACAACACACAACAACACACAACAACACACAACAACACACACAACAACACACAACAACACACACACAACAACACACAACAACACACCACAACACACAACAACACACAACAACACACGCAACACACAACAACACAACAACACAACAACAACACAACAACAACAACAACGACAACAACAACGACAACAACGACAACAACAACACACAACAACACACAACAACAACAACAACAACAACAACAACAACAACAACAACAACAACAACAACAACAACAACAACAACAACAACAACAACAACAACAACAACAACAACAACAACAACAACAACAACAACAACAACAACAACAACAACAGCAACAGCAACAGCAACAGCAACAGCAACAGCAACAGCAACAGCAACAACAACAACAACAACAACAACAACAACAATATGAAACAACATTCAGATGATAATATACACATAAAACATCATAAAACTTATAAGTGTGCACTTGGCATCACGACTGGCCATTGTTATGACTCACTTCATCTTGTAAACGCCAACGAATTCGCGGGTACCACTCTGCTGTTCAACCTTGTGTAATTTGCAGAATATTGAACCAGTCGATGGTGTCCTAGCCCTTACTATCCAGAGTGTGTACCCTGTTGCGCAAACCTGCGCAAAACCCAGAGCGGTAATTGAATGTCATAGGCAGGGCAGACCGGCTTGCGAGTAGAGCGGTGCAATATGAACTGCTACTTGTTAGATGCAATTTGACGGCACTTGACCAATCGGTGTTGTATTCCTGCGCGCACCGACGCACGCTCAGACCTCCAGATTCAATAATTGATAATAATTGTCATAGTCAACAGATGTCAATTATTATTTTTTATCTACAAAAAGGGCTGCAGCATGCTACGGCAGGCTTTTTTTTTGTCCGCTTGTTAATCAGATTTTCCCCTTCAATTACCATCAAATTGCCACCCAGGATACTCCCAGGATCATATAATGCCATGTTCCTCCACTAGGCACAGCCAGGCTGGTTTGATGATTCTGATGTCGCTCTTCTCGATTCTGGCTCCCTGGAACCCTGGAACTTACCAGACTAAGCTGAAATGGGCGCTCGAAACATGGGCGACCAAGAGCTTGGCAGAAAAAACCCAGCGCGCCACCGCGAGAGCTGCGGATATTGAAATCCTAATATCATCCCCCAAGATTCAACACCTCAAAAAGTTGGGATCATAATAATGGATCCAAAAATACATTCCAATATATTCCAATACCAAAGTTTCGGCCATGGGGGTGTCTTACATATGAGGGCAGGGATTACTCATGGATTTTGGGGCTGAATCTAGAGGTTTCTAATAAACGGTAACGACATTTAAATATGTGGAGGGCGGGCCAGACCGCGAGGCCCCGGAGGTAGTATGAAATACCAGTTCGTATATCTGAATGTAGTTGCAGTATGTTTAAATGAATTGGATTCCGTATGTTTAAAATGGCTGGGCGGGCCAAGGAAAACCTTCCCAGAGGTAGTCTAAAATACCTGTTCGTATATTTAAAAATCCGTATATTTAAAAGTAGTTACCGAAGTGCGTTGGGAGAAGATGCATTGCCGAGATGTGGTTCCCCTTACCACTTCTTGGAGGGAACAGACCACCGGGCTTGAAATTGGACGGACGTGGCTTGTGCGTGGAAATGGTGGCCCAAAGACTTCTAGGAGACTTCAGAACTAATAGAAACTATGATGATATTGATTAGGAAATGGATCTGGTTTTGTGTGTAGCTCGCAGTCTGCTAAACATACATATCATTGTCCACACATTGGACGTGCATTAAGCAGCCCATGTACAGACTGACACATTCTGGCGTAGGTGAGGTTTCTCCCATTTAAGAAAACCCTCCATTTTTCATGGGGAATATCCAACAGGCCATGTAAGACACTGAACTTTCCACACTGCTTCAGCTGATGAGCGAAGAGCAAGAGATCAGCGAGGCCGAGCAAACATCGCTGCTCCGGTCTTGAAAGGGTTGTGATGAATGTCATGACTTTCCCCATTCATATTCCGGTATTCGCTATCTTGAAGAAGTTTGCAACAAACTTGAAGTGAACTTCTTGTGCAGTTACTCGTGTATACTCATCAACTGCAAAAGGGTCTGAGTTGTAGAACACTTGTACCGCATCACGCGGCCACACACACAAACACACACGATTTGATGTGGGAACTTTGTTGATTGTATTTCAAAGCAGAAACGGCATTGGAAACCTTGGTTAAAAATCGTGAGGATTCAGGAAGAATTTTTGAACAGTGATGAAGAATGCATACCCTCTGGTAAACTAACATAACTATGGAAAATCACCATTTTTAATGGGAAAATCCACTATAAATCACCATTTTCAATAGCTATGTTAAATTACCAGAGGGTTCCTTGAAACATCTTGAAACCATCCCCCCGGACTTTCAAAACAGCCCGCTTTGAGAGGATGTGGAGCCTTGGATTGCTCAGACGCAGGCGAGAGAAACTTCGTCGAAACCAGCGATGCGAAGCGATGCGAAGCGGCAAGGATTTTCCCTCAAGAAATCATAAGAAATCCATGGTTCACCGATCATCTCTGTCCACCAAGATGATCCATGCAGAGGCATCGTTGGGAGCATGCATTGCTCGCCCACGTTTGCTGACTGAGCGCCTCAGGCTGGGGCGCTGGATGAACTCTCGGCGACCCGGAACACGTTTGGCATCAAATAGTATCAACTAGTCAATGTGCTACAGCATGGTAAAGCCCCAAAGCCCCAACCAGTGGTTACCCCCCAACCTTCGATGTATCCAAATGGATGGCATAGACCCATGACGATCCCACTTAGCCGAGCCGCTTCCCTGCTTCCCTTCGCAGGAAGCCACCCTTCCGCTTCCTCTTTGACATAGCTGTTGAGGCACTTTTTGGAACTTATCGCATCCGGTTGAGGCCGTAGCCAAAGGCTGATCCAAAATCTAAAATGAGAGAACATAAGAGAAACATATTGGCTAAGTACTGGCTAAAGTACTGCTATCTTACTAAGATCTGTTCAGATTTACTAAGTATATATACAGTATATAGATCTAAGTAGCATTAGCCATGTTTTCATCCATCCCATTCCGCAGTTCATCACTGATCTCACTGTTTCAGGTGTCGCGCCAGACGGGCTTCGGCGTAGCCGAGCTCTTTGGTGCGAGCGAAGCTGGTCTCCCCGAGAAAACCACAGCGCCCAGCGCCCGGGAAGAGAAGGTGCCGTCAGTGCCGTCAGTGCCGTGCTGATCCGTGCTGCGAGCTGCTGCTGTAAACTTTCGATGCGCCTGGCAGGTAGACTTTCTTCAGCGCACCTTGGCGCAGTGAAATCAAATTGAACATCGAAATATGATGCCAAATAATGTTAAATGTGATTTCTCAGTGGAACCCTTTCTGAACAACAATCGCATGAAGCGGTTTCCGATGAACCTTAGGATGGATCTCTGTCACCGCTGCTGCGTTGCCATCGCATGCAGAAGCTTTGGCAGAGGCGAGGCAATTCATGTGCTGTGCTTCAAGCAAGTTATTTGAACTACGAGCATAACCCTCAGGTTCATGATTAGTAAGTGGCAACAAGGACCTCGGGTGAGAAAAGCCCTGGTGTGCGCAAGCCCGCGTCGTGTAAGTACCAGTGTGAGCCCCTCCTGCGGGCCAGCGGGTAAGCAAAAACTGCGTGCGCAAAGCGTAAGCTGGAAGCGAAAGCATTTCCTAAGCGCCTTCGGGCAGACAAGACCTTTTGATCACGGCTCAGTTGTCTATCTCATTTTGATTGAGCGCGGATTGGCGGAAATTTTCACCGCAGCCACTCTTCACTGCACTGTCATGATTTATCATTATTCCATCATCATTATTCACCATCTTATCATTGTTCATTATTGCTTCTTCAACTCTTGTTCCCTTCTCACAGTCTCACGATCAGAGCCGAGGTCTCAGTGGTAGATGTGGTTTGTGGCGTTCAACCTGCACGCACCAACTACTTCCTGCAGTGCCTTTGCGCTGCGGCCTTTCAGCCGGAGGACGATCACGGTCCGGCAGGTTTTTGTGGCTTATTGATCAACCTTTGAATGAATATCAATGACATGTTTCGGGGATTTTAGGGGTATGAGATGGTATGAGCATAGAACATAGAAAAGTCCAAGCGGCTTTGATGAGAACCAATAGAAATGTCGATTTTTGCATGGAAGACATGGACAACACAGATGTTGACAGGTCTCGGGCCATCCATGACGTTAGGTCCCACCTGTCAGGTTTGTTTGCCCTTGCAGTGTATGTTGAGGAGCCCACAGAACCGTCGGGAGAAAACTGGCCCGATGATGGAGCCTAAGTTTGCCACTGCGCTTTGGGGGATTGATTGGTACTTGTACAGTATGTCAGATTCCTACAATGTATCATGATATATATATATATATATCACATTGGTGGCAACACATAGCAATACTGACAACTCTTCATTTGCTGCAACGCTTCACTGCAGGGTCGATTTCGTCGATGCTGAGGTAGATGCAGCTGCTCCAGAGGTGCCATCCACAACGATTGGTGGAACAAGGGCATTGCATGATGTGCCGGGGCACGTGCCACGGTCAAAAGATGGCCTGTTTACCCTCTGGTAATTTAACATAACTATTGAAAATCACCATTTTTAATGGGAAAATCCACTATAAATGGTCATTTTCTGTTTTCGAAGAAAAGATAGAAAAGGAATGGTCATCACCCCACTACTGAACAGAGGTTGATATACCCATTGTAGGAAATCTCTAACGGTGCTGGAGTCACCATACCCCACATGCCATGTTTTGACCGTTCGGAACACAGGGGTTTGAGACACATCCTCAAGGGCCGGCCTCAAAACAGGAATCAGAGCGAAGAGACGAGGCCAGGGACAGGAGCTCAAATGCAGGTGTTACATGGTGTTCACCCATTGTGGATCCCAGAGATCCCAGAGATCCCAGAGATGGTGATGAAAATTTGCGGAGATTTGAGATGTGGAATGATGTGGACAGAATCTCTTACCAGCCATGTTAGGTATGGATGGTGCACCTTGAATTGGGAGCCACTAGCCGACTAGCCCGCAGCCCCAAAACCAGCTGCGTAGCTGCGTAGGCAGTGCCACCTGATGCGCCTGTCGTGGAGCCTCAGCCAGCCGTTGAGGCTGGGATTTGGTAACAATAGAGGAAAGTCCCACCCCCACAGCTGGATCTGTGATGAGAACTGCCGACATCTTCTTGCCAGGTACCAGAGGTGAGAGCTGCACGGGAAGCAGCCGAAAAGGCAGCTGCACAGCTGGATCTTGGGCCCTTCGGGGAATGTCATAAAGTTGAGGATTTAAACAGTCTGCAAAAAGGACTCCATGTCTCAGTCGTGCATCGCATGAGTTTCCGCCATTTTGGGACACAGCCCAAAGACACAGGCGGCAGCACAAAAGAAGGCAGCACAGGAAGAGTGGGCTCGCATCCAGGCTTGGACATTTGGGAGATCTTGGGAGGAAATGTCTGGAACAGATTCAATACAGGCTTCGTGCCAGGATTCAGACAATTTCGTGGTTTTCCTAAGTTGAATATCCCAAACATTCCCAAACCATTGGTTTCCCCACTTATAAAATGATCAGTTTGTATGATTTCTTGGGTTCTTGACTTTAGATGATTGTAGGAGCCCCTGATTCAATGACAAAATGTCGCATGGTGACTTTGAACATGGTGATCTGACTGCTGAGATCTTCGGGCTCAGATGGCGTGCCGCTGTTGTTGATTTCACCATGCAGATTTTCGTGAAGACTCTGACTGGCCGGACCCTGACCTGTGAAGTTGAGCCAACGACCAAGGTGGGCCCAGCCCTTTCCATCCCCATCTCGAATCTGTCTGGAGCCACTGGCATCAGCATCGCCAAGATCAAGGGAAGCTCATCCACCTCCGTCTTGGTGAAGGCTGCAGCCCAGGAACTGGCTCGATTTTGGAAGGGCGATGGCTTGCCAGTTCGGCAGTACTTAGAAACCAATGTCATCAAACCTCCTTTGTCCCCCGGCTGAAGCTGAAGCGATTTTTTTTGAATGTTTTCACAATGGTAAATCTACACCAAGTGGGAAATCCAGAGGCGGTTGTTTGTTGATGTTTGTTGCCCCATCCTAAAATTACAGCAAATCAGGCTCAAGTATCTCGGGCCGGAAGGCGCTCACTGCATTTGCCTGGACCCTACTGATTCACCTGCTTCATTGGATGAGTTGCTGATCGAAGTCAGCCGATTTTTCATTTTAAAGGCTGTGAACAGCGACACGGCAGCGCCAAAGCTTGCGCGTGACGTTCCAAGAACGCTTGGCAGACCCAGGAAGCGAGCCAGGACAGCGGGTGAAGATCAAGGAGCACAACTCTCGCCCAGCAGGGACGTGGATCTGACTGCCGGGTTTGCTTGAGAGAAGTTTCGTTCATTCCGGGGAAATCGTTTGCATTTTATAGGAATTCTTAGGAGAATTTTGGTTTTTTTTTGGTGGTCCCCAAAGCAGCTCTAAGGATCTGGCATGCGATGCTCTTGTTTCCGCAGATCTATTACAAGCTGTGTATGAGTTTGACCGGTGAGCTGATTTGCCATGATCCAAGATCCGATCAGAACCAACAGGACCGATACCTGATGACGTACAAAAAGTATGCCAGGCTATTTGGAAAAGCACCACCCTCTCGGTTCTGGCCACTGCCAGCAAACTGGGAATTGGATCAAGAACTCTCTAAGGATGGGATGAGTCTGCAAGGAATGATCCAACAGAAGGAAGGCATACCTACCGATCAACAGAGATTGATGCTGGCTGGGGTACAGCTTGAAGAAGATCGTTCCCTCAAGGATTATGACATCCAACCGGAGGCTACTCTGCTTCTGGTCTTGAAGTTGCGTGGCTGCTAGAGTTGACTGTTGCACTGGGGAGTGGCACAAGGCCTTCTTCCTACTGAGCTTTCGTAGGTATCAAGCTAATGCACCCACTGGCGACAACCAAGTCGCCCGCAATTCATTCCTTCCGCCAGTGATAAAGGCAGATTGCTTGCAAGTCCCTGCCGCTTCAGACTGGGAACAGCCTGGGGAATTTTGTGGTAAACACAGTCCCATGGATTTTTGCATGCCGTGGAAGCATTACTACATGTGCTACAATAATCATCAATAATCTGGGTAAATTATAACGACCTCACTGCGACCTCACTGGAATCATGGATAGTAAGGGGAATCATCACCAAATGGCCTTAATTCAGGTTGGTGAATTATTATAATTTACCCAGAATAATCCAACCATGGTATTTGTTCCAGTTGGATCCAGTTGGCAAGCGGGTGAAGTGAAACCTTGTTTTGTCAGGCGGCGCGAGAGGATAGGGCGTCAAGGACTCAGACAACATGCAGTCACCATGCGAAGATCTCAGCACATATGTGCTGGCCATTTGCGTACTCGTCACCCCATTTATATCCATGATTTACAGCACTTCATATATCAGAATAAAACATATCTATCTATCTTTCTATCTATCTATCTATCTACCTATCTACCTACCTATCATTACACTACATTGCATTGCATTGCATTACATCACATTACATCGCATTACACTACATTGCATTCCATTACATCACACTACATCACATTACATCACATTACATTACATTACATTACACACATAGTAGATGTATGTTGTACATATAGACGTATACACATACATATACATACGCATATATATACACACATATGTATATATCCATATATATCCATATATATATATATATATACATATATATACATACGCATGATATTTACACATAAGTATATACATGCACATGCACACATGCACACATGCACACATGCACACATACACACATACACACACATGCATACACAAATACACATACATACATACATACATACATACATACATACATACATACATACATACATACATACATACATACATACATACATACATACATACATACATACATACATACATACATACATACATACATACATACATACATACATACATACATATACATACATACATACATACATACATACATACATACATACATACATACATACATACATACATACATACATACATACATACATACATACATACACATACACGTATACATATACATATACACATATATATATACATATACATTGCGAATGGGATGTAGACCAGCACATAATCCCATGTACAGTATACCTTAAGTTCCTGTGGGCCAAGGATCGAAATCCATCGCTCCTTTGGCTCAAGACCCCCTGCAAGCTCCAGTGGAAAAGAACGCCATGCCGAAATTGCACTTCTGTTGACGTCATTGCTGAAGGGAATCATCTTCCACAATACCCCAACGAACATAATCGGAGAAATAACCTTCGGTTCACAGGTTATCAGCCGTAGGACTCCTACGGAGCCTACGAGCGGGTAGCCGCGGACCTTACTGATGACTGAACAGGATAGCAGTGATAACGCATTTTCTTTCTCTGGACATGCCGTTGCACCAGCTGCCGGCACGCAGTCAAATTCTTCACAGAGTATCGACACTGGTGGAAGCGATGCCTCAGAATTGAGAATAAGCCAACCCAGGCGACATCTGGTTGCTCCTAGAGGGAGACAAATTTCGACAATGCAAGCAATTGAAGATAGGGACAGTACACCTGGAAAGAGAAGATCATCTGCACGACAATTGTCGCCTCCGATGACTCCAAGGACTAAGGCAAAGACTACGTCTTCGAATCCGCCTTCACCGATTCAGGACGCTACTCCATCAGGGACAGGATCTTATCAGCAAGTGAACGCCCCGTCAAGTGGTAGCGACATCTTCACTGCCTATCAGAGTGAATTATCTGAATACAAGACATCACTGGAAAGGGCCACTGAAGAAGAATCTGTACTTCAGGCAAGATTGAGCGAGACGACAGCATATGCCTATCAACAATTTAATTTCCTGGAAAGCACCACTCATCAAGAGATGATGTCGATGACCGAACAACTCCAGATGCTGAACTTCGAGTTACAGGCTGCACAACAGGAAGATGAAGGTGCGACCTACAGGATCGAAGAGTTGGAAAGGTATCAGACTATGTCGAATGAAGCTGCATCTCATTTGGAATTCAAATATTCACGACTACGTTCGGAATTCGATGAACAAATGGGACAAGCGAGCGCAATTATGGTACACGTGGGCGCTGATGCGAATGCTCACATCAATCAACTCAGACTGGAACTGGAAAACGCAGAGATGAATGCCAAGCAAGAAGCTCTAGCAGTCGGCTATGCTAATGACCAAACATGTGCTTTACAAATCGAGATGCTCGAGGTTGCCAATCAGAACCAGACGATGAAGCACACCATGGCCACGAATGTCAGACGACTGGAAACTGAGCTCGATGCTGCTGACATGAAGAGGGACGAGATCATGAAGGAGTTCCGTAGTAACATAAGATCTGAACATGACCGTTATGCAGAATGTGAACATCACTTAGCTTTGGAAGAATCACGGCTTCGATTGCAGGTGATCCACAATGAGAACTTACAATCTCGACTAGCGATTTCTGAGAACAGGATTTCTGAAGAGTCTCTAGCTGAATCGGGCGGCATGCGGGACATGAGGATAATGGGACTACGTTCTGAACTACATATGAAACAAAGTCTTTTAGATCGAATGCAACAACAACTGACTGAATCGAAGAATCAATATCATGAACTTTCCTGTCAACAAGCCAGAAGATCTTCACCAAGCAGATCACCACATGGAGGACCTCTATACGAGATGTACATGCAAGCCGTGCGTGAGCGTGACAGCTTGAAGGAATCCAAGGCTGAAGTTGACAAGTTGTACTTGCAGAACAAATCTGAACTCAATGACACTGAGAACCTGCTCAGAACTTTCCAGCAAAATTTCGATGAAACTGGTAAGAAGTATCAAGATGCTCTGAACAAGATCGATCACATGAGCAACAATCCGAATGTGACGAGTAACTTGTTCGACAGTTTGCACAATGAAATCAATGACAGGGATACAGCTATTGCTTGCCTTCATACTGAACTTGAAGCCCAAAAGGACTCTCTTGAGCGTGCTCACAGGGATGCAGGTAAGTCCATCAAGATGTTGAACGACAGAAGACTCGTGATCAAAGGTGCGACTGACTATTCCATTCCTGAAAGCCACTTGACTGAGATGCATCAATTGGCCAATGAGCGTTTTGCTGAGGTAGAAGAGATGTCTAGCACCATTGCTGCCCTGAAGTTGGAAAACCAAGCTCATTCTTCTTCATCAATGAATAGACCGACTACATTACATGGGTACCCCAGTAATGCAATGCCTCGGAATGAATGTGAAGAGAAGTGTGCCAAACTGAAAGCAGAATTGGACGAGATGAAGCAAGAGAAGAACAATGAAATCCGAAATCTTCAAGATGAGTTGAAGAAGATGGAAGATCGGAAAGATTATTACAAGAACAATTTCTCTCAAGCTGAAGATCGTGCCAATGATGAAGAGCAGGAATATCGAGCAGAAGCTGAAGCCTTCGAGAAGCTCAGGAACGAGTACAACACCAATGTCAGGGAGTTGGAGAACCTCGAAAGGGATAGATCCAAGTCATCCGTATCTCTAAGAGAAGCCGAAAAGATCAGCCTCCAACCCTGGCCCAAGACCACTGAACTTTCATCCTGGAAGGGAAGTGTTGTTCATGAAGTTTGCGTTGCAAGTGGTGATCGAAACTATGAAGATTGGAAAGCGTGGCTAGCTCCGTGTCTTGCAGATCAACCTGACTTGGAGGTTCTGGCCAAAGCTCCTGATGTGAGATTCCAATCCATTGATGCCAAGCTCTCCAATGCCTTGAGAAAAGTCATTGACAATGCTGGGGACAAATCCATGCAAGTGAAGTATGACATGTCCATGAAGAACCAATTGTATGGGAGAAGTGGGGACTTCATCAAGGGACGAGAACTATTTGCAATGATACTGATTAGCTTCAAGTCACCTGACCATACTGAAGTTCTCTACAATGCCCATCATTTGTATATGTTCAACTATTATGGAGATGATCAGCTTGAGGCATTCTACAACAAGTGGCTTGACATCGTATACAATATGAAACATGATGATCTGCCTTCCAACAATTCCCTGCGTGACACATTGTTCCGGAAGATTGAACATTCAAAGCTTATGGCCTTCGATATCAACCGATACAAAACCTTTGATGAAGGGCATCCTGAGAAGACCTATACTTACCTAACTGGTATGATCAAGGGATACATAGCACGAGGGAAGCAAGAACGACTGTTGAAAGATAGAGAACGTGCAGTGAAACTGTCATTGTCCTCCAACAAGACGACACCTGCCTTAGAAGATGCTGACAAGCCTGCCGCTCCCGTCAAGACCAAGAAGGAGAATGAAGCAGCTGCATCATCTACAGGTGATCCTCCAAAACGGCCTAAGGCGAAAGCGAAGAGTGAAGCTGCATCAGTACTTCCTACACCTTCTCCGAAATCTCATGCCGACAAGAACAACAAGAAAGGCAAAGGTGGGAAGGGAAGATCATCTTCACCCGTGGACAAAAAGAAGATTTTCTGTAATTATTTCTTCAATAAAGGAGGATGCAACAAAGGTGACAAATGTCTTTACAGCCATTCTCAAAAGGTCTATGATGCCAAGATGAAAGGTAAGAAAGGCAGAAGCGGAAGTCGAGATTCATCAAGAGGGAAAAGTAGAGGAAGTCATCTTCAGCTGGACCCAAAAAGAAGGTATGTTGGAATTGGCAAGAAGGTACCTGCAAATTTGGAAGCAAATGTAAGTTCTTGCATGCAGACAAATCGCCTTCAGCATCCTCAGAGAGAACCAGCAAGAAGACGCCAAAGAAGAAAGCGACTCCCATTACCATTGATTCCTTCTTTGATAGCGACAATGAAGACCCCATGGATTATACCTCTCCGAGGATAGCCAGCGCAAAGAAATCTTCTGATGATCGCAGAATCTCATTTGATCTGGAACCTGAGGTGCACGAGATTGCTATTGAGGACTACCAGGAAGGACTACCCAAACGTATGTATCGTGACCCCAACAAGCAATATGTCTTCTGGAAGATCGATGAGTTGACCGACGATCAGTCCAAGTCCGACAACACCCTCGGTTCAGTCCGAGCACGGGCCAAGGCCATCATCATGGACAGATGTGGACTCCATCGTTTTGTTGATGAAGTTAAAATCGTTATTGGCCCCAAATTCGACATGTTGATCAAGCTGGACAATGATCGTGATGACTTGACTTTTGTTGAAGAGCTTGTTGAACACGAAGTTGGAAACTCCCTCATGAAGTCCAAGAACGTAATGTGCATTTCATTACCAGTGCAAGCTAAAGATCGTAGATTCATCCTGGACTCTGGCAGCGGACACGATTTGATTTCTGCAAGGAAAGCCGAAAGGATGAACTTGAAGCAGCGAACTTGTGATCCTATCATGTTCCACACTGCCAACGGTTCAACTGCTACTCAAACAGAAGCAGAGATTGACCTGGGAACCTTTGATGTGATCTCTCATGCCTATGTACTGGACGACACTCCGTCCGTGATGTCTCTTGGGAAACGATGCATGGAAGAGGGATACTCCTTTATATGGCCTTCTGGTAAAATGCCTTTCTTGATTACAAAGGATGGTGAGCGCATCGACCTGACAATCCACGATAACATCCCTTATGTTGATCTTGGAACATATGAATGCACTCCTCATGAATGCCATCATGCATCGGAGATCCATGACCTTTTGACACACTCTCAAATTGGAGTCGATGACTTCGACGACATTATTAGCAATATTGGTCAATCTTCACGAAGAGTACACCTCGACGGAGAGAGTGGTCTGGAAACATCGACTGAGAATCACAACTGTTCCCGACACGTCAAGAAGCTCAAGGTGAAGAAGAAGAAAAGAGCAATGAACCGGCAGAAACATTCAGCAACTCCTGGAGAAGAAGAAGAGGAACATCTTGAGGGCGGCGAGTATGAACCAGGAACTCCGATTGACGATCCTCATGGGGTCGAGACTGACCTTGAAGATGATGGTCATGGTGCTCCTGAAGATGCCGCCGAAGGTGACGAAGATGACATTGAGATCGATGTTGTTGAAGGTGAATCCAGGGTAGCCAAAAGAGGAACACTCAAGAGAGAAGCTAATAGCTTGAATCACAAGTTGACCCACAGATACAAGAATCCATATTGCGACTCATGCATTCGAGCAAAGATGAAGCACTTCAAGACTCGTCGTGGTGCATACAAAAGGGAACTCAAGAAGTTTGGCGACCTCATTACCTTTGATGCGGTGGACACATCCAAAGTCCATGATGACGTGTTGGTCCTCGAGAAGGAAGTGTTGGTTGTCAGAGACTGTTATACAGGAATCATTGGTGCTTATCCATCTGACCGAATGACCAAGGATGATGTAGTTAGAGCAGTGAAACAGTTCATCGGCGCCAAGAAGGTAAGACAGGCCTACTCTGATCATGCTCCTCAATTCATTGAAGCCATGAATGAGATGAAGATACCAATTGATCATTCATTGCCTGGAAGACCTCAAACCAATTCAATTGCCGAAAGGACGAACCAATTTATTCTCACAGCTACTTCTACATGTCTTTTGGAAGCTGGATTACCACCATGTTTCTGGAGAACAGCAATCCTTTGCGTATGTCATCTACTCAACGTGGAACCCAACGATGATGAATTGAGCGCTTGGTGCAAACTCCATGGATCTGAATTTGCTGGCAAACTCATTCCCTATGGTGCTCGTGTGAACTACAAGCCTCCGAAGACCAGAGAAGCGGGACAACTTCACAAGTTTGGGCCTGATTCTATCCCAGGAGTGTTTGCAGGGTATCACATTGGTCCAGGGATGCATTGGTCAAGACAATACAAAGTATGGCCTCTGAGTGAATTCGTACATCAGAATCTTGGTGACGATGCTAGCAAACCTGAACACCGTCTTCTCAAACCTCATTTGACTGAAAAGGTCGAGATGGTCACTCCATTGACATTTCCATGCCAACAGGAATATGAGAGGGTGAACACCACATTGGAAGGAATGAAAGAAAGAGAAATCCTCGATGGCAACCCCTCCAAAATGCCTCATGGAGATGACGAAGAACGTGACCAAGATGAGGATGATGATGAGCTTGATGACGGAGACGACGGCGGACCTGGACCAAGTGGTGGAAAAGTTTCAAAGAAGCCTCTTGATGACTCTGAGGATATCTTCGACAAAGACAAAGATCCAGAAGAGATGACTCTCCAGGAATTGATCGATGCCCAACCAGACCATTGGAAGAAGGGCAAGGCTGGAGATGGGAAGGTATACATCAATGACGATGGTGAGAAGGTCAAGTTGAACGTCAAGGGTTACCCATACAAGATTGGAGATGACGGTAGACGAATGTTCAGGACGTCATTGCGTCCCAAAGGAACCTATTCTCCCGAAGAATGGCGCAAACTCTCTCAATCTGACCGGAATGCCATCCTCAAAGCCGAGAAGAAGAAGTTGGAGAAGAAAGAGGCCGATGACAAAGCCAAAAGATTGGTCGAGGAAAAGAAGAAGAAGGCAACGAAGAAGGAGAAGAAAGATTCAAAGAAAGACAAGGTCGAGCCAAAGTCCAAGGACGATGAAGGTGGTGATGAAAGTAGGAAAGATGACTCTCATTCAAAGTCAAAGAAATCCGATGCAGGTGTTGGTGAAGTTGTGAAGAGCAAAGTTACCTTACCTATCACATGTACAAGTACTTATCTTGATTTGTACGACATAGTCGATGATGACGATGTACATGGAAGACGATACATTGATTGTCGAAAAGTGAAAAGGAATGCTGATGCTAGTCCATGTTCCGATGCTTCTACTGACGTCCCGGACGACGAGGAATATCTCACTGAATGGGATGAATGGTCGGAGGTCGAGAAAGGACGTGGCCCAAAAGCATCGTGGAGTGGTGAAGTTTGGAGCACATTGTCAGGTGAGATTTCGAGGTTTTCCATGGCTACGCCAGGAGAGTCGACAATGATCAAAAATGGCAAATGTGTTAACGTCAAGAACGTGAAGAACATAGCCACTGATGATGATGAATACATCCCTTTCCCAACTATGCCGTGTACTTCTGCATCAAATCAAAGTCACCGAACCAAGATATCATCAGAAGGTCTTGGAAGCAAACTTTTCAATGCAATGGTTTCACGACCTGTGGGCAGAGCCGAGATTGAGTCTAACCCTAAGGCCAAAGAGGCAATGCTCAAGGAGTGGAAAGGCCTTCGTGATCAAGAGGTATTCGACTTTACAATGGTTCGTGAATATGACGACGTTGTTGCAGAGGCCAAGAAGAACAAAAAGGAAGTACATATGGCCAGGGTCCATGGCATATGCGTGGAAAAGAATTACCAGCTGTCAGAAGACAATCCTGGACGAAAATTCAAGGGAAGAGGCGTTCTGCTAGGAAATCAGGTGAAGAATCAGCATTGGGAGGCAGCATTCTTCCAAGACTTGGGAAATTCCCCTGCTTCCTTCGAAGCCTCACGTTGGGCAGATTTTTACGGTTGTCTTCCTGGGCACTCCGTCAAGTTGGCAGATGCGATTCAGGCTTACATCCAGGCTAAGTTGAAGGGACCTTTGTGTTGGGTGGAGTTACCCACCGATGCATGGCCTCCGGAGATACAGTATTGGAAGTTCCGTCGTCCTGTCGTAAGACTCGACAAAGCCCTGTATGGACACCCTGATTCAGGCACGATGTGGGAACAACATTGTGACAAGAAAGTTCAAGAAATTGGTTTTAAGCCCATTGGAGAGGAATGGCCTTCTATGTATTTTCATGATGAGCTCAAATTGCTGTTGGTAATCTATGTGGATGACCTTAAGCTTGCTGGGCCCTCCGAAAATCTGGCCAAAGGTTGGGAAATGCTGCGCACTGTTCTGCGCATTGAACCCGAAACCGACTTGGGACTTTACTTAGGATGTGTTTTATCCCAAGGTGAGACCCAATTGCATAATGGTAAGAAAGTCAAGACCATAACTTATAACATGGAAGGATTGTTAAAGTTATCGGTGGAAAAGTATCTTGACATCATTGGTAAGGACACAAAATTGAAAAAGGTATCAACTCCAAGCCTTCCAGAGGAAACGAAAAGCAGCCCGTATCGAGCTCCTTCCGATGGAAAACGCAAAGTTGAGTGTCCTTGGTGTGCACATTCCTTCGATCCAGATATGCCTGCTCTCTCTGAGACTGGCAACTCACGTCCTGCGCAAGACGGTGAGATGCTGAGCCGTGGGAATCTAGCTCCGCATGCAGCTAGTGTGCTGATGAAGCTGCTTTATGCAGCCCGCATTGCGCGGTTTGACCTATTGAGATCCATCAATGCTTTAGCACGTAATGTGACTAAATGGACAAAGGATGATGACGCCCGTCTTCATCACCTAATGTGTTATGTTAATTCCACATTGTCCCTCAAAATGATAGGATGGGTCGGAGACAAAATTGAAGATTTATCATTAGGACTGTTTGCAGATGCGGATTTCGCTGGATGTGCCCAATCCTTGAGGTCCACTTCAGGATCGCACTTACAAGTCCAAGGTAAGTTCACAAGATTCCCACTTGCTGGTGGAAGTAAGCGACAAGGGTGTGTTAGTCATTCTACCCCCGAAGCTGAAATTGTGGCTGCAGATACTGCACTTAGGACTCTAGGAATCCCCGCATTAAGTCTGTGGAAAGTCTTAGCCAAAGTTTTTCCTCAACTCCTGTTTCATGACGATAATCAAGGTATGATTGGTGTTGTCAGATCAGGACGAAACCCAACCATGCGTCATTTGGAGCGCACACATGGTATTTCCATTGCCTCCATGCATGAACATTTCCAAAAGGATCATTTTGTATTGATCTATGAAATTACAGCCAAAATGGCAGCCGATATCCATACTAAAGGGTTTAAGAATCCCATGGCATGGAAGAAAGCTTGTATGCTAATCAACTTGCTGGAACCTCAGGACTTGCAGAGCAAAGAAGTCTTAGACATGTTGCAGCCAAGCACCGATGTCGATATGACTACTCGCCAAGTTTTCCAATCCAAAACTGAGGATATCCCAAACTTCCCATACACGGAAACCCCTATTTTGCCAAAAGAAGTGTATAGGAAGGGTTTGACTAGTAAAGAGAAGCTACAATACTTGCCAGGTATGGATCCCATTTTTGTCGTCAAGCAGCCGGTGTTTTATCGTCCTAGGCCACCCGGCCTGATTGTGCCGCCAGATGTATTGAGATCCACATGGGTTCTTCTCAATGGTACTTGGACAAAGGTCGAACACCGTGCATCTCCGCCAGAGCAGGCCATCAGATTTGATAAGTGGGTTGAACGAGCGTGTTTTCAGTATCACTCGCCAAACAAGCAGCCGTTGATCCCGGACACTGTTTCACAATCCGTTTCAACGACCTCAACCCACCGGGTGATGTCGTCAAAGCTCGTGCATGCCCCGCCTGCCCACTCGAGATCACTACGTGACTCGTGTGCGTCAACACAACAAGACCGTGTACAGCATCTGACCGATTCACCAATGCTGATGTTCTCGGTTGATGCCTTGTTTTTAGATGCACAGACATCACCGTCTCAACACCCGAAATCCATTCACCAGTGCCTTCAGCCAGCCACACGTGTGATCAATACGCTCCTGCGCCTTGTTCATGGGGGGAGTGAGGGTGAAGGATGTAGCGAGGGTCTTGGAAAGGGGCACCCACAGTCCACTTCAACACCTGGTCTATGTCATTCGCATCCGGAATTGGACATCAATGATAACATTCCGTTTGTAAAATCCACCCGAAAATCCCAAGCGTTAGGCAAGAAAAATGAAGACCATTGGCAGTGGGATGGGAAAGAGACATGGATCCGAATTCACAAAACGCCAAGAAGGCGAAACTTTGTACCACAGGATTGCGAAGACTGTCCTTGTGACCCTAGGATCATATGTGATGAGAGGGAAACTGAACAAAAGTTCAAAACCAATACTCGAGTGATCAAGGATATATGGAGATTCAAGGGCGACAATCATGAATCAACAAACAAGTTGAATGAATTTTGGACTGGAAAATCGACATTTAAGGTGCTCGCCAATGCTGAAGTGATCGATGGAGGTAAGAGCTGTAAAGTGAGTCAGGGAGTAATCACGCTATGCACCAACTGCAGTGACGTGAAAACTATTCCCATCACTGATGTTTTTGTCCCCTATCGATATCACATTGAAGTAGGCAAACATGAGGTTGACCATCCTAAAGTGTCGGTAATCCTTTGGAGAGAAAAGAAAAACAAAACTTTGGAATTTCAATTTTCCAAATCGCCTTGTGACTTGATGACATCAAAATTTGCGAAGTTTTCCCTTGCAATCAATTTGATCGAAGTTCCTCAAGCAGTCCCATGCTTCGTCTTGTTATGTTCGGAAGAGAGAAACTGGTTTACGTTCTTGCAGAACAAAATGAAGGACGAAATGAAGTTTCATGTCGTACCAATCACCGAAGATGACGACATGCTCTCTCCGTACGGAATCAGTAAAGCAAGGCGATGCCTTCGGACCAAACTTGATTCAATGTTCTTTGCAGGTCCATGTACAGGAGGTTCACCATGGAACCGAATCAACCGATGGGTGAGCGAAGCAACAACACAACTCATCGAAGCAAAGAAGCAGATCTTCTGGGCGATGTGGGAAGTGTTTGCATCAATGCTTGGTGAACTTATTAACATGGGATCACCAGCCTTGCTTGAGTTGCCTAGAGGTTGTGACTACTGGAAGGACCGTAGAATGACTGATCTTGTAGAAGGAACAGTATCTCATGAGCACAAGTTTGATGGATGCATGTATGGATTGAAATCACAGTTTCAAGAGACTCCCAAACCAATCAAGAAACCTTGGAAGATTGTTACCTGGGGGGTGTCTTTTCCGAAGCTTCGCAGAAGATGTGATCACCGTCATGACCATGCAGAATGTGCCGGTAGGGAGACTCGCGTTACTCAAGTTTACACCAAGTGGATAGCCAAGATAATCATGAATGGAATCAATGATCATGTAATCAGGAATAGTCCATTTGTGAATGTCAGAGTGATGAAACGTTGGAAGCCGCTTGCATGTGATGAACAACTGAAAGCCGAAATGTCTCGTGATTCCGAGAATGTCCGCAGTCACCCAATCAAGTCGGTGGCAACATCCGTTTGTGCTACTCGAGAGCTCGACGCCATTGACCATTCGTTCGAGCGATCGCTACTGCACTGGTGCTTTTCGAGATTGACATCAACTTCGGTTCTTTCTTCGTGGCACTTTTCATTTTCGTGTCGTCTGCTTTCTGAATTCGACTCCGACTGGTTGTTACGAAACCTACGGTTCGTACAACTATTTTCGCTGTTCGAGCAGTTGTCACGAGACCTACGGTCCGTGCGACTTTATTCTGTACAAAGCGGGATGGCCGAAACACAGGATCTGAACTCAGTAGGGCAATTTTCTGGAAACCGAATCACCGTTGCATTACGAGTGCTGAAGGGGTTGTCCGAAGGATCCATTGCAGCCAAGACTCCATCACCATTCCGAGACACTCGAGGTTCGAATTTTCGACTGATCTCAGATGAAGACACAGCCAACCAGTGGATTAGGTTTGGTATGCCACCTGCAGTTGTCTATTCAGCATACTTTGCAAACTCCAGACACACCAGTGAAGCCACTGCACAAGCTCTGGAAGTAGCTTACAAGTTGTTGCAGAGAGCGCAGGACACCGAGAAGAAGTGTTCAGGATGGGAGTTTTTGTCGAAGGGATCAAGATTCGTGAAGGTCTTTGCAAGCAGATGCCCTTTCGAGGATGCAACTGTGGGACGCTTTATGGACAGAGAGATCTATGACAGACTCGATGAGCTCTGGATCGTATTGTCCAAAGGACACTTTCCCGAACCCTTTGATGATCAAGCCACTGCAGCCGAAACTGAAGCGAAGATCCGAAGCATGAAGCAGATTCACCGAGGAACACCATCTTTCAACACAGATCCGAGTGCCACATCATGGTTAGCTGTAACAAGGACAGCCGAGTACTTCAAAGTCATGGACGAGTTGACCAAGGTAAATCCGAAGTCTCCTTCTGACAATGACAGCTATCGAAGAGCAATGAAGCACATGATTGAAATCCAGATGAGGCACCTAGGACATGCACTGAGGTATCACAATGAGCAGAACCCATCAGCTCAGATCATCTTGCAGGATGTGATGAAGGATGTGGTCGCTTTCGAAACCAATCAACCGAAAGGGAGGAGTGCAGCCCAGAATCACTTCTTGTGTTTGTTAGCCCTCGGCACAACCCTTGAGAGACATAAGACCAGCGCCCGAGGAGATGGAAATTTGCCGAGAGTAGCAGAGCTGACCGAATTGCAGTTCTCGATCCTCAAGGCCTTCGACATTCCGTTGGGAATCCTGATTGGGCATGGATACAATGTCTCAACTGCCGATGAAGGGGCCAGATATACCGAGAAAGAAAGACGTCATGCTTGCCATAGTTCCCTCAAAGATTTTACAACATCATTGACCGACACACAAGCTGGAACAGGTGGCAGCATGCACAATTTCGATGACTGGGACATCCCCCTGAACTTCAAAGATGGACGAAAACCTGACGAAGTTGACTTCTGGAACAATGAAGAGCCTTCATGGGTAAATGATGACACATCAACTGGACCCAGCGCCCAGGATACATCCGCTCCTACGGAGGGATCACAACCAAAGGCATCACAACAATCACAAAGTTCGAACATTCAACCGAAGAAGATGCCAAGATCATCAACTGGCGGAGCCTCATCTTCGTCGACCCATGCAGCTTTCCGATCTGGACCTGGAGCAACATCTCAAGATCGTGCTGAACCAGAAAGAGATGAAAATTGGATTCCAACTGAAGATTGGATGAAGAGGAGGAAACCTTCAACAGTGGAAGTGCGTCTCCATGCTGCCGAAGATTATGCTCGCGAGGAACAACGAATTGCATTCCTGCGATCCGGCAAAGATTTTGTACTTTCAATTGTAGAGGGCCCTCACACTACTCACAAGTATGGATCCAATTTGATCTGGAAGCAGTACTTGAGAAGATTGACATTTCATGCTGCCTTATCATTCAACATGCTAACAGAAGGCCAACTTGATTCCCACATGGTCAATGAGAATGACTTTGAATGGCTGAAGCTCTACCACTACATCATCACGACCACAGAATTTGTCAGGTGCAAAGGATATCCAGTGACGGAGGTCCTAGCCATGTTGACATTGGGCATTGAAGAGACGGTGGAGGGCGGAATTCGTGCCAAGCTCAAAAGATTGGGAAACAAGATTGGACAATTCATCATTGGGGAACCTTGGTTGGACAAATGGGATGAATTGGGAGGACAAGTGAGAAACAACAAAGCTCTCATCTTGACGGATTTGACTTATCAAACGAGATCTAGCTCAAGAATCGTCAATGACATCGAGGCTGGACTCGACAACATGGGTCTTTCTTCCATCAAGGTGTACCAACTTCCCTATGAATCTCTGGAGAAACCCGAGGATTTCTTGAAACTGGCAACAAACGCATTGACATTCCTACGATCCAACGCAAATGCATTTTCAAGTGCCACTGTTCATATTTGGATCTCATTTGCAGCACTTTTCAGAGGACAAACTCGCATACTGATGCCAAATGCAGACTTCGTTACCAAGTTGGCAGAGATCATCACTGAGATCAGCCAAACAGCTCACCTTCCAATTTTCGTCAACATTCTGAGAGATGCCCGGTTTCTTGGGTCACAATCTTCAATCGTATCCATGGCCGAGGAGCTCGCAAGAATCTTGAAAGAAAAGGGCATTATTCACTCCACCAATGAAAGATTCTGGAAACAGATATATGCTTGTGGACGTGAACCATTTTATTGGAAAGAAGGTGAAGGCAAGGAAGTCATTTGGGCTATGCTTGAAAAGTCATTGATGCGACAGAAAGTCTTCTTACATTGTGCAATGGATCATGACACAGTCCATGACCTGAATGAAGAATGTGTCCATGTGAAGAACACCGGATTTGACATTGAAACCATCAAACGATGCACAGAACATCCACGAGTTATTCCCAGCATTCGTGCTGGAGAGGTCACAGATGCTCAGGCTGGATCAGCCAACATCATTGGAGGAATGAAACACATGAAGGATGCGGTTCAGAGAAGAGCATGGTCAGACATCCGACGAGGAGTATTTACCCCGGAGCCCCTGACAGATGTGGATGAGCATTGGGTCGAGGTCACCGAAGATTCCGAATTGATGTGCGATGTGTGCAAAGGATTTCACAAGAATGATTCAAGTTTGAATACCTGCACTGAGAACCGCACGAGATGCCTGAATTGCGCAAGCAATTGGACAAGAGCGGCAATCTACGGTACTGAAGACATTGGTATGGATGAATTCTCACAGGATGCAAGAGTAGCTGCAAGATTGCTCAACATCTACAATGAGTGCGTTGACTGGAGAGAAATGGAAGCCGAGAAGGACCTCCGTGGATTCCTGGTCACTGCGACACTTGCAATGCTTTCAGGATACAAGACGACAAGTGATGTGCTCAAGCAGGTATCACATCGAGGTGCCATCCGAATGCCTGCATGCATGGTGAAAGGGAAATGCAGACGAGACCTGTTACCCCGATTCACTGTGCAACGTGAGACTCGAACAGAGGATTGCGGAGGCGGAATGCACCGAATGCGATGGTTTTACAGACTGCTCTGGGATGGTGGAAACGTCGCTTATCATGACTACATGAAGACCGTGCTGACCAAGGAGGAGATCGAATCAATGATCAATCCAACTGCAACAGCTGAGTATGTCGGCGACATTTTCGAATTCTGGCTTGGAATGCTTGACCTGGGTATTCAATTTCCCACTATGTTCGCTGGATGGGGGGCAAACCTTGACAATTGCCTCGCAGGACTGGAAGAGTCGTTTTGGCTGTTCAGCAGTTCATGTCGACCTACCGACACCATCAACACAAAGCGAAACCGATCCAGGAAAGCATACATTCCACCGGTCGAGAATGACATGGTGATTACAATCCTGAAAGAAGCGGGAATTTTTGACCTACTCATGCAGAAGAAGATCACCAGAATGCCAGTGCTCCCAAAAGCCAACTACGACGACCACCCTGAGATGATTGAAGTCTCATCAAGCGATGAAGAGGTGGATGAAGTTGATGAACCTGATGAGGAGACCACGACGCCTACGGCACGGGGCCATCGAGCAGAACAAGCTTCAGGAGAAACTGATGCCGGAGCTGGTGACATCGAGATTGAGGAGGAGGAAGATGACATGGGGGGCCAACCTTCGGAAGCGAAGAAGCGCCGAACTGAGGTGCGTGACATCCGTGATCGATTTGAGAAGTTGATTTCAGATGCCTTGGATGTTCAATACTGTTTCATTTGTGGTGGAAGACATGGCATTGATGAATGCACTACACCAGATGATGAGAACATGAGGGACACCATTTGGCGCATGAGATTGATCATGGATCAGAAGTCCAAATCCCCATCATCGTCCGAAAGATCCAAAGCTGCGACCAGAGGCAGAAAAGATAAGCTCCCAAAGAACGTCATGCCACGAGGAAAGCGTTGGGGAAGAACCAGATTCACTGAGAAAGAGGAAGTGACAAAGTGCTTCTACAGTCAGTCAGCCTTTATGTACGATATTGGTGATCGTGAAGAAGGAGGACAATACTTAGTGAATGGTGTTGAAGTCAACCCAATTAGCCGAGGTGTGAAGAATCGTCATGAGCTTGATATGCTGATTGAACGTGCAGCTGAGGAGTCCCCGCCTGTTTTGCCGACCATTGAAGAGCTGAATGCTTTGAAACATATTGATCATGATGTTTACATGAAATGGCTTACTGAGGAAAGAAAACAACATGGAAACAACTGGAACTTCAAGTACATCCAACCATTCACACATGGCCACAATATTGGTACACTTCAACTTGCCCGCATCAATGGAGAAGAATACCTTGGAATGGGATGGTGGAAGGTGCATCGATATAGCGAGAATGAGTGGATGGGCAACAAGTGGGAAAACCCACCATGGATAGTTGAACTGTCGAAAAGATTCAATGCTGCGCTACGCCACTCCTTGGGTTGCGTCAGAGACAACCGAAATCACCGTGGACTACCATGCGATGAGGCAGGTTGGGTCAATGTTGAGTCGATCTTGAAGTACGATGCTATTTGGAGAGACCAACACACATTGGCTGGAACGACACACGTCAACTACCCGATACTTGTTGAGAGGTGGAACAATTTCCAGAGAGTGATTTTCACCGAGTACAAGCAAACGAAGAGAATCCGAGCCCAAGTGCTAGGACTCAAAGTCACAAAGGCTGAGTTGGAATACCTCTTGAACAATTTTGATGATGGATTGACCTCGAGACTTGATCGACAAACACTGAGGTTGGAGATCGGCACAGCAGATCGAGAGATTTGGCTTTGGCCAGTGGCAATCCGAGCCCCTATGGCACATTCAAGAGTTCAAGGCGGTGTGCACATCGAAGACAAGAAGACTTCCTATCAGATGAACCCTGGAGTAGGATACACTCTTGGAGGAGGATTTCACTGCACCACATTTGACAACATCGCTCAAATCTTCAGAGAAGGACTACGTCCCGGAGGAGGAGGCGATCGCATCAATACGTTCTTCGTGCCATTTGCACCGTGGGACGTGAGAAGTCAGACGGTGCTGAGATTCAGGAAGATCGATCAAACTGATCTTGTCTATATCTACATCACGTATGATTCCATCGCCAAGTTCTCCCCTAGATTGTCAGCAGACGGACACATTTTGGTCCAAGAAACAATTCCATTCGAGTCATTCGATGCTGTTTGGTATTACGATTGGAAAGAAAAGGACTATTACCGTCTCATGATCACAAAGGGAAGAGATCAACTCGTTCTTTCTGTGCAAGGAGCAAAGAGAGTGGCCACCATTGAACGATTTGACAAGCTCATTGGAAACATTGTGCCTGAAGAATCATCACCCGATCTTGAAGAACTTCGAAAACTCGTCGACATCAGGACAGGTCACTTCAGTCATACTCACAGATTGTTCCCTGGACATCCGGATTGGAATGATGCAATTTCATTATTGGCAGTCACCCATCATCCCAGCAAAGAGGACCATCGACTATGCCCCGCATGTCTGATGGAAACCCCTGCGCCTTTGTCAATTTGTGTGATGTGCAAAGGATTTTTGGTGAGTCATGGATGGAGGAAACGAATCAAAATCACCGTGGCGACCGTACCAAAGGCCGAATCACATCATCGAGAAGAAGATCTCAAAGACCATGTCAAGAAAGCATGGGAAGAGGTGAAGATCGATTTGACAGGTGATGATGATAACGATGAGGCAATGCCAGATGATGATGATGTCACCATGAAGAGTCCAGAACAAGAACCTCAACCAGAAGAGGAAAATGATGATCAAGCCTCGAAGAAGGGCGACATCAATGATGAGAAAAGAGACTTCAGAGAACAAGATGAGGTCGACGAATTTCTCAATCAAGAAGGAAAACCGACCGACGAGAACGATGATGAAGAAATAGCGGTCGATGAGATCAACATTGAAGAGTATGAGGCTGGAGAAGCTCGTGATGCAGAGATTGAGTACCCCAAATGGATGCAGCGAATTGAGTTTGGATCAAAGGTCCTACCAATCGAACCTTGCACAATTGGAGATGCTCAACCAGAATTCATCAAGATCCTCCTGTTGCAGATGGGACTACATATCGTCAGGATCTACAGACTATTCCAACGGAACTTCTGTGGAGACATCGGGACGGCATGGAAACATTTTCAACAGAACCAGAAATTTAGGATGGACCTGGACTCAAGGACACCTTACCTGGGCGAGGATGAAAATGGTGAACTCATTGAACCAACTGCACAACAGATGAAAGAGCTCTACAAAGAGATCGGCCGACCAAATCAAAAGGACGACATCGGAGAAGAGGGATTCGTCAATGCTTATTATGGGACAGTGGTACTCAAAAGACTTCTCATATACACCCTTGAATGTGGCTATACATATGAAGACTTGCAAAACATTTTCTTTGATGAGGAGATGGAGAAGCTGTCAAAATATGACACCACAATGGATGAGATGAGAAAGACCACGGCGGCCTGCGACGCCCTTGACCGACAAGACGTCTTGGTTAGAAGAATCATTGCAGGAGCATACAGGGTAAATGCTGTTTATTTCTTCAGGGACGTAGACTTTCAAGACACAATCACACTGAACCCAGTTGACATTGTGTGTGCTCTTCGTCCACCACTTCGAAGAATTTCACTTTTACACCTGATCCTTCAGAATGGCCGACAATTGCCACGACCTCTGCTTCAGAAGCTATATGATGCAATCGATGACTACAATCACATCAAGCAACGGGAAGATCAACGACCAAGGTGGGGCATTCATTTGACAGAAGCTCACATACTTGCGATTGCTGATGCCCCAACTCCTGCTGATCGTGAACGTACCAACCCAGTCGCTGGCAAATCGAAAGCTGCCCCGAAGGCAGAACCAGCACTGGGAAGAGCGTCGAAAGCGAAAGCATCATCGTCAGCAACATGGAGAACAGTTGAAACCGCTCCTCCGCCAAAACAAGCTCCAGTGACCCCGCCAAAGAAGGGTGGAAAAGACCAAGGAAAAGGTGGAAGATCTTATTCACACCGTGGCGGAGACTGGAATCATCAGGGATACTACGGATGGGGATATAGATGATTAAGCGATCTGACCTCTGCATAGGTCCTGATTGAACCTGGCGATGCGAGGATGCAATCAGTGCTCGAGATTTACCTCTACTTCATTTTGAATGATTTCTGAGAGGACTCTGAGCCGGCTAATTTAGAACCACACATTTTTTGAACATCATTGCATGAGACGCTGAGTTTCTACAGCGGTCTACTTCTCAACCGACGAAGGAATGGGAAGGTAAACTTCTAATTCCGTAGTCATCTTTGTGTTTGATTTTTATTTTAATTCACATGCTTGAGTGGGACTCCATGTTGGCTACGCCACATCGGATGAACCTCAACGCTAGACACCGACTACGTCGTGTCTGCGTGCACGTGAACAGACCCTTTATCTTTCGGTAGAGATTGTAGCAAGCCGCCACGTAGATATGAAGTTCTGAACAGACTTTAGCTCTCCATAATTCAATAAATGAACAAATGCAGGTACATAGGAACAATTTAAGGAACACTCCTTTGCGCATGGTCAACAAAGTTGTCCATGCGTGGGGGGTGCGAATGGGATGTAGACCACAGCACATAACATAATCCCATGTACAGTATACCTTAAGTTCCTGTGGGCCAAGGATCGAAATCCATCGCTCCTTTGGCTCAAGACCCCCTGCAAGCTCCAGTGGAAAAGAACGCCATGCCGAAATTGCACTTCTGTTGACGTCATTGCTGAAGGGAATCATCTTCCACAATACCCCAACGAACATAATCGGAGAAATAACCTTCGGTTCACATACATGTACATATACATATACATATACACATACACATATACATATGCGTACACATATACATATACACATATACATTTACATATACGTATACATATACAACATATACATATACATGTACAACATACACATATACATATACTTACATGCATACAATTATCTACTATGCAGCGACTATGAATGGAACATGAATTTCCTGATGCCCTGTGGCCTGTGATACTTTTCACTTAAGGCAAGCAGGCGCAGCCGCAGAGGTGGGAAAGCTTTGGTTGAGGCAACCATTGTGGCAGTGTTTGAAATTGATGATTCTGTTTGAAATCTCGTCACATTTTGCTGTGGTTCAAAACAATGGGAGTTTTGACTGTGCTTTTGCTTTATTTTTCAACGCCTTCTCTGGCGCTTTGCAAGAAGCAAGTGGGTGTGTTCAATCATGGGATATTCCAGTGGATTCTGCTACCCCAAACAGGGCATCATAGATGATTCATGATGCTTCACATCTTTGACCCAATTTAATCCAATTTTGCTCCCAACTTTGACCCAGACCCAAGTGGTCCCAGAGGTCAACGTCAAAGAGATGAACGCTGCCATGGCGGAGCTGGGAAATCTCCAGCAGGCTGAGTCCCATGGGACCATGTGGGACCATGTGGGAAGCTAACTTCTGTGTTTTCCAAGTGGCCGGACTTCAGTTGTAGAAAAACATCAAAAAACTGAACTGGTAACTAAATTGGATTTAGATGCTGTCCGTCTTGATAAGTCTTGGACCTGCTGAGGTCCAGCATTGTTGAGGTGCGACAGATACATGTCTTGATGGTTATTCCGTTATTCCTCAGGAATTCGAGCGCACTGCAAGGAGCTTCCGACCCAATGCAGGCCTGGATGATGGAGATTGGAAAGCAACCATTTGATTGGGTTTTGTCAGAAAGTATGTACCCCCAAAATCCACTGGTTTGTTTTCTAATCCCTGTAAAAAAAAGTAATACAAGCGAAAATAAAACACTTCAGTTCTCCAATTTGGAGTTGTTAAATATTTGCGACCGCAGCTGGTTTGGTTCATCATTGGATGTTATTGGATGATGCCGAGGATCACCATCTGCATTTTCCAAACGGCTGAAGCACCAGCTGATGAAATTTTTGTGGATTATCTGAGGTCAAGCTGAAGAGGATGGCAGTGACGACGAGGAAGGCACCACGGCACGGCGTGTGTCCGATGTTGCAAAGTTCAAATATTGGAAGACAGGCGAAAGGGGAGAGCGACCAGAGAGGCATTCAGAAAACCATTCCACAGATGTCTATGTCTACAGCAATTTGATCTGCAGCCCACTTTAAGTTCTAAGAATCTCAGCGTTTGGTTTGGAGCAAGTTGTGTCTCTGAAGAGGGTCTGGAGCCAAGCGACACGAAGAGCTCGTGGCCTTTCCTTGGAGAAGTTGTGGGTTTCTCGCCTCGGTGATACTCAGGCGATGTGGCGAATTTGCTTAGCATTCTTGTGCTTGGCACAGGCAGGATTCAAACCCATCTTTTGGACCAGCACTTTGCGCGCAGAAGAACTCAACCAACAATGCAATGACGCATTGTACATGAATATATGTACCCTTTGGTCAACAAACATAGCTATTGAAAATGGCCATTTATAGATATTTATAGTTGATTTACCCATTAAAAATGGTGATTGTCCATAGTTATGTAAACGTTTACCAGAGGGTATCCTGTAATCAGCATTTGATATATGATAATCCAATATAATCCACACAAGTCTCCAAGATACGACCATCTTCCAATCGCCACTCCCATCCCTTGCCACCCTTTCGTAGGTCTCCAGCCTCAACCTGGAGCAGTTGCGCCCCAGCCTCTGGTCCCTGGCAGAGGCGATGACTTTGGATCGATTTTTTTGGAGAATACCAAGAGACAATACTTTTATATGGTGATTTTGGTGTTTTTGAAGGATTTTCCATCTTTTTTGGATCCGGGATAGCCTTTTTTTCCGAATTTTTGGTGTAACAACTGCATTTTTTGCCAAGAAAGACCAGGATTTGACGACATCTTCCAAGTGTGAAAGCACCAGTCATTCAAGTCTCACTGGTGTATCATGATTTTCACATATTTTCCCTATTGATTAGACTCGCCATTTGGTGTGTATATATATATATATGTATACATACACCATTTTCAATCACACCCAATGCAGCCATCTCCATGTCGCCAGGTTCTTCAAGATCTCACAGGTGATGAACACTCAGCCAGAAAGACGTTGGAAGAAAAAGCTGGAAAGATGGAGGCGACTCAGCGACTCAGCGTTTGCATCGAGCCATGGGGCTGATATGGCTGATACTGCACAGCTACACAAAGACAAGACTATATCATATGATATCATAGTCCTTGTCATAGTCCTATCATATTATCATAATATTATCATATAGTATCATATCATAGTCCTTGTCATCATATCCGTCATATCCTTTCATCCTTGCCAGGACGATGGTACAGCAGGTCTGCTTCGGCAACTCGCACGGCAAGGCGTTGGTATTCCACTTGATGAATCTGGACATATATGAATCATTGTTGGAGACATATTCGATCATTATGCACGCACAATACATATATATATATAATATGTGTATATACACACTATTTACAATACTGTATATATATATTATCAATATCTTAATGTACTGTATCTAGAATAAATAATATGATATAATATGTATACCATACACATTTACATACATATTGTATTTCCTGTATACATACACAATATATTATTTCCACTAGTCTATCTATTATATAAATATGTGTGTGTATATATATATATATATACATATACAATACAACACGATATAGCACACGATCTTGACACTACAACACAATATCCTAGAACATTCTATGGTAGGATTTACTTTCCTGTCCTACAAGCTAAACTTCTAATATGATTTGATATTATGATATGAAGTAATATCACATAGTATAACACAATACACTAAATAAGACAATGTAATAGAGTAGATAGTCTAATACAAGAATATAACATATGGTATGGGTATGCAATAATATACGCATATTCTTGATACACATACACCTGCGTACACAGTATTTGTTCTAGATTTGGAGAGAGATCACTGATGATATGAGATATACCCAAGAAACATGAGGGTGCAACTTACAAAACATTGAATTAGTCTGTAGAAAGCTACAGCAGACATGACTTAACCAACTTGGAGATACCTAATAACACTGGGTTTTTTTTCTCACACCTAACCAGCCTGGTCGGCCAGCCTGGCGCCTGGCGCCTGGCGCCTGGCGCCTGGCAGGTAGAAATGACACAAAGGTCTTCTCAAGTTCTTCTGTTTCAGAGTCCCACGTTGATGCTCAGATGGCAATCCGATTCCAACGTCGAGCAACGTCCTTTTTGTTGGTGCAACGCTGTGGATCGGTTGTGGAGCAGTGGATCTGTTGATTTCATGTTGATTTCATGGAGTCACCCAGGATGGACAAGGCTTTGCCCTCAGGATCTTTGAACAAATTGCTTTCGTGCGATGCTTGTTAAGATGCATCCAAATAGCAAAGCCTCTCATGGTACGAGCTCCATCTGCTATTTTTTTTTGAGGCCATGGCTATGTGCTTCGACATGTGAAGACATGCAAGAATGGCGTGCCTCACTGAGTGCTGGCTGGTTCACTGGCACTCATCTCTCGCGGACATGGTGACACCAGAGTCACCAGAGACCAAGGTCTGTGAGGAACACACCGAGAAGACGAGTCCGAAACAAGGCAACGAAGGCAACGAGATGAGTCTCAAGATGCCGGACTGCAGGGGAAGACCCGGTGCAAGATCATGAAAAACCGTGATTTTTCACCGTGGTAATGGAAAAATGGTGGAAAATGGAGGTTTATAGCTGGGAAAATCATGTATACATATTTATACATGGCATTTTCCAGCTACGATTGACCGGAGGATAATTGTTCAGCCTTATTTGGGGATCATGATCCCTGAAACCTTCGTGCTGATTATTTTCTCGGTGCCAGGACCAAAAAAAAAACGTGGAGTTCAGTGTAGCATGGCAGCAGAGGGATTGGTCCAAATTTCCCAAATCCAGCGGTTCATAGGCTCATCATAGGCTCATCATAGGCTCGTCATAGTGCCTATGAACGGAAGGACCTAAGTTGTACCCTGGAAAGGTGTCACATTGCTGGACAATCCCCATGATTTCCCCGGGACAGAGGGTAATCATCCCCCCCTTTTTTGTCAAAGCCGTTTGGGTATGACGGATGTCACCGCCGGTGGAATACCAGGATGCGCTGGATAGAGAGATTGGCAAGCTGCAGGAACACATGCGCAACATGGATGCTTGTCCAAGAATGGGACTCAGCTCCAACTTACACTTTTCATGGGGAGAAGCATCAAAATTCATGGGATGAAATGGGGTCCCCGGTTTTTTTCAAACAAAGCCACTTGACATATCACCACAGAAGCATCTTGGGCATGGCGTGAGAATTGACGAGCCTGATCCGTTCGCTTGAATATAGGGCCAAGTAGAAGCGATGGTTGGCCGCGAAAGACGAACATGGCTACTGAGCAACTGTGCCTTTCATGGGTGCAACTGGTGGAGCTAAGGTGGTACTGATGACATTTTCATACATTTTCACAGCCAAAATGACCAGAATCGCCTGCAAGGAACGGCATATCAAAGTCCCGGACTTCGACATTTTCGCGCCAGTCTTTTGCCGAGATGCTTTGACCTGGGGAAGACCTCAAAATCGCATGGTTATTTCCAGAAAGGAGTAAAATCCGTGCGACGTATTTATATATATATATATTTACTTGAAAAAAACGGACCTGCAGCCATTTCAAATTGTGGTGCAGGTCATATTGTTTTTCTGTGTTTTTCTTCAGGTCAGTGAGGACTTCTGGAATCACTTCCATAGTGACTTGACAGCAACGCCAGAGGATTCACTTGAACACTCAGAATCTTCACAAACCCATCCTCTGCGGAGGTATCCCCGAGTCGAGCAACCAGACAGAAAGTCTGAGCCATTCGGAGTCCATGTCGGAAGAGACAGTATCCTGGCTATCCTGGCTGCATTGAACAAGTGCCATCAATCGTTTTTCAGGATCTTTCAGGTACTTTGTTCACGAATGGTGTTTTCTATGTCTTGACAGCTGAGGTGATGCGCAATGGACATGCCCCCTTGCCGCATTGCCCATGATTTTTCGGTCATGTTTCTGAACGCTGATTTTTTTTGGCTTCGTAGCTTCTGCTGAGGCAGTTCGGCGTCTCAGGCGCTGCAAGAACGGAAAATGCCACACGATGCTCGGATGCGCCGAAGAGATTCTTGATGATGTGGATATATGTGGATATATGTGGGTATATGTGGATGATGTGGATGTGTTCCAAAATGCGTGGGCCAAGCTTGAATGCTCACCCCGTCGGGGATGACTTTTCGAGCTCGGCAGAGGGGTTCCTTTTTGAGGACTGTGGAAGAGGGCAATTCGACAAAGACTGCCACATCAGTTCTGGATTTGGATCTGCCATGAAAAACTGCCCTGTCCGAAGCTCAGCATTTCAACTATTTAAACACCCCGCGGATGACTGTGGTCAGCAGTACTCAGTATGCATTTGTGTGTTGCATGTGTCATCATGTGCCGCTGCTTTTGGAAACTTCTGATGTTGACAGTGCTGACATCTTGAAAATAGGATGCTGGAGTTAGATTGGAGAATTTGAACACTTGACGTCAGGACGTGATAGCCACTCCATGATGTGGGAAAGCAATGCTGACTCTCTGTACAGAATTTCAATCACATGAGCAGAAGTCAATTGTGGTCAGACCTTTCTGACACTCGTGACTCTTTCTGCCAAAGACTGTGAATAGTGTGTAGTGGCGGCTGCTATCCTTGTCCTCAATTGGCCCAACGCCTGGTAGAAGAAGCGAAATACAAAAATTACCTGAACCTGTAAAATGTATCATTCGATATGCATGTTGTATAAGTTTGTATAAGTTTGTATCAGAATTAGATACAACATGATACAACAGTCTGCATAAATTTGCAAACATCCGTGATAAATGAAAAGACAACATCAGTCCCAGCAGTGTTTGAGTCGCAGAAGCCTCGTTTACATAGCCGTCGGACGGGCTTTCTCCGGAAAGGAGATGTTCCGGAAAGGAGAGACTGATCCTAAAAAAAGCTGTCACATGGTGCAGCTTTCAGATACCAAAAGGACAGGCAGAAAATTTTGGGATGTCCCCTCTGGTAAATAAACTTGTTGACCCTGAAAATAGCCTAGTTTTAATGGAAACTAATCTTCCAACCCCTATCTGCCAGGGTCTATGTTAATTTACCAGAGGGTATGGTGGGGCGCCATTTTTCAGCCGGGGTTCCCATCCCCATCATCTCCGATATACCTGGATTTGGCAGATCCGCCAGCACTTCCTGGACAACTTGCCCGAGACTTAGAACGATGTCGATGTTTTGTAAACGGCTGGGTCAATGTTTCAGAAAAAACTACGCAGAGCAAATAGGTTCTGAATAAAAATCCACAAGTGTTCCATCTATTTCGCAGATGCATCATTGGCTCATTGGCTGGGATAGTGGAAATGGACCATGTTTGCTGAGTTTCAGATTTGAACCTCTGAGGATCAAGAAGATCCGGACCGGCAAAGTCTTGGAATGTCAGCGATTGCTGGCTGCTAATTGCTGTTCTATTTTCTCACATGACAATAATTCCATATAATTCCATATAATTCCCATTCCTATGATCATTATGATCCCCATCAGACTACTGACATCTACTGACTACTATTTCTGAAAGGGGGTTAAACATGGTTAAACCACACAAAACCCCAAACCAGCTTGGGACAGCCATGGGCGACATCCAAGAGACCATAGCCATGGATGTCACGGCATCGCAGGATCAGAGGTTTGCCTCCACAGGCATATTCCTTCAAGCAAAGGATCGTGCCAACAAGGCAGGAAATTCCAAGAAGGTCACACATGGAAAGTCAGATCTCTGCAACGGGGGACACTTCCGGAAGATGCACTGAAGGTTTAACACCGTTAGAATTCCAAAGAGTGCGTTTTTTTTCATTTTGAATGATCACTTTTACTTGCTGCATCTTGCTGCTTTGGTTTGGCTATGCAATGGCCCTTATGTTTATGCATTGTTTATGCATATATGGAACATAATGGAACCATACAATCATCCGATGTCGCAATCCCCGAGGCGAACGACGAACTTGCAAGAGCACAAAACCTGATTGCGGACATTGCAAGCTGGCGGAATTGAGACACTACCCGAGAAAGACAGCCCATATAATTGTATATAATATATATATATATTTATATTATATATATATATTATATTATAATATTAGTAATTAATATTATTGATATTTATATAGTGAGTGTCATATATATATATAATATATATACTATATATAGTATTATAGTGAACATCTTGCTTCTTAGTCCCAAAGCTCAGATTCAGCGGAGTTCTTTGGATTCTGGGAGCTGCGTCACCCCAGCCTATGTCGACGCCAGGAGGATGCTTTAGATGCCAAAGATGCAGAATTGCAACAAAAGAAGGACTTGGAGGTCGGGACGGTCGGGCGGCACGGTCGGGTCTTTCCGTTATGGGCGTTGGCTTCGGCAGACTCGATCTGCCGAAGGGACGAAGATTCAGCAGCGTTGCATTCTTCATGCTGCCCATCTTGGTCCATCCTGGTCGATGGCTGATCCACTTTATAAAATTCACTCCTGTTAAAACAGCCTTCACATACATGATGACTTGGAAGCAAACGCACCGCTGCAGTTGATCTGGGTTCAAGCCGCATCTGATTCTGACAGTTCTCCCCCATTCTTCCCACATCATGGCCCCAGCAATGAAGGCAATGAAGGCAAAGAAGGTTGCCATGAAAGCCATGAAGGGTCAGAAGGCCATGACCAAGGGAGGCCTCATGGGTTCGTTGGCTGACGCCACAGAGATGAAGAAATCCGACATCGCCAAGATCTTGAACAGTCTGACTGAGATTGGCACCGAGGAGGTGAAGAAGTCTGGAAAGTTCATTCTTCCAGGACTGTGCATGATCAAGACTCGCCAGAAGCCAGCAACCAAGGCTGGCAAGAGGTTGATGTTCGGCAAGGAGGTGATGGTGAAGGCGCAGCCTGCCAAGACTGTCGTGCGAGCAAGCCCCGTTGCGGCCCTGAAGTCTCAGATTTGAGGCCATGGTTCTTTAGGCCATGGCGCTGTAGCCAAAGAAAGCTAGTGGCACCTTGGGGGATTGGAGCACAACTAGATTTTGGAGGTGCAGCCTGATGTACACTATTGACTATCCCACTTGGTGTGATCTTGACGCGGGAAAAGATGCCGTGGAGTGTTTGTGCATAGGCCATTTTTTTGTGATTGCATGCCGAGTGAATCACATCAGTCTATCGGATGTCGCAACTCAAGATGACACGTGAAAGCATGAATCCTGACATGTCTATTCTTTGTATTTCTTTGTTGTCTCATGTTTTCTGTTTATCTGTGAACAACAGTCTACAGTCCTGGTCCTGAGAGGAATCGCTTCATTGACATTCCCTGGGCCAAGCATGGCCAAACATGGCCACACGCTTTGTTGAAGACCAGTGACAGGTTTCTTCTATCGGTCTATCGGTGTCTGGATTTTGAATGAATTTGAGCGTTCGAGCTGATCTGGGCTCAAGCCGCATCTGATTCTGACAGTTCTCTCATTCTTCCTACATCATGGCCCCAGCAATGAAGGCAATGAAGGCAAAGAAGGTTGCCATGAAAGCCATGAAGGGCCAGAAGGCCATGACCAAGGGAGGCCTCATGGGTTCGTTGGCTGACGCCACAGAGATGAAGAAATCCGACATCGCCAAGATCTTGAACAGTCTGACTGAGATTGGCACCGAGGAGGTGAAGAAGTCTGGAAAGTTCATTCTTCCAGGACTGTGCATGATCAAGACTCGCCAGAAGCCAGCAACCAAGGCTGGCAAGAGGTTGATGTTCGGCAAGGAGGTGATGGTGAAGGCGCAGCCTGCCAAGACTGTCGTGCGAGCAAGCCCCGTTGCGGCCCTGAAGTCTCAGATTTGAGGCCATGGTTCTTTAGGCCATGGCGCTGTAGCCAAAGAAAGCTAGTGGCACCTTGGGGGATTGGAGCACAACTAGATTTTGGAGGTGCAGCCTGATGTACACTATTGACTATCCCACTTGGTGTGATCTTGACGCGGGAAAAGATGCCGTGGAGTGTTTGTGCATAGGCCATTTTTTTGTGATTGCATGCCGAGTGAATCACATCAGTCTATCGGATGTCGCAACTCAAGATGACACGTGAAAGCATGAATCCTGACATGTCTATTCTTTGTATTTCTTTGTTGTCTCATGTTTTCTGTTTATCTGTGAACAACAGTCTACAGTCCTGGTCCTGAGAGGAATCGCTTCATTGACATTCCCTGGGCCAAGCATGGCCAAACATGGCCACACGCTTTGTTGAAGACCAGTGACAGGTTTCTTCTATCGGTCTATCGGTCTATCGGTGTCTGGATTTTGAATGAATTTGAGCGTTCGAGCTGATCTGGGCTCAAGCCGCATCTGATTCTGACAGTTCTCTCATTCTTCCTACATCATGCCCTGAAGTCTCAGATTTGAGGCCATGGTTCTTTAGGCCATGGCGCTGTAGCCAAAGAAAGCTAGTGGCACCTTGGGGGATTGGAGCACAACTAGATTTTGGAGGTGCAGCCTGATGTACACTATTGACTATCCCACTTGGTGTGATCTTGACGCGGGAAAAGATGCTGCCGTGGAGTGTTTGTGCATAGGCCATTTTTTAGTGATTGCATGCCGAGTGAATCACATCAGTCTATCGGATGTCGCAACTCAAGATGACACGTGAAAGCATGAATCCTGACATGTCTATTCTTTGTATTTCTTTGTTGTCTCATGTTTTCTGTTTTATCTGTGAACAACAGTCTACAGTCCTGGTCCTGAGAGGAATCGCTTCATTGACATTCCCTGGGCCAAGCATGGCCGAACATGGCCACACGCTTTGTTGAAGACCAGTGAGAGGTTTCTTCTATCGGTCTATCGGTCTATCCGTGTCTGGATTTTGAATGAATTTGAGCGTTCGAGCTGATCTGGGCTCAAGCCGCATCTGATTCTGACAGTTCTCTCATTCTTCCTACATCATGGCCCCAGCAATGAAGGCAATGAAGGCAAAGAAGGTTGCCATGAAAGCCATGAAGGGCCAGAAGGCCATGACCAAGGGAGGCCTCATGGGTTCGTTGGCTGACGCCACAGAGATGAAGAAATCCGACATCGCCAAGATCTTGAACAGTCTGACTGAGATTGGCACCGAGGAGGTGAAGAAGTCTGGAAAGTTCATTCTTCCAGGACTGTGCATGATCAAGACTCGCCAGAAGCCAGCAACCAAGGCTGGCAAGAGGTTGATGTTCGGCAAGGAGGTGATGGTGAAGGCGCAGCCTGCCAAGACTGTCGTGCGAGCAAGCCCCGTTGCGGCCCTGAAGTCTCAGATTTGAGGCCATGGTTCTTTAGGCCATGGCGCTGTAGCCAAAGAAAGCTAGTGGCACCTTGGGGGATTGGAGCACAACTAGATTTTGGAGGTGCAGCCTGATGTACACTATTGACTATCCCACTTGGTGTGATCTTGACGCGGGAAAAGATGCTGCTGTGGAGTGTTTGTGCATAGGCCATTTTTTAGTGATTGCATGCCGAGTGAATCACATCAGTCTATCGGATGTCGCAACTCAAGATGACACGTGAAAGCATGAATCCTGACATGTCTATTCTTTGTATTTCTTTGTTGTCTCATGTTTTCTCCACCACCTTTTCATATGTTTTATTTGTGAACAACAGTCTGCAATCCTGGTCCTGAGAGGAATCGCTTCCTTTGTTGAAGACCAGTGACAGGTTTCTTCTATCGGTCTATCGGTCTATCGGTGTCTGGATTTTGAATGAATTTGAGCGTTCGAGCTGATCTGGGCTCAAGCCGCATCTGATTCTGACAGTTCTCTCTCATTCTTCCTACATCATGGCCCCAGCAATGAAGGCAATGAAGGCAAAGAAGGTTGCCATGAAAGCCATGAAGGGTCAGAAGGCCATGACCAAGGGAGGCCTCATGGGTTCGTTGGCTGACGCCACAGAGATGAAGAAATCCGACATCGCCAAGATCTTGAACAGTCTGACTGAGATTGGCACCGAGGAGGTGAAGAAGTCTGGAAAGTTCATTCTTCCAGGACTGTGCATGATCAAGACTCGCCAGAAGCCAGCAACCAAGGCTGGCAAGAGGTTGATGTTCGGCAAGGAGGTGATGGTGAAGGCGCAGCCTGCCAAGACTGTCGTGCGAGCAAGCCCCGTTGCGGCCCTGAAGTCTCAGATTTGAGGCCATGGTTCTTTAGGCCATGGCGCTGTAGCCAAAGAAAGCTAGTGGCACCTTGGGGGATTGGAGCACAACTAGATTTTGGAGGTGCAGCCTGATGTACACTATTGACTATCCCACTTGGTGTGATCTTGACGCGGGAAAAGATGCTGCCGTGGAGTGTTTGTGCATAGGCCATTTTTTAGTGATTGCATGCCGAGTGAATCACATCAGTCTATCGGATGTCGCAACTCAAGATGACACGTGAAAGCATGAATCCTGACATGTCTATTCTTTGTATTTCTTTGTTGTCTCATGTTTTCTGTTTTATCTGTGAACAACAGTCTACAGTCCTGGTCCTGAGAGGAATCGCTTCATTGACATTCCCTGGGCCAAGCATGGCCGAACATGGCCACACGCTTTGTTGAAGACCAGTGAGAGGTTTCTTCTATCGGTCTATCGGTCTATCCGTGTCTGGATTTTGAATGAATTTGAGCGTTCGAGCTGATCTGGGCTCAAGCCGCATCTGATTCTGACAGTTCTCTCATTCTTCCTACATCATGGCCCCAGCAATGAAGGCAATGAAGGCAAAGAAGGTTGCCATGAAAGCCATGAAGGGCCAGAAGGCCATGACCAAGGGAGGCCTCATGGGTTCGTTGGCTGACGCCACAGAGATGAAGAAATCCGACATCGCCAAGATCTTGAACAGTCTGACTGAGATTGGCACCGAGGAGGTGAAGAAGTCTGGAAAGTTCATTCTTCCAGGACTGTGCATGATCAAGACTCGCCAGAAGCCAGCAACCAAGGCTGGCAAGAGGTTGATGTTCGGCAAGGAGGTGATGGTGAAGGCGCAGCCTGCCAAGACTGTCGTGCGAGCAAGCCCCGTTGCGGCCCTGAAGTCTCAGATTTGAGGCCATGGTTCTTTAGGCCATGGCGCTGTAGCCAAAGAAAGCTAGTGGCACCTTGGGGGATTGGAGCACAACTAGATTTTGGAGGTGCAGCCTGATGTACACTATTGACTATCCCACTTGGTGTGATCTTGACGCGGGAAAAGATGCTGCTGTGGAGTGTTTGTGCATAGGCCATTTTTTAGTGATTGCATGCCGAGTGAATCACATCAGTCTATCGGATGTCGCAACTCAAGATGACACGTGAAAGCATGAATCCTGACATGTCTATTCTTTGTATTTCTTTGTTGTCTCATGTTTTCTCCACCACCTTTAAATATGTTTTATTTGTGAACAACAGTCTGCAATCCTGGTCCTGAGAGGAATCGCTTCCTTTGTTGAAGACCAGTGACAGGTTTCTTCTATCGGTCTATCGGTGTCTGGATTTTGAATGAATTTGAGCGTTCGAGCTGATCTGGGCTCAAGCCGCATCTGATTCTGACAGTTCTCTCATTCTTCCTACATCATGGCCCCAGCAATGAAGGCAATGAAGGCAAAGAAGGTTGCCATGAAAGCCATGAAGGGCCAGAAGGCCATGACCAAGGGAGGCCTCATGGGTTCGTTGGCTGACGCCACAGAGATGAAGAAATCCGACATCGCCAAGATCTTGAACAGTCTGACTGAGATTGGCACCGAGGAGGTGAAGAAGTCTGGAAAGTTCATTCTTCCAGGACTGTGCATGATCAAGACTCGCCAGAAGCCAGCAACCAAGGCTGGCAAGAGGTTGATGTTCGGCAAGGAGGTGATGGTGAAGGCGCAGCCTGCCAAGACTGTCGTGCGAGCAAGCCCCGTTGCGGCCCTGAAGTCTCAGATTTGAGGCCATGGTTCTTTAGGCCATGGCGCTGTAGCCAAAGAAAGCTAGTGGCACCTTGGGGGATTGGAGCACAACTAGATTTTGGAGGTGCAGCCTGATGTACACTATTGACTATCCCACTTGGTGTGATCTTGACGCGGGAAAAGATGCTGCTGTGGAGTGTTTGGACATGTGTTTCCCTCGCTGGTAAATAGCACGTGCAATCATGAAGCGTAGAGGTGCAGAGACGCGAAGCGATAGCAGCTGCTGCAGATGCAAAGGTCTGTGCAGGGTGGAAGATTGCAGTGCAGACATCGCAATGTATGAATCTCTTGATGAGATTTCAATGGCCACCTGGGTATAATATATATATACACATATTATATAACTATATATATATATATACAGTATATGTAATGGATAATTGTATTATAATATATATATATATATAACTTGCTGAGTGTTTTTGCCAAACAGGCCAGTCAGAGGGGATGTTTTTACGAAGGCCAGCTAGCTGGATCGTTGCTGTCTGCGAACAAAGTGAGTATAAGGGGGTCTGGGGGGAGGGCTTGCCCAAGTGGGCCAAAATCTCGCTATTACTTGGGGGGAAGGGTGTGTTTTGGGAGCGTTTTTCCGGGTCATGTACCATGCGGCAAAAGGGTGACGGTAGGGTATCGATTCCCCCTAGGTCCGCATTTTGGGGAGCCTTTTGGGGTGCTTGGCAGAGGAGCCGATGTCTGCGAGAAGGGGGAAGGAGTGCTAGCACAGATAGGAAAGGTAAGGGTAAAGGCGCCTTTTGCCACTGCTGTCGATGTTGGGCACTGTGATGTCAGATTGGAAGGTGTTTGTGTGAAGGAGGAAGGAGGGCTAGCGCATAATGCGAGGTTTGAAGGCGTAGACATAGCAGCTGTCACAAAAATTAACCACCAAAAGTACCGTGGAGGAGGTACATAATGGCCTGTGAAGCAGAATGTAGAGCATTCCTGACAATTCAGGCCGGGTTCGCTTATATATATATATATATGTATATTTATATATATATATATTTTTTTTTACGAAAGCCGGCCAGGAAGCTGGCCAGTTGTTGTTTGCGAACGAAGTGAAAATAGGGGGTCTGGGGGGGGCTCTGGGTGAAAAGTATATGGGTGAAAAGTATATATGGGAAAAGTCTGTGGGTGAGAAGTATATGGTTGATCCGTCTTTGGGTGAGAAGTATATGGGTGAAAAGTATGTGCAAGAAGAGTTTCTGGGTGAAGAGTCCCTGGGTGAAAAGTCTGTGCAAGAAGATTTTCTGGGTGAAGAGTCTCTGGGTGAAAAGTTTCTGGGTGAAAGGTATATGGGGGAAAAGTCTGTGAGTGAGAAATATAAGTTTGATCCGTCTGTGGGTGAAAAGTATATGAGTGAAAAGTATGTGCAAGAAGAGTTTCTGGGTGAAGAGTCTCTGGGTGAAAAGTATATGGGTGAAAAGTATGTGCGACAAGAGTTTCTGGGTGAAGAGTCTCTGAATAAAAAAAATATGGGTGAAAAGTATATGCAAGAAGAGCTTCTGGGTGAAAAGCTTGTGCAAGAAGAGTTCCTGGGTCAAACTTATTTGCAAGAAGAGTTTCTGGGTGAAGAGGCCCTGGGTGAAAAGTATATGGGTGAAAAGTATGTGCAAGAAGAGTTTCTGGGTGAAGAGTCTTTGGGTGAAAAGTCTGTGCAAGAAGAGTTTCTGGGTGAAGAGTCTCTGGGTGAAAAGTAAATGGGTGAAAAACATGTGCAAGAAGAGTTTCTGGGTGAAGAGTCTCTGGGTGAAAAGTATGTGCAAGAAGGGTTTCTGGGTGAAGAGTCTCTGGGTGAAAAGTATATGGGTGAAAAGTCTGTGCGAGAAGAGTTTCTGGGTGAAGAGTCTCTGGGTGAAAAGTATATGGGTGAAAAGTACGTGCAAGAAGAGTTTCTGGGTGAAGAGTCTCTGGGTGAAAAGTATATGGGTGAAAAGTATGTGCAAGAAGAGTTTCTGGGTGAAGAGTCTCTGGGTGAAAAGTATGTGCAAGAAGAGTTTCTGGGTGAAGAGTCTCTGGGTGAAAAGTATATGGGTGAAAAGTATGAGCAAGAAGAGTTTCTGGGTGAAGAGTCTCTGGGTGAAAAGTATATGGGTGAAAAGTATGTGCAAGAAGAGTTTCTGGGTGAAGAGTCTCTGGGTGAAAAGTATATGGGTGAAAAGTAGGTCCAAGAAGAGTTTCTGGGTGAAGAGATTCTGGGTGAAAAGCTGTGCAAGAAGAGTTTCTGGGTGAAGAGTCTCTGGGTGAAAAGTCTGTGCAAGAAGAGTTTCTGGGTGAAGAGTCCCTGGGTGAAAAGTATATTGGTGAAAAGTATTTGTAAGAAGAGTTTCTGGGTGAAGAGTCCTTGGGTGAAAAGTATGTGCAAGAAGAGTTTCTGGGTGAAGAGTTTCTGGGTGAAAAGTATCTGCAAGAAGAGTTTTTGGGTGAAGAGTCTCTGGGTGAAAAGTCTGTGCGAGAAGATTTTCTGGATGAAGAGCCCCTGGGTTAAAAGTTTCTGGGTGAAAGGCATATGGGGGAAAAGTCTGTGGGTGAGAAATATATGGTTGATCCGTCTGTGGGTGAAAAGTAAAGGAGTGAAAAGTATGTGCAAGAAGATTTTCTGGGTGAAGAGTATATGGGTGAAAAGTATGTGCAAGAAGAGTTTCTGGGTGAAGAGTTTCTGGGTGAAGAGTGTATGGGTGAAAAGCCTGTGCAAGAAGAGTTTCTGGGTGAAGAGTCCCTGGGTGAAAAGTATGTGCAAGAAGTGTCTCTGGGTGGTGAGTCTCTGGGTGAAAGGTATATGGGTGACAAGTATGTGCAAGAAGAGCTTCTGGGTGAAGCGTTTCTTCAGTATATGGGTGAAAAGCCTGTGCAAGAAGAGATTCTGGGTGAAGAGTCTCTGGGTGAAAATTATATGGGTAAAAAGTACGTGCAAGAAGAGTTTCTGGGCTCAGAGTCTCTGGGTGAAAAGTATATGGGTGAAAAGTATGTGCAAGAAGAGTTTCTGGGTGAAGAGTTTCTGGGTGAAGAGTCTCTGGGTGAAAAGTATGTGCAAGAAGGGTTTCTGGGTGAAGAGTCTCTGGGTGAAAAGTATATGGGTGAAAAGTATGTGCAAAAAGAGTTTCTGGGTGAAGAGTTTCTGGGTGAAGAGTATATGGGTGAAAAGTCTGTTTCTGGGTGAAAAGTATATGGGTAAAAAGTACGTGCAAGAAGAGTTTCTGGGTGAAGAGTCTCTGGGTGAAAAGTATATGGGTGAAAAGTATGTGCAAGAAGAGTCTCTGGGTGAAGAGTCTCTGGGTGAAAAGTATATAGGTGAAAAGTATGTGCAAGGAGAGTGGGTGAAGAGTTTCTGCCCTGGGTGAAAAGTATATGGGCGAAAAGTCTGTGCAAGAAGGGTTTCTGGGTGAAGAGCCCCTGGGTGAAAAGTATATGGGTTAAAAGTACGTGCAAGAAGAGTTTCTGGGGAAGAGTCTCTGGGTCAAAAGTATATCGGTGAAAAGTGTGAGCAAGAAGAGTTTCTGAATAAGAGTCTCTGGGTGAAAAGTCTGTGCAAGAAGAGTTTCTGGGTGAAGAGTCCCTGGGTGAAAAGTATGTGCAAGAAGAGTTTCTTGGTGAAGAGTTTCTGGGTGAAGAGTCTCTGGGTGAAAAGTATGTGCAAGAAGGGTTTCTGGGTGAAGAGTCTCTGGGTGAAAAGTATGTGGGGGAAAAGTCTGTGGGTGAAAAATCATTGGGGGAAAATAGGGGTAGATGGGATGCTGGCTTTCGTTCCCCCCTTCTCAGGTATGTTCTTGAGGCTGAACTTTGATTCTTGTTGGTATCTGGTCACATCTCAGACTGTTTGATGATGTTTGATGTGAAATACTTGTTTTGAGTGGTTGCATCCCCATTTTCCCGCTTAATTAGAGTGGACATCATATTATCCAATGAATTGTATGAAGGGAACTTCTACAGGTAACCCCCACATTTTCTGGTAATACCGATGGTTTTTTTTAGACTTTCCCTTAAACTGTAAATCAATCCGCTGAAATATCCGAGCAAGCGAGGTTCGCGCCGAGGAAGCCGAAGAGGAAAAACGCGCTCCTGGCATGTTGCAACAGACCCCTTTCAGGACCCATTTTTTGGGTCAAAAGGGATACATGAAACGATCATCACAACTGCAGTACCTCATTTTGGCCAAACTTTGCCCACCATTAATACAACGCCTTGAAGCCCTGAAGTAAGAAGTCAGAATGAATGCAGTCATTCAATCTTGAAACCACAAGGGAAATGGATGGAAATGGATGGACATGGTTGATACGGTAGATATGCAGCATGATATGCACAAATCTTTAGGCAATTCAGGCAATCTCAAGTTTGGAATGCCTGGAGCCAGGTCAGCTAGAGAAAGCTGCCAGAAAGGCAGTGCAGTGGATGACTTGATACAACTCGTTTCCACGGCACCCGGTTCCTAGTGGCATCCAGGTTCATTCACCACATGAAATGGGCGCAATGGGATGTATTAACCAATCATTTGACCACCCCCAAGTGAAGGGTGGCATCTAAGATGGGTTCTTGGCCAACAAAGTGTATATTCTATATTATATAATATGAATTATGTATTATGTTGTTATTATGTATTATGTATTATATATATATATTACCAGTAGTACCGCACAAGGCGGTGGCGGAAGTTTCAAAAATGGGAAACTATAGGAGAGGTTGGTTGTTGTGAATCACAGATGGCAGAGCGAATCCACTGATGGACCGAAAGGTGGAAGGAGTTGTGTTTTTGGAGTGGTTGCAATGGTTGCAGTGGTCACCGCACCACAACTGCTGGATGTAGTGTGGTGTAACGCAGTTGTAGTTGTAGTTGTAGTTGTAGTGTAGTGTAATTAGTGTAGTTGCAGTCGCAGTTGCAGTTGCAGTTGTAGTTGTGGTGTGGTGTAATTAGCGTAGTGTAGTGTAGTGTAGTGTACTGTAGTGTTGTGCACTGTAGTGTGGTGTAGTTGTAGTGTAGTGTAGCCTAGTGTAGTGTAGCTTAAAGTAGTGTAATTGTAGCGGTAGTGTAGTGTAGTGTATTGTAATTAGTGCAGTGTAGTGTAGTGTAGTGCAAAGTAGTTGTAGTTGCAGTTGCAGTTGTAGTTGTAGTGTAATGCAACGTAACGTAGCCTATCCTAATGTAATGTAATGTAGTGTAACGTAATGAATGTAATGTAATGTAATGTAATTTAATGTAATGTAATGTAATTAGTATAGTGTAGTGTTGTGTAATGTAGTGTAGTTGTAGTTGTACTTGTAGGGTACTGCAGTGTAGTTAGTGTAGTGTAGTCTAATTAGAATTAGATGTAATTAGTACAGTGTAGTGTAATTAGTGTCGTGTAATGTAGCGTAATATATTTCTAGGAGTAGGAGCAGTAGTAGTAGTAGTAGTAGTAGTAGTAGTAGTACATAATAGTAGGAGTAGGAGTAGTAGGAGTAGTAGCAGCAGTAGCAGCAGTGGCAGCAGTAGCAGCAGCAGCAGTAGTAGTGTAGTAGTGTAGTAGTGTAGTGGTTGTAATTGTAGTTGTAGTTGTCTATCCATCTATCTATTTATCTATCTATCTATCTATCTGTCTATCTATCTATCTGGGTTATTTAAAACGACGTCAGCGACGTCACCTGGAAATAACGACCTAGATTCTAGAAATGAAATAAGATTATGGATCCTGAACCCATGGTACCCTTTGCCACGCCCTGCACACCTTCGAGCTTTGATGGCGAAGATGGAGAAAGGAGGCGTGGGGGTTGGACTGGCAACCGGATTCCACATCTATTTAAACTATTTCTCTTGTAGCCGATATACAACCCTGAATTACGAACTAGGATTTAGCACCCCACAGAAGAGTTGGACATTGTCGTAGATAATTTCATGCACAGTTTGGGCAGCTAGGGCCTGAAAAATAGGTCTTGTGGAGCTACTGGCACCTTTCAAAAGCAGTTTCTTGTGTTGGTGCCGAAACAGCCCAGAATTACGAACTAGGATTTAGCATCCCACAGAAGAGTTGGACATTGTTGTAGATGGTTTCATGCACAGTTTGGGCAGCTAGGGCCTGAAAAATCGGGATTGGGGAGCTACTGGCACCTTTCAAGAGCAGTTTCTTTTGTTGGTGCTGAAACAGCCCAGAATTACGAACTAGGATTTAGCACACCACAGAAGAGTTGGACATTGTTGTAGATGGTTTCATGCACAGTTTGGGCAGCTAGGGCCTGAAAAATTAGTCTTGGGGAGCTACTGGCACCTTTCAAGAGCAGTTTGTTTTGTTGGTGCCGAAACAGCCCAGAATTACGAACTAGGATTTAGCACACCACAGAAGAGTCGGACATTGTTGTAGATGGTTCCATGCACAGTTTGGGCAGCTAGGGCCTGAAAAATCGGTATTGGGGAGCTACTAGCACCTTTCAAGAGCAGTTTCTTTTGTTGGTGCCGAAACAGCCCAGAATTACGAACTAGGCATTAGCAGACCACAGAAGAGTTGGGCATTGTTGTAGATGGTTTCATGCACAGTTTGGGCAGCTAGGGCTTGAAAAATGTGCATTGGGCAGGTGCCGTATCTATCCAGAATCAAAAACCCGCAAAACGGGCCCAGATCGCAAAACTAGGAAATAGTTGTTTTTGAAGGTTTGGGCTTGTCTAAGTAGATGATTTTAAGGTTGAAGGGGCCCAAAAGACAGGAAAAATTGCCAAAACACGTTTTGGGCAAAGTTCCTTGCAATTTCCTTCTGCGGCGGGCCGGGGGGAATCGAGCCCCCGCGCGGGGGAGGACCCGAGAATGGAAAGCCGCGTCCGAACACCGGCCCCGTAGGACCTTGAAAGCAGCCAGTCGCAGCGGTGGCACTGCCTCTTTCACGCGCGGTGTCCTAGAAGGGTGTGGCGAAAGCCAGACATGTCATGTGGAGCGGCAGTGGGCTGTGTTTTTTTTTTGGTCTCCGGCTCGAGTAAGTCAGCTCATACCCGCTGGCCTCAGCTTAATGAAGCGGTGGCTGGAATGAATAGTTCAGCGCCCCCCATACTTAAGACACCACCAAGCAGACGCCGGAGAAGGACAGAAAGCCCAGAGCCTGATTCAAGGAGGTCAAGCAGACGTGGAGTGACACGAACTGCAGAGTCAGCTGCTCCAGAACGCTGATGTGCAGTCCACATCGTTTCGCGAACCTTGCCCGTTTACCGTGTAGCGGCCAATGCAGACTTGCCTCTTGAAGGCCTTCTGACAGACTACAAGCAGAAGTCGGGCGTGCTCCCAGACAGTGGAATGGTTTTCTTTGCCAATGACCAGGATGTGGCAGGTGAAACCATGGTGAAGGATTTGCCTCAAATTGCACCCAACGTTGTAGTTCTGCAGGCCGTCCCGCCACAGGAAGCAATTTGTGTCCGGGTTGCTGCGAAGCTGGCACTGGAAAAGAATTTTTGGGATCAGGCTCAGCAAGGCGGCGCCATGAGCCAACAAAGTTTTTGCACAGCCTTGCAGGCCTTGCAGATTCCTGGCTGCGATCCTGAGCAGGTGTGGTCGCTATCCATGGGAAACCAGCCTGCCACGGACCATGCAACTTTTTTGGCTCACTTCTCGGCTTTTGAATGTCTCAAAAGCACGATGCTTCGGGCCTCCACCGCAGAAGATTCTGATGTCCAAGGCGTGACTGTGATCTCCTTGTCCGAGCCGGTTCCAGTCGGTGAACGGATGGTTGGTGAGGTAGATTGCCAGGGGCAGCGAGGATTTGTGACCTTCTCTGTGGGAGACACCATGTACTTGCAGCGAACCTTTTCTTTCTTGCCCCCGCCACCAGTTGAATTGCCCAACGAAGAAGATTCCGCTACAGTTGCCGCGGAGGATCAGAAGATCGACGATGCCATCGGCCTGGAGATTCGTGAAGAGAATGCGGTTCCGGACGCAGAGCATGATAAACCAAAGAAGGGAAAGTCCAAAGGCAAGGGTAAGACTGTGGGCAGGCCACGTTTGGCTTTAACCCGGGTGACCCAGGTTCTAAAGGATATCAGAAAGTTGCAGGCTTCCACCACTCTACTTGTTCCCAAAGCATGTTTCCAACGCCTTGTGCGAGAAATCTTGGAGGAGGTGACACCGCCTGAAATGAGCTTCAGGATGTCGTCCGACGCGTTGACGGTGTTGCAAGAAGTTGCAGAACAGCATGTAACTAGTGAGTTTGCCAAGCTCAACATGTTGGCTCACCACCGAAGAGCTGTCACCATTGAGCTGCGTGATCAAGCGATGCTGCGGGACATTCGTGCCTGATGATGGCGGCAAAAGTGTATGGGGCAATTCGAAGTCATGTTGGTGGAAACATTAGTGGGGCTTCCTTTTATTGTTCCAAGTCTCGATGGCTAAGTCAGTAGGAAAAGACATTTTCTGCAGGGTCGCAGGGACTCCAGAACTAAGCGTGTTGCTTCGGGCAACTCTCTGACCAGCTAGCACAGTAGCACTGAAAGCGCCTGGTTTTTTGTTTCTGGAAGCAGCAGTATTGCGATGCTCAGGCAAGCTCGTGCATGCCTGGCTGCATCACAAGGTGGGCAGTTTGGAAGGGGCTTATTGGGTATGGGGAGGATTTGTCCTGTGCCAACGCAGCATGATCATATTCTTTGTAGATCGAAGCCCCACACCAAAAGGCCGGAGCTGGGCCGCTGCCCACCCTCGCCAGTGGCGGCGGCACGCCTGACACCTCTCTCTTCTGGTGCCCGCCGTCCGGAGCTGGGGGGCAAGCCCTCGCCAGTGCCTGGGGTGGACAAGCAAAGAGATAAGCCACTTTATGGCACGGCAAATCTTCTTGGCCCTTGTTTTTGTTTGGGTTGCTGCAATGCGTTATCTATCGTTCTATCTTACCTCATGTCAACAAACACTTGACCGGGGCCAAGTTAGAGCATTTCCGGCTCTATCCTCTCGGCAATTTTTGCCGCGTTTCATTTTGTAGGGATTTCCAATGTTGGAAGTGGCGTGATCAATGTCAGAGAAGACGAAAGAGGAGGAGGCATTTCAAGCCCACAAAAAGAGATTTGAGTGGCTAGAACTAGTGACACATGATGGGGCCACCCGCCTGGGTTGCAAATTGTGCAAAGAACACAATAGCAGCTCCACTTCGGCATTTGCGCAAGGTATGTACCAAATAGAGAAATATTTTTACACAAGAACGTTGAACCAGCATGAAAACTCAGCAGTTCACAAAGAGAGCTTGCGAGCTGCCAAAGCAACCAGCACTCCAGCTGCGCCTTCCACCCCTCCTGGAACTCCTCAAAAATCTGCATGTTTGAAGAGCCCAGGCAGTCACCGCAAGTCTCCCAGAAGCAAGGCAGCATCTCCGAGTGAAAGCCGTGCTGCCAGCAGCGTGGCAGCCTCCCCGGCTGAGAAGGACAAGAGCAGTAAGACAGCAGACCGTTTTTTCAACCTAGTTGCGGGTGCTTACACTTCCATCTTCCATGAAAAATCCAGTCAGGACTTTGTGTTGCTCGTTGACTATGCTCGCGCATGTGGGGGGAACTTCCCCGGGCAACATGATTCTGAGACCATTTTTTCGGAGATCCGCGATTTGATTGCTGCACGCGCTGTTGAGAAACTGGTAGAACAAGTCACATCTTCGCCCTTTTTTGCAGTCTCCATAGATGAAAAGGACCGGTTCTTGATTGTGGTCCTTTCATTCTTCGCCAACGGTGCCGTGGTGACTGTGCCTGTCGCCTACAAAGACATGCCAGGCTTTGAAGCCCAGGACCTTTTCAATCTGGTCCGCTCCTTGTTGGATTCTTGGGGGCTTAAGAAGGAGCACCTTGTTGGTTTCACGGCCGATGGGGCGTCAGTAATGGGCACAAGAGCAGCCCTGAACAACCCGGGTGAGAACGTTGCAACAAAATTGGCCGCCTGGGCTAACCACCCACTGCTTGTGACCCACTGTGCCCCCCACCGTTTGCAGTTGTGTGTCATCTCAGCCTGGGGAGATGACTACCTGAAGAATCTGGAGAAGCAATTGAAGGCCCTGTACAAAAACTTGAAAGATCATCCAAGCTCCACCATAGACCTGGTGTTCTGGAGTGAGCTGGTCGATGAAGATGTCCTGCCTTCGCTTTCGACCTCCAAAGCCAGATGGCTTAGCTTTCTGTCGCCGGTACAAAAACTTTTGAAATCATATTTGTCAGTTCTTTGCCATTTGATGTATCAATTCCAATACCATTGCAATCATGAACAGAAGAAAACCGTCAGTTGGGACTAGCCACATGGGAGGCCAGGATCACCCTCTCGGGCATTGCAGATATCCTGGAAATCTGCATGTCCTACAAGAACCGTCTGGAACGGGTGACTTCCCTCACTGCTGTTGAAGACTTGGCGAAATCCTTACAACACGAACTAGACAGATTCTGCCGTCATAGTTCTGTTGTGTCCTCTGCCTTGGCCGGTGATCGGGACTTGCCCGGGGGAGGCACCCACATTGAATATATTTGTGAAAAGTACCGCCGAGAAAAGGGTCAAAAGTTGCACCTTCTCTACACAGCCCGCGATCACCTGGTGAATGAGTGGGTTACAGTGAAAGATTTTGACGGGCGAGATGCCGTGAAACTCACTTTTCGGCGGCTCACAGACTTTGCGCAGACTTGTGCAGAAAAAGTCCTTGACAGATTCTCTGCCAAGGCGTTCTGGGCCCATGCTCACATCTTTCGGCCTGACTACAACTTTGACCAAGAAACATTTCAGACTGCCATCTGGGAAATGGGCAACCATTTGAACATGGAGACAGAGCCTTTGATCCGGCAGATGAGATCTGCCTTTGCTGTCCGGGACATGCTGTGTGAACTATCAAATTTTCCATCTGCAGAGCTCCTCTGGAGCAAGACGCTGCAGGAGGTGAATGAGAGAGGTGACCTTCCTCTAGCTGCTCAACTCATTGCTTCCTTTCTTGTCTCTCCTTCTCAGGCCGCCACGTGTGAGCGTGGCTTTGCAACCATTACTCGCTTGCGAGACCGCTTGGGGGAATGCAGCGCATCCGTCTTTGAGCAATATCTTCAGGTTGGTTCTCTTGGGCTCACTGTAAAAGAAGCGAGGCAAACCGGTTTCATCAAGGAGTTGACAACAAAGTTCATGTCTGCAAAAAACCGCAAGGAAGAAGAAACCGGAACAAAAGGGTACCGCAGAAAAGGCAAGCTTCTCATACCACGCAAAAGAAAGCAACGCAGTGACAGTGGCCAGAAGCGCAAAGACTACAAGAAAACGAAGACACATGCAGGTTTACGGGCTTTGCCGACGGCCCGGCATTTGACTCGCGATGGTGATGCGGAAGTCCACATGGGCGAAGCTCCGGACGAGGTGGATGAACACGACATTTGGAACCAGATGTCGCCAAGAAAGAAGTGAAATTCCACCACTTGCAAGTTGGCTTTCCTGTATCACCACGGACCCCGCAGCCGCACAGAAGACGTGCTTGTTCATTACGTCCGTTCCTGATCCGACATGCAACCTTGCTCTCTCTCCACATTAGCATGCCCCCACTTGATCGTGACTCTTGGGATCCTGTTGCCTGTTGGGTGCGAATGTCAAGCATTCTGGTTCATGAAATAATTTTGCATTCCCAATCCTTCTAACTGTAGTCCGGGATATGGTTGATCACCATGCAATCAATGAGATAGCCCGTCAGACCTAGTTTCAAATTCTAAGTCATTTCGCATGATCGGACCGGACCTCTAGTCCTGACAGGTGCCAATCCGTGCAGAACGGCTTCGCATCATCGGGTCACTGTGAACCTGACAGGTGCCAATTTGGAGCATGCTAGGGTTTTTTCCATGCCCAACCCTTCGAGATGTAGCAACATATGGTTTGTCACCATGCAATCAATGAGATAGCCCCTTAGACCTAGTTTTCAATTCTGAGTCATTAGGCATGATCGGACCTCTGATCCTGACAGGTGCCAATTTGGAGCATGCTAGGGATTTTTCCATGCCCAACCCTTCCAGATGTAGCCCGAGATATGGTTTGTCACCATGCAATCATTGAGATAGCCCCTTAGACCTAGTTTTCAATTCTGAGTCATTTGGCATGATCGGACCTCTGATCCTGACAGGTGCCAATTTGGAGCATGCTAGGGATTTTTCCATGCCCAACCCTTCCAGGTGTAGCCCGAGATATGCTTGATCACCATACAATCAATGAAATAGCCCCTTAGACCTAGTGTTCAATTCTGAGTCATTTGGCATGATCGGACCTCTGATCCTGACAGGTGCCAATTTGGAGCCTGCTAGGGATTTTTCCATGCCCAACCCTTCCAGATGTAGCCCGAGATATGGTTTGTCACCATGCAATCAATGAGATAGCCCCTTAGAGCTAGTTTTCAATTCTGAGTCATTTGGCATGATCGGACCTCTGATCCTGACAGGTGCCAATTTGGAGCATGCTAGGGATTTTTCCATGCCCAACCCTTCCAGATGTTGTCACCATGCAATCAATGAGATCGCCCCTTGGACCTAGTTTTCAATTCTGAGTCATTTGGCATGATCGGACCTCTGATCCTGACAGGTGCCAATTTGGAGCATGCTAGGGATTTTTCCATGCCCAACCCTTCCAGATGTAGCCCGAGATATGGTTTGTCACCATGAAATCAATGAGATAGCCCCTTAGACCTAGTTTTCAATTCTGAGTCATTTGGCATGATCGGACCTCTGATCCTGACAGGTGCCAATTTGGAGCCTGCTAGGGATTTTTCCATGCACAACCCTTCCAGGTGTAGCCCGAGATATGGTTGATCACCATACAATCAATGAAATAGCCCCTTAGACCTAGTTTTCAATTCTGAGTCATTTCGCTTGATGGAACCTCTGATCCTAGGAGTCCTTCTTTTGAGCATTGCAAAGTTAAATGATTACCCATTGGGAAGACATTGCTGCCTCTAGCCTGTGTGTGTGCGCTCTCTGGCCAGGTGACTATTTGGCGCTGGTGCAGCACCGGGAAGCACTCACACCCGACGCCCATAATTCCTTATTTCCCCCGAGGTCACCCTATTTCTGGTTTGGAAATAAGGGAATTAAGAAACGACCCAAGAAATAAATTAAATAGGCCAGATCTATCTATCTTTCTTTCTATCTGTCTATCTGCAAGTTTGAAAACGAAGCTATTCTGCGAGATTTCCTGGGTTTTGAATTTGACAACATCAAAAACGCAGCAATTCTGCGAGAGCTCCTCAATTTTTCAAATTGACAGCGTCAAAAAAGAAGCAATTCTGCGAGATTTCCTCAATTTTGGAAGTTGACAACATCAAAAAACAAAGCAATTCTGCGAGACGTCCTCAATTTTTCAAATTGACAGCGCCAAAAACGAAGCAATTCTAGGAGATTTCCTCAATTTTGGAAGTTGACAACATCAAAAACAAAGCAATCCTGCGAGACGTCCTCAATTTTTCAAATTAACAGCGCCAAAAACGAAGCAATTCTAGGAGATTTCCTCAATTTTGGAAGTTGACAACATCAAAAACAAAAGCAATTCTGCGAGACGTCCTTCAAAAATGGAAAAGTTGAGCACAAAGCTGACGGCCTCGTACCAATGCGTTCTGCGATTTTTCCATTCCATCTATGTAAAGTGCTACGCCTGCCACGAAAAAGTGATGCCAGGTCATACGAAGTGCTGCACCTGTCACGCAAAAGCATGTTCCCCAAACTGAAGATCTGAGGCTCCAAAATGTAACCCTTCTCAGGGAATCAGCGCCCGGACCTCCTAACATCTCTGTTGAACAAGTCTCTTGTATTGTGCCTGCCATGCGAAATGCATCTTTCCAGATCTTCTTCAAATGCCCCACGCCTGCCATTGTTTTTGGAAATGCTACAAAACCCTCACGTTTTGTTCACTTTTGACAAGGTGCACAATCTCTTGCGCCTGCCACGCGAAACGACATCCGAACGCCCAAAAGGGTTCCTAACATGTGGTGCTTTAACATTTTGACTTCGACATGTGCTTCGTGCCACAATGGCGTGCACTTTTTCGACATGTCAACTTCCAAAAGTGGTCCGAGACCGTCAGTTTTTAACGCTTTTGACTTGGCAGTGTGCTTCGCGCCACAACAGCGTGCACTTTTTCGACATCTGAACTTCCAAAAGTGGTCCGACACTGAGGTGTTTTGTACATTTTGACTTGGACATGTGCTTCGCGCCACAACCGCGTGCACTTTTTCGACATCTCAACTCAATCAAATGGCCTGAGAGTGTTTTATACATTTTGACTTGGAACCGTGCTTTGCGCCACAACGGCGTGCAACTTTTCATCTCTTATCTGGCCACATGGCTCTGCACCCGCCGCTTTAGCGAGCCTACTTTTCGACCCTCCGGAGCCACAAATCATTGGAAAAACACAGTGCTTCGCGACTTTTCTACCTTTTCGCGCACCTGACTCTTTCTCTTCTCTGCTCTTCTCTTCTCTGACTCTTCTCACCTCTGCTTTTCCATCTGTCCATATTGTCGGAAGTTCGATTTCTAAACTTCCTTCGATCATAAACATGTGCCTATGTCATAGAGTATGGTCTATAGAAATAATCAGCAAATAAATGAGTAAATGCATGAATAAACAAACAAATACATAAGTAATAAATAAATAAACAAATTATTATAATAAATAGACACATTAATTTATATATATATATATTTATATCATATATCTCTATATAAACATTCTCTACCCCCGGGCCCACTTCTTCAGGTGGGAGGCGCGCCATAAATATATGTATACATACATACATACGTACGTACGTACGTACATACATACATATATATATATATATAGGGTAAAGACCGGAGGTTCCCCGGAAATTATAGTATGATTGTACTTGGATGATCATTATATCATGTCATTTTTGTACTGTGGTTTACAGTGTTTTCAACTTTTCTCTCAACGGGCTCATATAGTGCTTTGATCAGTTGATCCAACCATGGTTGCAAAAAATTGCAATGAATTGCGCAATATTTCCAGTTGCAAAGTATGCAGACTAAACCAACGCCTCCTTTAACGAGAAGTAATGACAAGAGTCTAGCAAAAACAATAGGGGCACAAACTGTTCAAAAAACCTTGCAAACACCGTTGACAATGGCTACTGTAAACGGTCGGTCTTTGGGGGGGCACCAATATGTGGATATATATATATAATATAGTCATGTATGCATAAGGACATATACACACACATATATATATATATATATGTTGTGTATACATGGGTATATATCATAATCAATTTTTGGGCGGGGTGGAACCAACAATTTGCCACGGAGGCCAAGCGAAAGGCTGAAAAGCAGGCCGAGAAGGACACTAAAAAATCGGGTTGGTTTGCAACTCCAATTTTCGGAAACACATTTAACATCATAGATTTGTTTTTGCTATTTACTGGACAGTAATATGTGCCACAAAAACAAAAACCATGGAAATCAAAGTAACACATCAGTTTCTTTTCGCGATTCCAAGTGCAGCTTTGTTACCCAACATCCTGCTGTCTGGATGTTATCTCAGGAGCGGCTGCAGAGGGAGGCAGAAGAAAGAGCAGCAGCGCAGAAGCAGTCTGCAATGTATCCAGTCAGCTGCGGCCCTAGAAACCATTTACTCATCGCCTTTGGTTGTTTGTTGATGTTTTTATCTTCTGTTTGGTGTTTTTTTTGAACATGTATGATCATTGATTAACGTTTTATATATCTCCTACCTGAAATGATCGGGCCCCGAAATGACCTGCTGAGTCGGAGATCAAACGCCAACCAACCGGCTGTTGGTTGATATGTTTTTGTCAAAATGTGTTCAACCTGGTTGATGTTTCACGCATTGAATGCAACTGGTACTGTTGTTTTTTGGATTTGATGCAGTTCGCAACGAAAAACAACAACGTTGATATAATGTGATGATCAATTATGTCCATGCGTTTTTTTCTAAGCCGTGAAAATTGCAAACGGTACCTTGCAAGTTTTCTTCATTTTTTCCTAACTTCGGTGATCTAAGTTCCCTCCAATCAATGAGACGCTCTGCCATGAGGCAAGACTTCTCAGGCTCAAGGTGGTCGTTTGGTGAGCTGTCTGGGGCTTCAGGAATCACCGCTGACTGCAGATGTTGGTCGCCTGTTGGCTGGTGCTGAGGTGTTGGAGCAGAAGAGGAAGAAGAGTGACCCAACCCCCACAATTACCCTCTGGTAAACTAACATAACTATGGAAAATCATCATTTTTAATGGGAAAATCCACTATAAATGGTCATTTTCCATGGCTATGTTAAATTACCAGAGGGTAACATGAAGACCTTGCATGACCCTGCCATAAGTTTGGGCTTAGAAGACCATGTTGTCCTCTGTTTGGTGATCCGTCAGGGTCAAACTGTTTGGGAAATGGATGGAAATATTATTAGAAGGTCTACCCTCTGGTAATTTAGCATGGCTATGGAACATCACCATTTTAAAACGGGACGGGATTTATGTATCATCAAACTCAATGGGCCATGGCTTCCATAATCTTCCAGTTCGCAAACTGTTAGTCAACTTCTTCCTGTTTTTTGCCCACAAGAATCTGCAAGGTACGAGCAGGACTGGGACGAAGAGGAAGCAGAGGAAGCAGAGGAAGCCCCAGAACCTCCTCGCGCTGACGGTATGGATGCGTGCTTTTCAGACGCCTGGCACCCAGTGGCTGTTGATGCATTCATCTGCGCACATGCCTGAAAAACAAGCCAATGCAGTACATCAACAGTATGTGTGAAGAGGTCAGAGGCTGCTGAAAGTTTAGTTTAGATTTGCTACAAGAAAACGGCCGTTTGTTTTCCATGTTTGACTTCGAATACACTTGAACCTTGAATATGTTCTGCTGGCACCCAAAGTGCTGCCGATAAACAATTTGAGCTTTTGATCGCCCAGGCTATTCTTGGACAGGCGAGCACTGTACTGTACCGTCATGGATGCCCATGGTTAATGATTTCAGTTGTTTCAATTGCCTTGGAAATCATTTTCTTGTTGCCATGTCAAGCCGTTTGGTCGAAATGCTTTGTTCGCTTTGTTAAATTGATATACTTGCAACTTGGTGGTTTGCAGCTTGTTTTTATTCCTTTGCCTGTTCACTACGACCAAAGCGAGCTGCTGATTGCTTTCATGTGAATGGAATGTCTGCAAGACCTTCATCGGCGCTATGTTTTTCAAAGTGTCGTTCTGTAATACTGTCATGCAGATCGATGATTTTGGCAGCCCTTCCTCTGTGCAGAAGGCCGTGGGAAACTGCCAGGTGTTGAATCATCAAAACTGGGTATGGATCATTACCTATTAATACAATTTTTAGGGGGATGAACATCCATTTACCAGCTATCTTGATGTTTACCAGGGGTACAAGGTTTTGACACACTGCCAACTCTGATTTATCAGACATTTATCATAGTCAGTTGAGGAGGAACTCTTCGAGCAGATCAAAGCAGAGACACGAGATACTTTCGCCCGGCAGCATAGGGGGACGCAGTGTTGACTGCTTGGATGTGTGTTCTAGGACTGTTGCGGTCATGGCCTCATGGCTAGTGGTTTCTAACCCATTTTATGCCCAGTTCTGCGGGGTTACAAACCAGTTTCCTGACTAACCACTACCAACCATGGCCCATATGAACAGAGTTTTTTCATGTTTTTTCTTGAAACAAAACAGGGAGGGCAACAAACGGCCGTGAAGGCATGCGTGAAGGCATGCGCGAAGGCATAGGCTTCTAGATTTGACACATGCGAAGGCATCTCGTGAAAGCAAATACGTATAGAATAAAGAATAATGCAAGCCAACGTTTGCACAAATACATGTCTTGCCTAGGAACAAAGCTCATGATGAATTTGTCTGAAAATAGGCTACCCCTGTCATCATTTTCGCATGAAAATTGCCATTTGGAGGGCATTTTCAGATTTTCAGACACAGTTTTCCCATGTTTTCCCCCGCTGTGCCCGCCTCTCAGGTTTCATACCTTTGCGCCTCCCTGCCGAGCGCTCTGCTCAAGAAGTGCCGATGGCGTTGGGATCCCTTGGGAGGTCCACCTTACAGTTGGGATCCAGGGTGACTTACCTGAACTTTCTGAAGTTCGCACTGCTGTGCTGGGCGTTTATTAGTGTTGGTTTGTGTTTGAGTTTTTTCTATTAACGTTTATATATTGATTTATTAGGATGAATTGAGGCTTCTTAATGTCGTGCATTCTTCAGATGCGGAATGTCGTTTACTCATGTTTACTAGACATCTCTGGAAGATCTTGGTTGAAAGGTACCCAGCTGAACAGCTGGTGGGCTGCTTGCAAACACTGATGCAGGCCTGCGACAGACGTCTGTGGCAGTTGATGGCGGCCAATGAATTCGAGCCACATCAAATTGGGGGGCCCCGAAAACCATTGGTTTCCGTGTGTTTCCGTATCAAAATTGAGTCAGAAATCTATTTAAAATGGGTGTCCGTCCCATTGAACAATGGCACTTCAAATTGACCAACAACGGTCCGGGGGGCGCGATTTCATGACCCATAATCAAGGCTGATACCATGTCAGAGTTTGGCAGGGTAGCTCTTGTTCTGAGTCTGTGGTCCAATGATGTGTAGTAGGGCCCCATACCTGGTAATTACCATGCTTTTCCCACTCCAATATTTCATGGTAATTTCATTCAAACGGATACAAGTGCCCGTCTTATAAATCGAGAAAAACATCTAATAACTAATATATAATAATATATATATATATATATACACATAATCAAGTACAATCATACATTCTATATTCATTATTTATATATTTAACGTATACGTAACGTATATATAGTTTTCAGTCAATCATGAAGATTTTCATGATGCCAGGAGTTGCGCCGTTGCGTCCTGCAGCACGGCTTGGAGGACGTTTCGGAAGAAGAACCGACCTCCGTGGCAGAGGACGACGGGGTTACCGAAAGTGAGATGGCGCTTCTGCATTTTGAAGGAAACACATGGAATGATGATGATGATGATGATGATGATGATGATGATGATGATGATGATGACGACGACGACGATGATGATGATGACGACGATGATGACGATGATGACGACGATGATGATGATGACGACGATGGCGAAGACGAAGACGATGATGATGACGACGACGATGATGACGACGACGACGACGATGATGATGATGACGATGATATATTTACAATGGACTACTTCGTATTCTCTTTATTTACCCAGGTGACGAGTTTTGGGATGCCACGACGATGTTTTTCCAAAGAGCTGCTGGGACACCTATGGCAGGAGCTGCGGCAGGGTTCCCGAGATGGCTGGCTTGACTACCTGCAAAGCCCAGAAACTCAGACAAAGTCCTAGCTCACTGCGACATTCGGCCGTGCAATGTCACTAGTTACAAGTATTCACCGAGTAAATAGCCGTAATATAGACAATCATAGACATGATGAACCGACTTCCCAGCATTCATGGTTTTTCCATGGGATAAGTCCATGGAATTCTACGCAATGTGTGGAAGGTTCACGTGAACTTCTCCAGTTGGGTCATCAGAAGTGTCATGATGTGAGGCATGAATCCTCACGCTCTTCGGCAGCGCTTTGATCTGTCAGTTCCTGAGCGGCGTAGATTCAATGCATCAAAAAAAGCCAGCACTACGGGTCGAAATGGGGGGCTCAAATGTTTTGAGATGTTTTGAGTCAAAGTTTTGAGTGATATTCTTTCATTTCCATAACCAAAACTAAACGAAACGCTGTGTCGCAGTGCTGAAGGTTTTTTTTTATATCCTCCTGTGTCGCAGGACAGAGCTGATCGACACGTTTCAGGACGGCTTGTTGGATGACTTGACACTCCAGCCTGGAGTGGTTTCGCTATGGTTTGTTGGGTTGACAATAATGCGCAACAACACACGAACATATAAATGTATTAATGTAGTACAATGATGTACAATGTAGGATTTATGACTTTTCTATTTTTTTCTATTTTTTAATCTCCGTTGGTAACAATGCGTATCTAAAGTTTGGTTGTCGATGCTGGTAGTTTCCAAAGCGACACGGATCAGATTGTCCTACTACAACATGGTTTTCTATGAATGTAGAGAACTGTGTAATGAGATGTAATTAATGAGTAATGTATGTAAACAATAGACATAGAGTCATAGAGTTAGTGATGTTAGTGGTAATCCAGTCAACCAACCAACCACATCTCCAACCTTTCACAGTGGTTGAACCCTCACCGGGAGGCCTTGTGCCAGACCTGCTTTGATCGTTTGACGGACGAGTTGGGCCCCATGTCCAGGCGCTGATGAAGCGAATTTGGTAAAGTGATTGCCCGATTCAATCGGAATGGCTGAGTGAATAAATTTGAACATCTCTGGAAAACGTTCTCTGGAAAACATGGTTTTGTCAGGCCTTGTTGGAGCTCAACGTGATTGCCAATACCCCACGCCTGTATTTCATGTTTTTCCCATGTTTTTCCTTGAATCCGTGACCACTGAAGGGACCCATGTCCTGCTTGGCAGGTGGGTGCACCAAGACAGCCTGTTATATGTCTCTCCTCCAGTGCAGTGCTCAGAAGCTGAGTTTTTATTGAGAAATATGCAGGATTTCTCGTTCTTGCCAAGACTGGAATTTCAATGAACGGGTGTCAAAATGTAAAAGAAATCGACGCATCGACGCAATTCTGAATCACATTTAGTCCATATTTTAGTACATCCATCATATTGTCGATCCACTTTGTGCGCACAAAATCAATCTATAGCCATGTGACAGATGTAGCTCTGAGGCACCACCCAGCTTGCCTCCTGGCCCCAAGCACGAGGATGTCGTTTCGTTTCGTTTCGTTGGTTCGTTGGTCGCCATGGCCTCATGGCCTCACGTTCAATGCAGGAGCCTGTCAATTCACACTCGCAGAGGCCTAAGAATGGGTGTGGAAAGGGACAACTTCTCAGACAGTGTGGCAGTTTCATGCAGTTTCCAAACAAGTGGGTCTAACGGTAAACCTTTCGAATGTCGTGTTTCTGGCGGGCTGAGGCGAGAAGTCCGAGAAATCGATATGCGAGAGAGCCCGACGGTGAGACATGGCAGACAGGAATGACAGGGAAGGTCAAGGGTTTGGATGGATAGATACATACCTTAAAATGTCATTACATTACATTGCATTACACTACATTACATATCATTACATTATATACATAGATAATCATAGAGAATCATAGTTTATCTTTGATAATCATTGATATTATATAAATAAGTACTTCTTGGCACTAGGTCGATAATTGAGCATCAAACTTGCCTAAGCAGATTGTGAATGATTCAGTATGAGATCATAAAAATGAATTCTGATGGGTTTACTGAAATATGTCGTAAAACCGGCCGTATGAATATGAGTACATACACACGATAGACATATTTCGGGTGGACAAATGTGAGTTCTGTCTGTTTTTTGTCTGGAAAAGTGACAACTATCGAATGCGATCAAAAAGTCAGGACAAGAGGAGACGACATGGTTTTTACTCTTTTTTTTTCCAACTTTCTGTGGACTCAATCTCAGAGATGTTTTCTTGCATGCTTGATTCTCTGTGTTATTCTCAGGATGTTGAAACACCGATGCCAAATACATCCTGAAAACAGAAACCTTCAGAATTGGACCCATCAAGGCAATCTGAAACACAGATAAAAATCAACCAACAGATTCTTAAGATTTTTCAAGCTAAACGTCAAGCATTTTCAACACGGATCTGATAAATGTTTCACAGAAAAACAGGCGAATCCGCCTGCTGAGCGAAAAGAATGGCCAGAACGGTGACTTGGTGAATACCGGTGCCAGCGACCAGCGACCAACGCATAGGAGAGACGCATGGGATTTTTGTGGATTGGAAATATCATGGGTATACCCATAACATGGATTTTTGTTATACCCAGTTATATAGCTATTTTATGGAAATAATCATGGAAATACCATGATATTTCCATTATATCATGATGTGTACCTCATAAAAGTGCTTTGTATACCTCACCAGTTTTTTGGCGATCAAGAGCGGTGCTCCAACTTGTTAGAGGTCATAGGCACAAAGGGTGGACATGGGCAAATTTTGTAACTGGGGAGAAATGCGGATGGCTTGAAACCTTTCATGTTCTGAAATTTGGGGGGATGAACATCCATTGACCCCAGCTATTTTGATATATACATATACCGTCTATATATATATAGATAGATAATAGGCTTTTTGACTTCCAGCCTAGCCAATGAGTGGAACAACCCGAAGCTGTGATGCTGAATCAAGTTTGATCTGCCCCGGGCTAGACACTTTGTGTTTGCCTGAAAACAGGGCAACCCCAATTCCATTGGTGAATCACCATTGTCCTATTATACTAGCTTTTTGGTGGTATACCCCATTTCCAGACACACATGACACCAAACCAAAGATCTTCATAGAAAGTGCTTGTGGCAATACCTTCTGCGCTGCTCCCACTCACATCAAGCCCCAACCTGGCAGCTTTACAGTAGAGGTCGTGAAGGTGAGGGTACATGTAATTACTCACGCAATCATGTTCACTAGAGTGTGTCTGAAAATGGGGTACATCCCCCAATAGGGCCATTTAATAAGGAAAATGATGATTAAGGAGTTTTTGGGGCTGCCCTATTATCAAGACAAACTCAATTGTATGCCCGCAGCATCTGAGGCTCTCCACCGCACCTGCTTCTCGTTCTGCTGCGCCTAGGAGTCTCATGAAGATTCAGTCTTGCGCCAATGTGGGTCTGTCACGGTTCGCCCAAACAGAGTTGGGGATGGGTCAAAACCTACTATTACCACTATCTGGAGGAATAGACATCCATCAACCAGCTATTATAGGCTACCATCCGGGGCACCAGGGTTTTGACCCAGAACCAGTTTGCCCTGCCCCAAAAAAGCGTGGCTTAGAAAGGTGTGCCCCATGGCCGGAACTTGGGCCCATACCATCCTTTTTCGGCAGGACAGATCTGCCCAAAGCGGGTCCAGCACGCTCCGACAGTAATTGCGAAAGGGGTAGAAGTGGCAGATGGGGATGGGTCAAAACCTACTATACCATATTTGTGATGAACATCCATAGATCACATTCATTAGATTCAGATCACGAAATTTTGGTGAACAGAATTTCAGAGTGGTACATCATTAGAGCACTAAATTTTGGTGAACAGAATTTAATGGTACCAGATGGTATCATTGTACCAGCTGTACCATGATTTTGACCACCAAAAACGGAGCTTTCACCTGCCGGCAGGTCTTCGATGCGACGCTGGGGCCGGCGCTCTGGGAAATTCAACAGCCAGGCCAGCTAGGAGCCCATGACGCCACGTGCCGTTTTGGATGGTTTGAAATGGATCCCCCAAGGATCAAAACCCATATAAAACCCATATAAAACGACCATTGGAATGATCAAAACATGATCATTTCGGGATGGAACAAGTTTGGAACAAGCCAACTCTTTGGGCGCCCTGGAAGGAACCAGCCCTTCCCTTCCGCTGCCATCAACGGGCCGTTGGGGACTCTAAGTTGGCACTTTGAAGGACGGCGACTGAGTGAATATGAGTGAATACATTGAATACATCTTCACACACTTTAATCAAATATATAAAGTCATAAGAAATCATTCTAACAACTTCCAAGAATAATATGGGGATGGGGGTTGACACCTGTTTTACAAAATTTTGGGGTTCGCCAGGGTACGACGGTTTTGACTCATAGCCACATGGCTGATAAACATTTTTTCTATGGCTGGATATTGGAATCATCCAATACCCTCTGTCAATTTTTTCACAATTTTTGATATTGGTAGGACATGATCATCGAACTGAATGGATAATTTTCCATGGCTTTACCAGATAGCTATGCAGCTCTGCTAGTTTACCAGAGCTACTCACGATGATCTCAAGATATTGGGCCCTGTCACTGAGGTCTTGGCACAGGACGCCTTGGTTCGAATTTACCCCTGCGGCCGGGCACGACACACGTGACTCGTCCCCTGCTCTCGCGGTGAACGGAAGGCTCGGAGCGTCCAGCAGGAAGCAGCGAGGGATCCATGCAGGAAGCAACAACGTTGACATTGATTTTTTGAGATGTTTCAGATTGTTTCAGATGGTTTCAGATTGCTTCATCCTATTAGAAACGGAAACACTTGAGGTTTGATGATTGTTTGGTGTTCATCTTTGATCCAGAGTGCTGCTAAAAATGCTGCATTGGATTTAGCAATTCTTGGATTCTGTTCCTTTGACACCCCTTGGCTCGCAATTCAGGCTAGCGACGCGCAGCTGAGGTTGTCTTTTTCTCTTTCGGATCGGTTTGCATAGGGTAGAGGATAGGACCTTGGGGCTAAAAGCATGGTGCTTTTTATGAAACACATAGATGCCATGCCAGCATTGTGATACGCTGTGGCTGGAGACAAATGGTCTAAGTCGAATGTCTCCAAGGTTTTGATTCCTCGGGGTATCCGCGGCGCGAACCAAGCGCTCGCGATGGGGATGGGGAGAGGCATCATATCACTGAAGACTGTCATGGCCTATGCAATTTTAAGTCTGCTTATGTCTGCTTAGTTTGTGGATCATGATCATAGGGGGCCTTTAGGCAAATGAGAATCAGTGATCATTAGTGACCTGAGTCAGCCTGAGTCTCACAAGCAGGGATTCTCTTGAGGGTTCTATGGTGGCTCTCCCCGAAGCTTCGCCCTGCTTTTGAAGATGCCGCAGTGAAGCAGCTGCGAATCGCGAGTCCAAGGCTGCATGAAACCGTTGGATGTAGAGAAGGGATCCCCAGATGGGCCCCACAGACTTCAAATCTGTCCGGGCATAGGTGGGGTGGATTTGGATGGATTTGGACATGATTTCGCTAGCATCCTACACTTTTGGTGCCCCGAACTTTCAACGTATTTTCAACGTCCAAGCAGAAGCATGGACTCGCGCGAATGCCAATATAATGGCGATGTGCATGCAAGTGTGCAAGTCAAGTCATGAATCTGATCAAGCTTGGAAGAGGAATCAGCATCGTAGACTTTTCCTGGTTGCCAAGTATGCTTCTTAGACTAGGCAGCTCAGAGAAGGGTTCTACTTTTGTGCTGGATGCGGTCAAGGACAGGCATGTGTGGGTTAGCTGCTCCTTGCGGGACCTCCCTCTGGTAGATTTAGCTCCTTTGGGCGCCTCTCAAAGTACATCCCCCTTGAAGAACGGTCTCTCAGGAAAAGTTGTGCCTCCAGGCATCTTCAAGATATACCCCTTGACAAAAGGGGATCTCAGCTAGATTTGGGCCTTGGGGCGCCTTACAGCGTCTAGTCACAAACCCTTTGAAAAAGGGGCTCTCAGGATATGTCTCCGGGCATCTTCAAACCCCTTGAAAAAGGGTGTCTCAGGTTGCAGGCCGTCTTCGGGCGCCTTACAAGCCCTTTGAAAAAGGGGCTCTCAGGATAAGTTGTGCCTCCGGGCATCTTCAAACCCTTGAAAAAGGGCCGGAAAAGCTGTGCCTCCGGGCATCTTTGCAACGAGGAACCCCGACCCCGGGTACCGGGTGTTCGGGGTCTCCCTAGCCTTGCCAATCCATTGGACACATTTTGCACTCACCCCTGATAGTATTCGCTAGTCCCTGCTGATCGCTTGTAACCTGACACCGGGTACCGGTTGTTCAGGGTCAAGCCCGCGCCAGCATGCTACAACAGCTCATGGCATCAAATGGGTTCATTTCATTGGCGCCTCCGGGCATCTTCAAACCCTTGAAAAAGGGCCGGAAAAGCTGTGCTTCCGGGCATCTTCAAGATATACCCCTTGACAAAAGGGGATCCCAGCTAGATTTGGGCCTTGGGGCGCCTTACAGCGTCTAGTCACAAACCCTTTGAAAAAGGGGCTCTCAGGATATGCCTCCGGGCATCTTCAAACCCCTTGAAAAAAGGGTGTCTCAGGTTGCAGGCCGTCTTCGGGCGCCTTACAAGCCCTTTGAAAAAGGGGCTCTCAGGATAAGTTGTGCCTCCGGGCATCTTCAAGCAATCAGGCCTCAGGCCTTGAAAGTATGAGGGCATGCATGTCTGTCACTCTGTCACCTGGTCAGGCGCACCGAGATGAGGCCGGTGTGCGGGTTGCTGTGAGCAGGGTGGGCGACTTACACCCTTGAAATTACTTGGGCCCCCGGAAAGGGCTCAGCTTTGTTGAGGGCTTAGGGGGCAGTTTTTTGAAACATGTTTTCCGGGCGTCCGGGTTTTTATACTTATGTCATATGACATAGGACTTGGGTGCTAGCCCCGGCACATGGGCAAGGGCACCATGACATAGGAGTTGTGGAAGGCTGCAACGAATTTGACCCATAAGATGGGACTAGGGTGGCATGTTTGAAGCAATTTTAACATCCATATGACATAGGACTTTTCCTACGACGAGTTCTGGGACATGTGGTTCCAACTTTTTCGCATGCCGGGATGAGATCAAAGACAACCGTACATAAGATAAAAATAGATTTTTTTTCATCAATGCAAGATGTTCCCAGGTGACACCATGACTTAGGACTTGCGATCCCACATATGTCGTAATCATGTGACATGTTCGCAGTCGTATTAGAAAAAACAACCAGGGGCTTCTAAATCTAGTGTCTCAGGACTTGTTGGAAAATGATACAACCAGTGGCACCCGCTGGATGTCTGAGGACTTGTGGGCCACTTTTTCCCGCCTTTTGCTTTGGTCACTCAGTTTTTCAAACCTTATCACTGCTGCTTCCCTGTTGTGAATTCTTTAGGTGATTTTCTTGAAAAATCAGTTGCTTTTGGAAAACGAGCTATCTGCAAACGCGGGAGGTGGTTCACACAACCAAATGCATGCGGTGAAACATGGTGAAACCATGCAAAATTTAGATGGTAGATTCTTCAATTTGTTTCTTTTTTGCCGGTGGCTCCGGAACTGTTCGGACAACGCGCTAATCCTAGGTGTCCCCTCCTCATTTCCCCCAAACCGACCTAGTCCTAACTCATCAGTCCCATCGTGCGGCATGATGTCCCAGGAGTTGACACATACCCTTAGTCCTAAGTCATCCTTACCATCCACTCATGTCTTGGCACAACAGGAATAATAGGTTCAATCCCCCAAAAAATAACCAAAACCTGATGACATAGGATCCAGTAAATTTTGAGCTATTCCGACGAGTCCCGTGTCATTGGTAAGAAGTATATATTTTTTTAAAGATTGCGACAAAAGACGTAGGGCTTAAAACCAACCCCTCGCGTCGGTGATTTTTTTCCATGCAACACGGTTGATCAAACTCTTCTTTGTGAAACATTTGTGACTTGACCTGACTTCACCTGACTCACGCTGAACACATGCTGTTCGACGCGCTTTCCAGTAGGTTGCCACAAGGCAAACCTTCAGCACAATTCTCTGTGGTTTTTGTTGCGGGAAGGATTGTCTGCAATCACGCGTTTCACAGATGGTTTCGTACGTGTGCCGTGCATCAGTTTTTGGGTTAGCAGATAAACAGCGTAAACAGTTTCCAAAATATTTTGTCAGCAGCCGGTTCAAAAATCCGGCATGGAAACATTTGCCGCGCTGCTACCATCGTCGAGCAACGCTGCAACTCTGCAACAGACCTTCTTCATGGCGCTTGGCAAGTTTGGCGCAAAAGGATGCAAAAGGGTCAATGACAAGAAATGCGGAACATGGTATGATAATATGGGTATGGATCAATACCTATTAATACCATTTTTAGGGGGATGAACATCCATTTACCAGCTATTTTGATGTTCACCAGGGGTACAAGGTTTTGACACACTGCCATATGTATTTTATTTTTGATGTTTGCTGTATGTTCATCGAATTTTTCTCCGACGTCCGATTCGATCATGTTCGTCAAACACATGTCCAACACAGCCGCATGACAAATGGCAAAATCTGTTTATGCTTGCGCGCATGTTTGGTTCAAGTCTCACATGGGGCAAAATTGAGAAATCCTCACTGCCGCCGCAGGCTGGACGATATTGGGACATGTCAATTAAATTGGGCAAAGTCCAACGTTCATACTTGATATGATATGCGTGGTTCGCAGGTCACCATGCCGGAAGGGAAGAAGGCACGGATGAATCTGGAATGATTTGTCCCAACGACATCCTTTATGCATAGGCGTCCGTAAAATTCACTAAATAATGTATTTGATCGTGACAAAAATCATCACAACGCGTGTCTCAAACAGTTCTGGAGGTGAACATGTTTATTAATGTTTGTTCCAAACATAGTACTTTTGTCATTGTTGTCGTTTCCTTTGACCATACAGTATGGGTCAAACTAGACCCCAAACCCACCGTTGAGCTGTTCTTGTGCAGGGGAATTGCGTGGGTATGTGTGGCTTGAGGGGTCCTTAATTCTGGACCACTACGCTAACTGAACCAGTTTGATGTAACAATGTGCCAAAAATGCCAACCTGAAATTGCATCAATCGTGCCAGGTACAGCATGACACAGAGGAGGGAAGTGAGTTTCTCCGAGATGCTGTGCAGCAGGCATATGGGTGCGTAGATTTCTTGAAGGTTGAACGTTTGCACTAGGTTCGAAGATACAGGGCACTTCAATCAGAGCACGTTTTTGATTCCAGCAGTTTAGACATGGCATTTGCGCCATGCTGTGGATGAGTTCAGAAATACTGTAGCCATCTGTAGCCATGTAAAGGAGCGAAGACATCTAACAAGGGCCAGGGCCGCGGCAACGATCAAACCTTTGATGGGATGAGGAGATTTTTCATGGAGAATTCACCAGAAATTGAGCCACCCATAGGCCTCAACTGCCATGGGAAAGTTCGAGAACGAGAAGGTGCCGAGTTGTCAGTCTTAGCAGATAAAGTGCTTAATTTGTGCAGCGATCCTGCTGATGTTGACATTTCTTTAGGACATATGACATAATTCTGACTTTAATATGGTAAACCCAGCAATAAACCACCCCCAATGACTTACCATAAATGGATGATAAGAAGCATCCCTAAAAGGTAGGTTTATTGCTGGGTTTACCACATGACTTCTGAGATCAACTTGTGTGTGTTCACTGGACTACGTCAGCCTAGAGCTTTGGTGCAAAAAACGACAGCCAGCCTTCCAAATGAATGTCACCGCAAGCGTACCTGGCAACCTGAATAGCCATATAGCTTGGAAGTTTCTGAGCATCTTCAAGCTGTATAATTTGGAGTGGTTGAAGAATCTTCATTCTAGACAGACTTTTCAATTGGATGCAGCTTGCATCAGCCGCAGCCCGGATGCTAACTGGTTGGTTGAGTAGATTCACGAAGGGTTCATTGGTTGATGTACTAATTTGGTTCACCAACTGCAGGACATCTCTCGGCACATCAAAGCCTTCTTCGATGGAAAGCAGGGGCCCCATAGATGGGAGAATTGCTGGGGCACCCCCATAGGTACAAAACAACACTAAAAACAACCAAGTAACTGCCGGAAATACAGGCTTTTGATATTTTTTGATAGCTTTAATTCCAAGTCTGAAACAGCTGCAGCACTGTACCAGACCGGATTCTGCTACAGCTCAGGTATGGCCCGAATTGGCATTGCATTGTCGGCAAGGGCTTTGCAACTCATGCAACCTATGAGGCCATGGCAGCTTTTCCTTTTTAAATGCTCGAACATCACTTTCAAGTTGTTGATATTTGTTGTACTGTTGGAGACTACATAAAGTATATTAAAGTGTATAACAGTATATAACTAACCCAGTAGTCGGGTGATGTTTAATTAGGACATATTAGGACGTTACCAACCCCTATCAGTCCATGTAGCAAGCACAAAATTGTGGGTGCACAGCTGTATAGAGATACTTGTAATGAAGACTTGAAACATGTTGACTTCAACACATGACCAGTCGCAGACTTGGCATAGATTTTGTGACCCAGACTTTCCCAGGGATCCCCTCAACTCATAGAATCTAAGTTGGATGTGAAAAAACTACGGTGATTTGATCATCATTTTTTGCAGGCAAAGACATCCATGTTCTTCGTTCTCCCCCCGCTGGCGATCTTGCTTTACAAGATGGGGTCAACAGCTCAGAGGCTGTTGCCTTTTCTTGTTCCCGCTTGGGCCTCTTTTCTGTGGCTTCACATAGGATCACAATTCATGTGCAGTTCAATAGTGGCAAGGGTTTATATGTATGTATTGCACAATAATTAATCACATTTAGAATTCATAGAATCACATAATTGCACAAGTCATTGCAATTTGTCGCTGAGCCTCTTTGCAAAATCGTGCAGTACAGAACTTATGGCTTGGGCTGAGGTGAGTCCTCGTAGCGTTTCACACGGTCCAGGCCAGGATCTGTCAGAGTCGACAGCTTCTGCATTCTTCAGCCCATTCTTAACTGATGGGGCCGAGTCAAAAATTAATCAAAAACAAAGGGGCCCCACAGATTCCATCAATCTTGGAAGTATACTAATTATCTAATTAAACTTATATCCCGCAGTGGGCAATGAAACAGACCCGAATGAAATCTCATGATCCAAAGCCAGGTGACCACCCATGACTCAGCAGTGAGACGACCCTGGATTTGTGAGAGCCCATGGAAATGGTGAGACAGCAGGTTCTATGGCGAATAGTCAACATTTCTACTGAGTACCAAATCATCCCAAATCTCATTCAAAGGTTCATTCGGATTTTCAGGATTTTCAGCTTGCAAATTCCATGTTTTGGTCCTCCGTTTTTTTGGTGAACAAGACCCAAGATCCTGGAAGCTAAGAGCAATTCGTAAGAATCGGAAGAAACGTGGCATCTCTTTTCGACGTAAAAAGTGGCGGATTGCGATCCAACAAATCGAGGCCGGAAAGTTGGATGTATCACCTCGGTTCATGGCCATCACTGGCCAGGACACTAACGAGCTGTTCATTGATTGGCCATGCTGCGGCATGCTGCGGCTATGTCATCTATCTTTGTATTATGGTGGAAGAATGTTTGATGGTTAAATCTGATTCTACCTGAAAGTACTGTAATATTCATGGAATGTGATATATTCAATAATCTTATGTTTGATTTTATATGTCGTTTGGGGAATGCTTGATATCAGGGGATTCACCACAGATGACATTTTCAGAAAAGTGTGTCAGGTGCGTTGGCTGGTGGGGCCAAAAAGAAGGGCCGAGCTGCATGGAATGGCGAACCCGAGTACTGCTTGGAGAAAAGCTGACTGAGCTGGCAGTTTTCAATGAAATATGTTGCAACATGTTGCACCATTGTTGCAATTATCAACCGTTTAATGCTCGCAGACTGTCAAGTGTTCAGCAATGCTTTTGTTTGAGGCAGCCATTGGCTTTATCAGCCCAGCTAGTCGGACCTTGAGCAAACAATACGTGCAACAAAAGGAAGCATTAAATGCGCTGAAAGAGGACAGGCTCACTGGTTCTGAACAATTCTTGGAATTGGAAGCGAGCATGAATGATTTGGGAGCATGAATGGCGGGAAAACACAAGCTGCATATCAAAGAAGGATATCGAAGCCCACACAGACGCTGTCACATTGAGCATTTCACCATATTTCACGAGGTACCAGAACGATCAGTTGCCGCAAGAGAACGCATTCGCCATGTTGCGCTTCTTTGGTTCAACAAAGGACTTGCCTTTTCAGGGTCGAGTTGCCTTATTTTGTCATATCTTGTCCAAATCACCAGGATAAGGAGAATGTGGAGGTGTTTACCAACAGCCAGAGAACTGAATACATCAACAAGCGTGCCTTGGGATGCAAACAATCGGAACTTATCAGGATATATCAGGATTGCAGATAGCCTATATTGTTTCCACACACATGGACCGACAAGAGAAGTGGTCAGAGTGCTGCAACCCCGGAGTTACCCGGAATTCTAGCATTTTAATCTCATGAATACTTACGCGTCACGAAACAGATATACGTTATCAGAATCCAAAAGGTCGTAAACAGGGTTTTTAAGGGATAGCCAGACGTACTGCGCATGTACTATGTGCATGTGGATGCGCGAGTGAGCGTGCGGGTTCTTGAAAGCGCGCGTGTTGTATGCGCATGTGAGCGTGCAGGTTGCCACATGGGCGCGCGGGTGGTTTGCGCATGTGAGCATGTGAGTGCGAGTGAAGGTGCAACCCATGTGTGGTTTGTATGGTTAATCTTGTATCAATACTATATTCCTACCACGTGGTTTCCACGTCAACAGAACTCATGCGCATTGAGGTTTTTAGAATTAAGGTTTATTGACAAGTGAGCAGTTAAACGTTGTAAGCCAGTCTTCCCACACATACAAGCACACTTCCGTCTTTATATGATGCACTGTACCGGGCTGACCTCAGTGTTTGCAGCGTGCAGCGTCTGTACTACTCGTGATCGAACTCAACAACCTCCTATCGCCTATCGTCCTTTTATGGTTTGATATTACTAGTTTTACCAATAACAATTATCAATGACACATGGCGTTGCTATCAATCGTGGCTGATTAACTTTCAAATTCAGAATCATATAAATAATTATATAAACATAATTATGTATTATATATAGATATATGATATGTACTGTATAATATAATATTTACTATATATACATATTATAACATATATTATTATAAACATTATGTTATATAATATTTGTTTAGGGTATGTACAGCCTAATAGAATCATATCAATCAAGTCATTCAAAGCCCACGGATGTCTTTGAGTCACACTTGTAGGTCCCCTTCATGCCGTCTTCCCAAGCCATGAGCCATGTGCGACCACAGACCACCACCTGAGGGTGAGGAGACAGAGTGAATCAAGGATTTCTACTTGGAACCGGGGAAAAACTGGGAAGACCCTGATCCATCATGACCACTGACCCTGGCCCAACTGATGGTGCGTCCTAGCTGCTCCTGTCAAAGTGACACCCTGAAACTTCTTGTAGGTCAGCTCCTGCTCATTCAGAGGAGCATTCGTCATGGCCGTGTAGCTAGAAACCTCCACAAAGAAACTCAGCGGAGCAGACAGCTCTTCCTCAACCTTCTCATCCACCCCCACGAGCCTTAGAACCGAATCTGCGGCGTGGAGGGTATAAGTGGGTTTGTATATGTATATATATATATAAATAAAATGATTTTGATTATATAATATTTATATTTATATTTATATTTATTTATTTATGTATTTGTTTCTTTATATAGTATTAATTTATATATATATAATTTTTAAATCATGGCCACTTATAATCATATCATTGTATTAAATGTATATGTACAAATATGATATATATATACACATTATGCAATGATATAAGATAGATGAGATTTATATAGCTATAATATATTCAATATATATATTTACAATATAAATAAATAAATATATATATATATCAGTTTTACTGTCAGTACGGCGTGCTATACAGCACATGGTTCTACCAGTCTTCGCGTCCTAGTACCTGGTTGCAAATGAGATTGCCTGTAACCTGTCTGTATGTATGTATGAATGTGAAATTACCAGGAAACATTAACTTTGAATGCTATTGGCTATTGGCTATTGGCTAATGATAGGCTCTGATTTACGAAGGAACAGGAAAGGACATTGTATGTACTGCTAAGGACATTAATGCCTGAAAATTCGGTGGTGCAGTGATAAACATGAATCTGAATCTGTAGAAAATCTTATGGAAAAATGACTATCACTGATCTGATCACTGATCACTTCACTGATCACTTAATATTACGAGTCAACCAAACAAGCCATGAGCGAGTTCGGACAAGTTTTGAGCGGACACCAAGCTGGTCAGGGGTGCGAATGCGCATGCCAGGGTTGTCGTTCCGCAACTTGATCAATGCATCGCGCTGCTGACACCACCTAAGATCCCAGCCCCATTCATCCAGGCCCCCGTTCATCCCGGCCAATTCATCCAGCCCCCAGCACGCACACACACACACACAAACACCACCCCCCTGTCCAGACCCATCCAGCCAAGACACTTGTGCAAATCCGTTGGGTGTTTCTTGAACCATGCGGCGCACTTCTTCAAGTTGCCAACCTTCAATTCCCAGCCGCCCTTGGTGTGCACCTCAGAAGGCAATGAAATGGTTGACAATGATTGGCTTTAGATACCCTTCCCCTCCCCACCCCCCTGTCCCAGGACCCCTAGCTGCATTCCAGGCACATTCACGCAGAGCAAACACATGAACCCCTTTGGATGCTCACGTGAACCCTGGTACCATGGTACGAGGGGAAAGAATTTGCATGTCTTTGCCCGATCATGAGTGAAAGGCGTCCTCTGGGTTGTCCATTTCCAACAGAATTGGCATCGCATCGCTATGTAGTCATCAGGTTTCTGGAACTCAGGCGGTGGCGGTGGCGCCGTGGCATGATCAGCCATGACTACAAATTCCACCATGTACAAATTCCTGCTACCCTTGGGATCAAAATACTGTGCAATGGTCAAGATTGGGTAACTGCACCAGTGCACTCATCTGTTCATCCACATGCACACCTACATGTGCACATGTATGTTCACTCGGGCACTCACATGTACACTTGTACGTTCACTTGTTCGCTCACATGTTCATTTTCACTTGTTCATTTTTAAGCCTATATATTTATATAATATATAGGCTTATCAGTGAACATGTTCATACTTAAGCCTATATATCATAGAAATATATAGGCTTAAAAATGAACAGGTGAAAATGAACATGTGAGTGTACATGTGTGTGTGCATGTGAACATGTGTGTGTACATGTGGGAGTGCAAGTGGGCATGTGTGTACACATGTGGATGTGCATGTCCATGTACATATGTCCAACGATATGTACTGTATGAATCATCATATGAAATCACATGAAGACATACTGAAATACAGATATACAGTGATACACCGATGACTGTCCGACGATTGCTCTGAGAGCCGCTTTGTTTCTCAAACCACCTGATCTCTTGCTGTCCATTGCCAGCGAGCTGGTGTTGGAGTGAAGTCAGTACCATTGCCTCAGTCTTGGGAAATCTTGGGAAATCATTGAGCAGTGAACCCTGAGATTCTAGTGTACCCATTTTCTAGTGTACCCTGAGGTTCTGCTATCGCCAACACTCACACACACACACACACACTGGAAGCAGCAATAGTCATAGTCGGCCGGTTGAACCCAAACACCATGATTCAGGGAGTCTTGGTGAATCATCATCATAATTTATAAATAAGTTGTAAGTAGTCATATGAGTTATAAGCTATAAGTTAAAAGAAGAGTGATAAGTTTGAACATAATATAATCTAAATATAATATTATTTTCGAATTCCAATGCTGCACATGCCCTTAACTGATACCAGTGCCCAATGCCGATACGGAAACCGGATACAAACAAATACGTAGCTAATGTTGTTGAGACTCGAATCCCAATGCTGCACATGCCCTTAACTGATACCAGTGCCCAATGCCGATACGGAAACCGGATACCAATACGTAGCTAATGTTGTTGAGATTCAAATCCCAATGCTGCACATGCCCTTAACTGATACCAGTGCCCAAAACCGATACGGAAACCGGATACAAATACGTAGCTAATGTTGAGATTCGAATCCCAATGCTGCACATGCCCTTAACTGATACCAATGCCCAATGCCGATACGGAAACCGGATACAAATACGTAGCTAATTTTGTTGAGATTCAAATCCCAATGCTGCACATGCCCTTAACTGATACCAGTGACCAATGCTGATACGGAAACCAAATACCAATACGTAGCTAATGTTGTTGAGATTCAAATCCCAATGCTGCACATGCCATTAACTGATACCAGTGCCCAATGCCGATATGGAAACCGGATACAAATACGTAGCTAATGTTGTTGAAAATCAAATCCCAATGCTGCACATGCCCTTAACTGATACCAGTGACCAATGCCGATACGGAAACCGGATACAAATACGTAGCTAATGTTGTTGAGATACTCCGTACAGTTGCTTGTGTGCAAAGGCATTGCTCCGGTCGGGCACCCGGTTTCTTCCTTCATAGAGCCACCCCATGATACGATCATAACATCTACCTGGATCACCACCAAACGCCTTTGCCGACTTCAATACGGAACAGTCCCTGTGATAGTGGCATTTCACGGCAATGGCGTTGGCTGTGTTCTTCTGCTTCACCTCCATGATCCGTCCTTAGCCAAACGTATGAGTCTGTGAGACAACAAAACTATGGAATCATGTGACTGTGGGTCGTATCACCCTATGTCTTTATGGTGTGATATTTATGGTGTGATATAAGATCTATGTCTACGTCTATGTCACTATGTCTATATCTCATATCATATCATTGATATCATCATCTCTCACCTGCCTATACGTTACCTCATAATTTAATAATAGTTTATGTAAGTGTTACGAACCATGAATTCACTTACAATAATATATAATTATAATATATACTACAAGATTCAGAATCATATACGAATAATATGATTTAAAACATGTTGTAAGTTGTATACAGTAGATAAATGATAGACAGGTTACCTGAAAAAAAAACAAATACATACGTACAGTGCTATGTAGGCTACATTACTTTAGAGAAACCAAAAAAAATACATGACAATACTGCTGTTACTGTACTGATGAACTCAGTACACATGAGCCATGCCGACCACCCCGTGCACAAGTCAAGCAACCCAAATATGTGTCGACACCACCAACCGTTTCCCTGGCATAAACATGTCCCTTGTCATCCATCCAAAACGGTGGGGAGCATGGTTCACCTTTGGTTCCCTGGTCCATCGAATGGGACGATGCTGCCGACGCTGCTGGTTTGGAGCTGGACGATGCTGCTGCTGTCGCTGCCGGTTTGCTCGTTGACGGTCTGCTGGATGATGACTTACTCGACGATTTGGACCTCACCTTAATGTTGGCCGATGATGTGGTTAGGTTTGTGCAATGTGATATGTACTGTATATACAGTTAATTATATCATTTAGAGATATTTAGAGTATATAATTTGAATATATACTCATATTTATTTATATTTATATTATATTATAAAATAAAAGATATACATTGTATAATTCAAACAAAAATAGATGACCAGTGTACATTACTACTTGCCCCAGTGTACATTACTACTGGAAGCACCCGAGTTCGCACAAGAGCGATGAAAAAAGATGACCCGTTTGACGATCCGCGCACCAACATGCGCATCAACATGTTCACATGCACGTCCACATGTTCACCTAACATGTTCACATGCACGTTCTTCCTCTCATATGACCCGTCACTCGCGCACTGACCCGTTCATTTCTACATGTTCACTAAATCTATGGTAAACAAAAAAAACGGTTTGCGAGGTCTTGGATCCTGCTAAGATATACGACATTCTCTCGTTTCTTGAAGCGGAATCGTGTAAGAGCAATGGCATGTCATTTGCATTTTTTAACCGATATCTAAGCCGTTTATTTCCTAGGATTGGATAATACAACATAATGTAACATAATATAACACATTTTACAGGAAATCCATATATTTTTGATGGGAAAACCCATGGTTTCCTGTTAGATTTCCCTGCAAGTCGTCCTCCCATCATCTCCCAAGCCGCCTGGCAGATGTTCATCGCAGCTTGCATCAAATTGTCCAGGAGCCTGGGAGGTTTTCTGTTACTGTGACTGTCAGCTTAATTTCCAGTAACATTGATGTATTGTGATATATTGATGATATATGATGATATTTTTTGATATTATGATATATTGTGATAGTAACAACATAGATCAACTAATATTGATCCAGCCGTTGATTTTCCAATTTAGATTTTGTATGAGACATGTTGAGACCAGATACGAGGTACATCACGGTACGCTACAGCTGTAGTCGTTTTTTGTCACCGTGGTTCGCAGGGGCTGAAGCTTGGCGATGAGCAACTACAAAGGTAGGGGGACCACCGATGTTTCATGTGGGATCAATCTGATTGATGAGTGATATATGAGTGATTTGCAAAGGATGCAGATGCAATTCCACCAGTGATATCGGCTTTAATTGGTTGCTTGTTCCTGGTTTTGGTGCGAAATCCTTTCCTAATAGTTGGAAGAAGATTGGCACAACAAGACCAATAGTGAGACATGAAACACGCTTAAAATTGTGACCAGATATGTTGCCACCGTCCTGAGAATGGCACCTGATTTCTGGTGCTTTCTGCTTGGTTTCAAGCATCCAGCAGCATCCAGCAGCATCCAGCGGCTTCGGGGCTCTCGAATTCAGGTTGGGCCAGGAGCAGTACAAAGACCAGGGACACTTTTTGCAGCAGAGCTTCCCAAACCTGGCACTGCCCGAGCTGGAGAGATGGGCTGAATGGTGGATCCACAAACCATGATTTTTTCTGGGGGATATAGCTGTAGGCTATAGTAACTACCCTCTGGTAAACTAACGTAACTATGGAAAATCACCATTTTTTATGGGAAAACTCACTATAAATGGCCATTTTCAATAGCTATGTTAAATTACCAGAGGGTATAGTATGCTATAGTGATATCATGATATATATATATATATATACGTATACCGTATACATATATATATATACCCTAGGGTTCATACGTCGAAGTTTAACTTAGGATTTAGCTAAGCACGAAGTTAAACTTAGCATTTACAATGATTCGATGTTTTTGAGGTAAATACGAAGTTTGGGATTCAACAAGGTTTTAAAATTTTCATGATTCTTCATGGGTTTCACACTTGCCCCCCCCAACTCCCCTGACGGCACTCTTTTTCTTTTCATCTCTTTCGCCTCAGAGTTTGAAGCTTCCATTGAAGCGACTTGTATCTGGCCCTTGCCAAGTTCATGATGCCCATTGGACGTTTCTTTCCTTGGGACCTTTTGGCCCAACACTTCAAGACCCTCATCTGATCTTCATCACAAAATGTGTGGTGATATCGTGGGTTGACTCCTTAGATTGAACTAGCTTTGTCATTAAACCCAACTTACCCATTCAGATATTCCAAACTTCCACTTGGGGGGGGCACTAAAAATAGACCAGTCAAGTTTAGCATCTTCGTTTGCGGACCCCTTCCACCAACACATGCACAAACGCCTTGGACACTGAAAGCTCATCTAAATCCGGAAACACGTATCTATGGACCGAAACCTATGGCGTAAAAACACACATTGAAAAACAATAGAATGGCCAAATGCGAAACCAGGGCACATGCCATTTTGGGGTGAGCACCCATGCTATGCACCCCATCCTTACAGGGAGAACCAGCAGTGTTGATTTGAATTACCCCTGATGAAATTGAAAACCTTCAAGTTATTTTTTTTTGAAAGTCCACACCTGATGGATGTCCTGTTGAGTCTGCGGTAAGCGAGCAGGAATGTCTTGCCACTTTGCTCAATGGCATGTGCTTGTGCCACAGTCCTAGGATGTAGGCTGATGATCTGTTGATACCACTCTACATATGTTTAAAAAGCTACCAAAAACATATGGCTATAATATTAGATCTGAATAATAAAGATTATATTTAAACTTCGACGTTGGACACATATGGGAATCGTTCTAAAACCCCAATATTCAAATTTAAAAGGCCGGTTTGTGGAGAAGTTTGGGGTCGCTAAAAACTTGCCCCGGATTGAGACCCAAAAATGATTTAGAAGGCAAAATAATTTAGCACAACCCCCATATAAGTTAAAGACCCAAAAATTCGGTGGCTACAAATCCCATCATATCCCATCCCTCTAATATTAAACACCACCTTAATTGGGCCAATTATTCGAAAATTCTCTAGTAGACCATGGTTTATAGGGGTGTTTAATTTTAGGGGAATTTTAGGCAAATACCCGAACCTCCGGCCACAACGCCGCGATGGTGGCCAAGAAGCAAGCACCTGGAGGCCCGCTCTGTGAGGGCGAAGTATCGGCAGATTCCTGTCCTGAGCTGGGGCATTTATGTTTTTTGCGGGGGATGGCCCATCGATATATTGCAATATTAATAGTAGCTTAGCCCCGGATTAAAAAAAGCATTTTGGGTTCCCTTTAATCCTCTACCAAAGGGGGTCGGTGGAAGTTCAATATATTCCGGATTCCTTTTACCCATTTGGTGTTTTGTTCAAGCTTCAAAGCAACTTCCACCAATCCATGACGGGGATCACCAGTTGGAATACTGATGATGAGGTCAAGAAGCCACTCAGCAATCAAACGAGCATTGAATCCCTTCGCGTTGAGGAAAAAACCATAACCATCTCTCAAGATTTGACCTGGTGTAAACCGCTTCTGACTACTCTGTATTTTGTGGGCCCTCCTCCACAATGCGAAATTTTCAAATGCTTCCCCAAGCGCATCTGCATATCCCTGAGAAACATCGCCAAAGATGCCCTGGTCGAGCAACATACCCCTTGGCTGTGGAAACATGGGTCGTGAAAACAATATCCATTTCAATGGGCGCTTTCCCTTAGTCCGAAAACCCACATAGAAACTTTGGTCATGTTCTGATGAACCATGTGTGTTTTTTTTCAAAAAACAAAAGAATCAAAATCTAGATTCTTTGATGTTCAAAATCCAAATCATTGACAGGGTTCAACGTTGATCCATTCGCCACACCCAAGAGCGTCAGATTGAGAATGTGAAGCGTACAATGCTGCAGGGTGCTAATGTCGAAGTAGTCCAGGTCTATCAAAGGGCCTGAAAGTTTGTAACCCCCGGAGACCGATACTGATACCTTAGAAAAAAGAAAACATCCAATTGGAGGGTTGATCGTAAAATCCCCTTTCCTACAGTTATGGCCCTTTATCAGTTATAAGTACTTATAACCCCATTTATGGAATGTATAATCCTGCTTATAACCAGTTATAACCAATAAATGGCCATAACTGTAGGTAGCACCCAGATTCAAATCCTGCGAAGGTGGTGAAGTTTGGAAGAAGGAAGACGACTTGGGAAAGATGTAGATTGTCGAGGCAGGTGAAGGGGAACCATATGTGATGTGAATCCGTATGATATCAACATTGATTCTTCCAGTAAAAGGGTGCCACAAATACAAATATAGTTTTCAAATAAGGCAAAGCCCAAGGAGCACAGTTTGTCGTGGGGTAGCTCATCCCGAATGAACTCGAAAGTTGAACGGCACGTGCTGTTCCAGCCATCATTAGACTCATAAACGCAGTAGTTGAGATTCGTGGGTCTTGTGGTCGCTTTGCAGCGAAAGCACACATTCGTACTTCTCCACCACGATTCATGCTTGAAGAGGTATTTAAAAAAAGACTGGTCACCCCGAATTTCAGAAACCAAGAAATGCCGTCCATGGACTCCTTCATTTGACAGTCTGTTGAAGGATGCTGTAATTTGTTCCAGCACTGGGAAAAAAGTTTCCTCAACAGAATGTATTCGATGGCTATCCACCGAAAACAACAAGTACCTCGACATCCTTGTGGATGTGGGTCGGAACAATACTACTGACATAAACAGTCCATAAATTTGGTTGTAAGGATCTGTCACTAAACCCATGCAGGCTTCGTCTCCATAGAACCCAAGAGGTATGACTTTGTCACCAACTGCTTTTCGAAACTCCCGAGTGGAGAGGGCCCATGAATCCTCTACTGAATCCAAGTGGGACCAGAATTGGTTGATCAACTCCTCCTCAATATGAAGATTACATGATCCGATCAGGTAGTCCATCACATCGTAGGGAAGAATAAGTGGTAGTGACCTCAAGAGCAACAACCCGATAGCACTCCATGTTTTTGGGTTTGCCTACTGCTTATATGGTATCCCTGATGTAATTGTGAATACCACTAAAAAAATTGTTCACCCCGGGGTACCAAAATATAAATCTCATCCCCAATTATTTCAAGAACCAAGACACACGCGACCACTGTCAGTGGATCCCGTTTCCACCTTGACTGCAACCTCCACCATCACAGGCTCCTGAAGCATGAAGAAAAGTTGGGAGGCTGAAAGGGAATTGGATCCCACCTGTGGTCTTATGGGATGTGCACGGTACCCATCATTGGTTTGTTTTGGTTTGCAACGGAATTGGCTCCCCACAGTATCCACAGTTTCCACACTAGGTTTAATATCAGCTTAGGATCCAATGGTAAAGCGGCATTGTGCCGGAAGTCTCGGGCAGCATTCCCCGGAGCATAGGAAGCAAGCTTCGCAGTCCATGGTGTAGTGCAACCACGGGCCTCCTAAGTAAGCGGGAGCCACTAATTTTCAATCTTCAGAGTTTTGTATATTTTGAACTTTGTCTATAATGTCAACCCCGGATTAATAAACCATGGTTTATTAATTAGGGGGGTACTCCCCAAATAGTCATAATCTGTTACTTAAATGTTATCCCCCCAATTAAGCAACCTAGGGGTTTATTAATCCAGGGTTGACATTACTGATCACTGTATACCCCCGTTAAGATGAACACCCCTCCAAAATTGGACACAATGGAAATCCAAAAATAAACCTGGTACAGTTTGTTCCCACTTTTATTCGGGGTATGGGACGGACAGTAAAGGGGCTACATGTCAACCCCCGGCAGAAGCAGCTAAGCATCTTCAAAAGTAGCACGAGCCGCCTTCATTGCAGATAGAGAACTGGCTTCCTGGGCAAAACCGGCGAAACCAACAAGGCCGGGATTGGGCTGGAACCCTCCAAGGAATTTTCCAAAGTAGATCTTCAGTTTAACTGGTCTTCACAAACACAGTTCTAGAACTTGAAATTTAAACAAGGCACCCCAGAGGCAATTTTCTCGGTGACATCTCGTTCCAGAGGACCAAACTTTTCGCTACCTGCGTGGCAAGTCAGTCAGGGTTTTACTAAAGTCTCTGGTTTGGAATTGCAAATTGTTTTTTAGTCATTCACCTGGTTTTGCACATGTTTGTGTTGAGGTTGTGCTATGAAATCAGCACATGTCGATGTAAACGGACACCATTTTTCCACATTCAACTCTTTGAACTTCGGTCCAGCCCTGTAGTGAGTCCACAAGGTTTCAATTTCCAATATGTCATGGCTCGGTCAGATTGCCGAGCGGACGCAAATGGTAAGGGGTAGCTGCCGTGAAAGAAGTGCAAAACATATCGCAAATGTAGAAAATTTCGGAATTTAATTTGGTTTTTCCGTAACTCGGAGGATGCACAGCAGCAAAGTGGAATTGGACAAGCCTATGCACATAGTTGGAAAACATCCCTGCCCCCCGCAACTCAGGTGAACTGGTTAACACCCTCGCAGGGACTTTCACAAATGCGCCTGCTTGTAGAACACATAGGCCACCACCAGGTCAAACAATCATATTGAATCCAAATTATTTTTGCAACACATTTTCAATAGCAACTGTTGGTTGTATAAAATCATCCTCTGGTGCAAGCAGCCACTTTTCCAAATCAAAATCCTAGAATGCTCAAGCCTTTTTGGCCTTCTTGTTTTTCAGAGGCTCGCAGGCTTTTTCCAGCTCACAGCGCGCAACATTGCACGCCTCAACGACCGCACTGGTGACCTTAGCAGGCACATGGAACTCAAACCCATTTTGTTGGGAGGTTGCAGAAAACTAGCACGTACATTGTGAGTATATCTTGGACCCAGCCTTGTCAGAATCTGATGCTGTCTGCAAGGCGGCACGTTTGGCCTTCCGAATTCTTTTGTGTTTTCAAGTATTGATTGCAAAAAAAAACATTTGAAATCAAAACGATAAACCCACGCTCAACTCTAGCCTCCAGATCCGCCTTTTTGGTTTCAACGTCAGTCTTGACCGCTTGACGCAAATTGTCACTCCTAAGAAAGTACCCGGTGATTAAGGATAGGGAATTTCAAAACAACTGGTTCATCTCTATATCGAAGGAGGGAAATATGTAGAAGACACGGACACCTTGAGGTGCTCACATATTTTCCAAGGCAGGCATCAACCCCAAAGCCCATTTGATCTTGGTGCTAGCATCACCAATTGCCTCCAGCTGAGGACCACAACTCGTTCACAAAAACTTTGAGAAAAAGTCAGTTGCTGAATCTAAAGTCTAGATCGAACAACAAGCTTGTAAACAAGCCTTCTTTGCATCCTTTGCCAACTTAGCATTTGCTGCTTTTTCGGGGTCCTCTTCTTCCTTCTTGTCCTTCTTGTCATCTTCGTCTTTGGCCTTTTTTTCCTTCTTGTCATTCTTGTCTTTCTTGGACTTCTTTGCATTTTTTTTTCCTTCTTGCGGACCTTCACATCAAAAAATCAAGCAAGACTGTTCTATGAGATACCTTCAGTGGAATAAATTAATCCATGGGGGCCCCACCAGAGACCGAACCTCTTTCTTGCTTTCTTTCTTCTCCTTCTTCTCATTTTTTTTCTTTTTGTTTTCCGGTCCCGAGTCCGACGAATCCGAGTCGCTCGAATCGTTGTCAATAGCCTGAAACAACCGATCCAACTCCTCTTGGTGCTCTTCCTCCTCCGCATCTTCGACCAGGGTCAAGTACTGCATGTGTTCCTGCAGAGAAGCGGGAGCTTGCAGGAGACTAAAAATCATGTACCTACCTCTATACGTAGTATAAGTCCCCAACACACCTACCACCACTTATCCCATATAGGTCCTTCATCCCTGGCAGTTCGGGATGAAATCTGGTTTCTTTGTTTCTGAGCTCCTCTGTGTCTAGCTTCCTAACCCGGATCAACTCAGCTGCTTCAGCTCCGAAAATGGCATTCATTTCGGAAGCCGTCAGCCACTTTCTTACCCCTCGCTTCTTCGACGTGTGCCTTTCTCTGATGTGCATCAGAAACGTGGACTTGGACCAGTTCCCTTCTCCGCATGATGACCAAGCATCATAAAGGACGCTGTTCAAGGATTTACCTGAGCAATGGGACTCGCGTAGGCTTATGGGGGCAACATGCCACACCTTTGCAATTTTCTTTCACGAGTCACTTGCATAGTATTGAGCTAAAAGAACCACTCCCCACATGCAAACAAAGGTACTGCCTTTTGCCTCAGCAGCCATAGCTCTCAGTTCTTTCGGTGTATCTTTGTCTCAGCAACAGAAGGAAATTGGTAAGGGACGTACCTATGGGGTGACATTCCTCTTTCTAATGGATACTTGAATTTCAAAAACTTTGATAAGTTTCAGACGCCGTATGTTCCTGTAGTATCTCATGTAACGAGCACGTGCTGCAAGTCTTTGTTTCTCAACCTGAAGCTGTTTTGCTGCTTCCCTCAGTTCTTCCTCTGTTTTTTCCTCGAGTGGCTTGTCCTCCTTTTTGGTGTCCTGATCCTCCCCCTCCTTTGGAAGGTTGTCGTCCTTTTTGGTGTCCTGATCCTCCTCCTCCTCCTTTGGAAGGTCAGTCTTCAGTTTTTCGGCCTGTTTTAACAAGTCTTGGGCAAGAGCTAAAAGCTCCTCACGAGTCTTCGGGCCTTCACCGTTCTTCTTGGGGACCTGTTCATCCTTCCCCTTCTTCTCATCTGCCTTCTTCTCTGCTTGGATCCTCTGCTCCTCTGCCTTCTTCTGTTCTGCACGAATCCTTTCTTCCTCTTTCTTCTTCTCATCCTGTTCCTTTTCCTCAATTGCCTTCTTCTCTGCTTGGATCCTCTGCTCCTCTGCCTTCTTCTCAGCCTGATGCCTTTCTTCCTCTTTCTTCTTCTCATCCTGTTCCTTTTCCTCGTTAGCCAACTTCTCCGCTTGGATCCTTTGCTCCTCTGCCGCCTTCTCAGCCTGATGCCTTTCTTCCTCTGCCTTCTTCTGTTCTGCACGAATCCTTTCTTCCTCTTTCTTCTTCTCATACTGTTCCTTTTCCTCGTTAGCCAACTTCTCCGCTTGGATCCTTTGCTCCTCTGCCTTCTTCTCAGCCTGATGCCTTTCTTCCTCTGCCTTCTTCTGTTCTGCACGAATCCTTTCTTCCTCTTTCTTCTTCTCATCCTGTTCCTTTTCCTCAATTGCCTTCTTCTCTGCTTGGATCCTCTGCTCCTCTGCCTTCTTCTCAGCCTGATGCCTTTCTTCCTCCGCCTTCTTCCGAATCCTTTCTTCCTCTTCCTTCTTCTCATTCTGTTCCTTTTCCTCATTTGCCTTCTTCTCTGCTTCGATCCTCTGCTCATCTGCCTTCTTCTGTTCTGCACGAATCCTTTCTTCCTCTTTCTTCTTCTCATACTGTTCCTTTTCCTCGTTAGCCAACTTCTCCGCTTGGATCCTTTGCTCCTCCGCCTTCTTCTCAGCCTGATGCCTTTCTTCCTCTTTCTTCTTCTCATCCTGTTCCTTTTCCTCAATTGCCTTCTTCTCTGCTTGGATCCTCTGCTCCTTTGCCTTCTTCTCAGCCTGATGCCATTCTTCCTCCGCCTTCTTCCGAATCCTTTCTTCCTCTTCTTCTTCAACCCTCCACCAGGATTCCATTACAAGACTTGGGTCTTCGTTTTGTGGGGAATTTTCACCGTCACTCTCGATTGTAACTGCTTCATGTTTCATCTTGTCAGCTAACTTCAACAGTTCCATAGCCTTTCTCACCAACTCCTCTGGTTTCTGTGGGGAAGCGGCTGCCTCGAGCCGTGCTGCAAAGGAATCTTGGTCCCCTGTTGAACATCGTAAGAGCTGGTCATTTGCAAAACTAGTCCCACGACTCAAGGTGCTTGGGGTAGATTCAACCACGGTGTCGGCTGTTGACATGGAGCGTGAAAGGTTTGACGTGGTTGTCTTCTCTGCTGGGCTTGGTGTTCTCTCTGCTGAACTGGTACTGGGGGACCCAGTAGATTTTTCGGCCAACGAAGACCCAACAGACCCTGTACGGTTGAGCTTTGCTTTCTTCACAACAACCTTGCGAACCACAGTACGCCTTTTGCCTGCCAAAGCGAGGTGTATATGGTCAGGTGGTCCGAAGTCTAACCAGTCTTAAGTTGTAATAGTGTGTTTTCACGGAAATCCAGTAAACATTTTTGGAAACTACTAAACTGGAAGGGAAACCATGGCCAAGAAACCCAAAAGGTGCATAAATTAGTTCAAATAACATTTTTACGTGGAAGAGTACACCAAAACAATACACAGTTGCCTGGCTTTTCGGAAGGTGGTGTTTGGCTTTGTCCTTCAGTAGGCTCTTCCCTGGCATGTGGATCCAAAAATTTAGGGCCAAAACAAAAAATAAGATAGAACATTGTGTTATGCCAATGAATGCCAGGTAAACTCACCCAAAGTCAAGGTCTTGCTGGAACCAGGCCCATCAGGTGTTGACGGATCCAGATCCATGACCTTCTGTCGCCTAAGTTTTGCCTCTTGCAAAAACTGTGCAAGATCCTCCCCCATGTCTCTAAGGACCTAAAGGGAAGTGAAACTCACTACCAAAAAATGGCTGCAGCAATTTTGGTTGGAAAGATGTGTGAAATTGCGACTGATCTGGCTTGAATTAACGACATGTCATCAAATTTGGACGTTGGACATTTTTTGGACACCTAGAGCGATCACTTTCTGCGCAGAAATTCTTGAGATTTCAAGGGGTCCTAGATCACGCAAAAACTTAGTATTTCACGCAAAAACTTGGTATTTCACGCAAACTTCACGCACAATCACGCAAAATCACGCGGACATATGGTTGATGATTTTTACAGGATTGGCATCTTTCCAACCAGATTGGAAGTTAGGAGTGCTAGATCATTCCAAAACTTCGTATTTAACTCCAAAACTTCGTATTTCATTCCAAAAAAATGTATTTCAATCCAAAACTTTGTATGTCATTCCCAAACATGGTACTTCACTCCAAAACTTCGTATTTCTTTAATTCCAAAGCAGTATATGTCATTCTAAAACTTCGCATTTCATTCCAAAACTTCGTATTTCATTCCAAAACTTCGTATTTCATTCCAAAACACCGTATTTCATTGCAACACATCGTATTTGAAGATATTTGTTATTGGCAATTTAAGAGGAATGATTTGTTCAACCAGATTTGAAGTAGATACCACCCCACACCTGGACACCATGTGAAATCTCAAGCAGCAGCACGCTGGTAGGCCAGCGATTGCAAAGTCAAAGCGAAGGAAGGCGGCTGGATACATAGACTTGGGATAGGGCTGCTGGCTTTCTGCTATGGGCACCCTTCATCAGCGTAATTTAATGTAATTTAGGGGCTATTTAAAATGCAAATCCCATGAATTTGGGTTTCCCGGAAATTAGTTTCATTCGGGTCGGATTTTTTTTGGCACTTATATGGGAAGAATTCCAGAGAAATCGCAGAACCATAGACCCAGCTGGAATTCGGGATTCATTGGGTGGCAAAAAAAATATGAAGTGTCAATTTCAATCTTTTGGATTGCTAGGCATATAGTTTCCTCTTCCCATATGACATATTAACAAATCACCTAATTGAAATTCCAGTTGGAAAATTTTGGTGCAACATTGTTGAGCAATTCTTTGTGGGATGTCCGTTTCATTCCCATAGATTCCTTGGCAAAAAAAGACTAATTGCTTTTTTGAGGGAATTGAACGTATTCAAAATATAAGTTCCACTAATTTTGCCCATATTAGTGGTACAGCACAAGCCATGAAACCTGCCCTGGGCCCAACTTGAATTGCAACAGGAGACATTGCCCTGGCTTTTATTCGTTGTGGCTTTTTGTCCAAATTACTGAATGGGAGAAGGCACCAAAAATCAGTAAACGCAAATACACTTGATTCTATGATTGATTTGGTTTTAAATCCCAAAGACCTTGTAGCCACCAAATTGCCAAACCAGGCAAAAATTCAAAAGTATCCTGGCCCATCACCTTTATGAGAGCAGTTGGCGCAGCTGCTTCAGGTCAGCTTTCTTCCAAGCACCTGGCCGTTTGACCTTGGAGAACAACGATGTGGCAGGACATGTTGGTGTGGTGGGCATGTAGGGCATGCATGTTTCTATTTTCAAACTTTGTGATCTGGGAAATGAGATTCTGGCTGGCTTTTTCCCCGAACGTTGGATCTTATCGAAAGCGGTCTTGATGACAGCGCTGAAGTGCAATCCTTTGGAATCCTACAAAGTGAAACTGCACAGGACCCAAAAAAGCCCCCACAACAACTATTGAACACCCTGTCCCTGTCCGTATGGGCTTTGTGGAATTTGCACATCCTCTCCCCATACAGAGCCGGATAGACTTGTGTTTTTTTAAGGCCAGGCCCTCCACTCCTCAGCCGGCTGGGCACCAGTAGGGTTAGTCATCTGGATTCTTTGACGCGGAATCTGTTTCGATCCCTTGCCACCATGTGAAAAAAAAAACATTGTAAATCCAAAAGTATTGTTGGACGAATTCCAACCAACTGGGAAAGTCCTGCAAAGATTTTGAATGTGTTTGAACGAAGGGTGAAATAGCTGAGGGCATGACACTGTGAAGGAACCATCAGGCTTCCTTTTCCGCACAACAACTTTTGCCTTTTCGGAATTGGCCTTCAGTTGTTCACGTTTTTTCTTGGACAGCTTGATGTGGAACTTTTTGATAAAGCTCCTCATGTGGGAAACCAACTATGACCAAACTTTGCTTTCAAAAGGCACCAAGGTCAAAATGTGTGAAAAAAGGTCTCCCCCCAAAATTGCCATTATTTTCATCTTTCCCTAAGACTGCCTGACCTTGGTGCAGGACTGAGCCCCGATCCCTGTACTCCAAATCCGAGACGGCTTCATCGTCAAGGCGCCGTGGGCCCCCATGTAACTGGGTGGAATGGTGGTAGGAGATTTATCTTGGTCTGTGAATTGAATAGTGGATCCATTAATCATCTTGTGGGAACCTCGACAGTATAGAATATAGAACAAAATGAGCTCATCTCCAAGATAGTATAACAATGAACAGAGATGATTAATGGATCTTTTGCAACGATCTTCATCTGCAGTTTCAAGAAGTGTTGATGCTTTCTGGGGCCGGGACAAGAATTGTTCATACCAATAACACCCAAACATTTTCTGAATGGCAACGCGTAGTGCGACAAAGTCTGGAAAGAACCGCATACACGATGTTTGTGGTTGCTCCAAAGCAAAATATACGCCACGGCATGTGGCTAGGGCCACCAAAAGAAGTGCTCGAGCACATATCCTCAATCCAAGGGGCTTGGGCATCAAACGACCATCCAAAAATCAAATGCCTTGAACAGTCAGGATAAATTAGATTATGTACTGACCCCGATTCTACTTCACAACTGTATATAAATAAAAGCCAAGTTTCAGGTTAGCCAACCGAATGTAATCTTTTTTCTCGTCGCCATATGGCTTTTGAGAATTCCGTTGGGAGGTATGGGAATTGACCCATACAAAACTTGAACAAGGAGGCCCAAGAGTTATCACTGCATCTGGGGCCAACCGGAGCGTGTGAAGAACGCTCTCTGCAAAGCCAGACCTCAGCAACGGAATCCACATTTTACCATAACTTCATTTGAGGAAAAGCCTATTTTGTTTCAAAGCACATGATCTGGATGCCCGGACAGGAAGGCATGTTTTCATTACTTTTGGCAAATGAATTAGGTAAGGCACAAACGCTGTAGCTATGTTGTTTGCTTCGCCACGGGAAGCGATGTCGAAGTATTCCCTCGCAAATTTGTCAATGAATGAAATAGATCTGTGCAATCAATATTTCACCATTGTAACGAACAAACCTCAATTCTGAGTTCCAAGCGATGAGTATCCGGCCCCACCTTTAGGGCAAAATTTGAGGGATGATGAGGGATGTGCTGAAACTAGTTGGTTGGAGTTGGCTGGATTATGATGGCATCCTTCGTTCTCACAGTTCAGCTAAGGGTGTTGCAGAAGGCCTTGTGGATTGCCTTCTCCCCAGAAAAGACATCATAGTTCCACAAATCCTTGCAAAGAGCGTGTCCAAGTGTTTTGTTCCAAATCTGGTTTCCCAAGCTGGGGTGCAAACTCTGCATGGGTACTTCAAGTAGTTTGCTTGTGCCACGGCATCAGCAACCAGGATCCTAGTCCAGTCGGCGAAATTCGGGGAAGGTAAGCTGGATTCAGGCAAATAATTCTGACATCTTACGTAATTACGTGTTCTTGGGGACCCAGCAATTCGCGGGGTGCCCCAAGATGTAGAAGCATGGTGGCAGCGCATGCTGTCAGCGCCAACGCACTCCGCTGCCATGCAGGTCCTACCATGGTGCCAAAGGTCTTTGAAGTTCCTGTCAGTGATGGAGCCACGGGACTGCAGGCAGAGGGTCTGGACACTTGCTGGATACATGTACAAACCAACTCCCAGATGTGACGGATTCAACTTTATTTTTGTCCGCTGTTTCATGTCTCAATTGCCCCAAGATTGATTGAATCGGCTATGCGACTCATGTGAGACCCTCTGCTCTAGATCAAAACGACCTTCATGGCTAAGGACCCAAGAATCAAATGCATTATACTATAAATGTTTGTGGATTGGTTATTGGCCCAGCCATGATGTCAACCCCTAAGCTCAGTCAGAGTCAGAGCCGGTGTCAGAAACATGTGATTTCTTTGACGGAAAAGAAGAGCAATCTACCCAAGCTCCAAGACAGCGAGCCAGGACCCACCTTAGAATGTCTTGCCATAATCTGTGTCTAACTTTTTCCAGTAAGTAGATTTTTGTCCTGAGAATGAAACGCATGGCCAATGCCATGAACACCCCAAGTCAGTGTGACTCCCTTGGACTTCTTCTTGTGAGCCTGGCACAATGGCCAAGAAACTACAGCCCCCCTGAGCCACGGAAAAATATGCCGGAATCACCGCGAAATTCGTTCCAAAGTGTTTGTTCACATTTTCCTGAACATCGATTGGGCCCCCTCGAACATAGAAGGAACCACCAGTGAGCCTTAGGTTCATCATTTCAATTTCAATAGTGAAATTTCTAAATCAAACGTAGATAAAACATGATAAAAAGAGATTCACCTCACTGCTCTGAGATTGGGGCAAAGTGGAAACGGAGACACAACTGTCTTTCAAAGTCTCCGGAACCGTTTCCACGTCAGGTGCCTCTGTCCAAGACCTAGGGAGGCATCAACACAAACCGTTTAAAAAAATCAAATGCCTTGAGAGCCTATGGCCCACACCCCTTAGCCATCACCTCTTCACTTGGGAGCTTGTAGTTGTTGGAGTCGTCAGCAGCAAACTTGCGGAGGATCTCGATGTTCTTCACGCGGTTCTCCAGTGAATGGAGGCAAGGGTTGGGGGACCAACCAATACAAAGGACATCAGAGGACTGAGGAACCCGAGTTCAAGAATTGTTCAATGATGGCTGTTGGCAATTGAAGGAATTGCTTTCAAGATTCATGATCTTGATGGATGCTGTTAAAATTATTTCGTAGATTTTCGTAGCTATAAGGGTTCAGTCTGGCCATGTTTGGCCTCTTTGTAGTACTTCTTTGGCTCTTTTGCGTTGCCCTCCTCGTCCTGGGAAAGCAAGAGCTCTAGTGCTACAGCTTGGAACCCAGAGTTAAGAAGAAAATGCAGATACTAGATATCATTTCCACGTAGTTTCTGGAAGTCTGTGTTTTTGAGTTTGCTTGGAAGCCCTATAATTTTCCAAGATGAATCAACAACCTGATAGGGAGGTTGTGACCCTGGGTCTGTGCAAGCTTCTGTCCTTCTCCTTTTCCTTTTTCTTGGCATGCTTTTCTTTTGGCTTCTTGGGAGTCTCAGCATCCACCGTGCTTCCCCCCGTGGGCTTGCCTCCTTCAGGATCATCTTCCTGTTCACTCTCCGCGGGCTTGCTTTCCTTATCAGGGTGATCTTCCTTCTCACTTTCCTTGTCATCCTCCTTTGTGCGTTTCTTCGGTTCCTTCTCAGCGTCAGCCTTCTTTCTCTTCTTGGAAGCTGCTTTTTCCTTGGGCTGTTTTTTTGGACGCTTTGGTTTTGGTTCATCGTCCTGGCTTTCTGCATCTCTTTCTTTCTTCATTTTCTCATCTTCATCATCCAGCGCAGCTTCCATTGATACTTCCTCTTCATTCTCGGGTGCTTTTTCCTCTTCTTCTGGCTTCTGTGGTTTTGCCTTAGCAGCTCTCTTTGGCCTGCCAGGTTTTTTCTTCTCAGCTTCCGCTGCTGCCTTCTCTTCCTTTGCTTTCTTTTTCAGGTCAGCTCTCATCCTCCTTTGCTCCTCAAGAATTTGCCTCGCTTCTTCTTCTTCTTGTTGTTCATCTCCTTCTGCCTCAAGCTCCTGTAACTCAGGAATGTGATGAAGCAAAGGCTTTGTGTCTTTGAAGGTTCCTCTCATTTTGCTGCTGTCAATGTTATTTCGATTCATGGCATCATCTTCGCTATCGATTTCGATTTCTTCTTTCTTGGCCTCTGCAAGTGCCTGTTTGACATACCTTCTGACCTCTTTGCCCGAGTCTTCGTCCACCTGTTCCAGGGTCTTGCGTAGGCTTGCAACCAAGGCAATCACCTCAGCCTTGATTCTTGCTCTTTTGACCTCTTCTGCTTCTTCCTTTTTGGTCTGCTGGATCATGTCCTGTGTAAACTTCTCGTCCAACTTCCTTTCTTGCTCCTCTTGGATCCTTTCTTTCTCTCTGTTCTGTTGCTCCAGAATCCTCTTCTGCTCTGCCCTCTTCTGTGCTCTCAGCCTTGCATCTTCCTCCTCCTTCTCCTCAGCCTTTCTCTTGGCCTCTTGGATTCTGTCCTCCGCCGCCTTCTGCTCATCTGCTTTGATCTTTTCCTCCTTGGCTTTCTTCGTCTCTTGGATTCTCTCCTCTGCCTTGATCCTTTCCTCCTCTGCTTTCCTCTCGGCCTGAATCCTTTTCTTCGCTGCCTGCAGCATTTCCTCTTCTTTCTCCTCCTCAGCCTTTTTGATCCTTTCCTGCTCTGCTTTCCTCTCGGCCTGAATCCTCTTCTTCGCTGCTTGCAGCATTTCCTCTTCTTTCTCCTTCTCAGCCTGTTTGATCCTTTCCTCCTCTGCCTTCTTCTCCGCCTGAATCCTCTTCTTCGCTGCTTGCAGCATTTCCTCTTCTTTCTCCTTCTCAGCCTGTTTGATCCTTTCCTCCTCTGCCTTCTTCTCTGCCTCAATCCTCTTCTTCGCTGCTTGCAGCATTTCCTCTTCTTTCTCCTTCTCAGCCTGTTTGATCCTTTCCTCCTCTGCCTTCTTCTCCGCCTCAATCCTCTTCTTCGCTGCTTGCAGCATTTCCTCTTCTTTCTCCTTCTCAGCCTGTTTGATCCTTTCCTCCTCTGCCTTCTTCTGCTCTGCACGAAGCCTTTGCTTCTCTGCCTCCAGCCTTTCCTCCTCAGCCTTGCTCTTATCGGCTTTGTTCCTTTCCTCATTTGATGCCTCCTTCTCTGCCGTCTTCTCGGCCCTTTCCTCTACCTTCTTCTCAGACTGCGGCTTTTCCTCTGCCTTCTGGCTTTCCACTTTGGCACTGCCCTTTGCCCTCGCTTCATCCTGCAGCCCTTCCAGAGACCTTTCTTCTGTCACTTCATCTTCGGTAAAATCCTCTTCCTCCTCCTCCTCTTCAACTATCACCATTTCTTCAGGGTTCTCTGTTTCCTTGTCTTCTACTCCTTTTTTCTCTTTTGCATTCTTTGCATCTTCCTGGTGCACTAGGGCCCGAGGGGTGATATTCTTCGGTTCGACTTGGATGCTTATAATGCCTGAGTGAACCTGAGAATTGTAAGTCAGCTTGAAATGGGGAAACATCCTTTTCCAGCCTTTGTGAGTGGTTTCCGGATAGACCTTGTTCTCTTCTCAACCCCTGCGTCCTGCCACGCTTGATGCATGTTGACTAAAAGTAGATAATGTGAATTGAGACATGCTGTGGATGGAAGAAATCCTGCAATAACGGGATACACCATTTACCAACTTGTGCAAGATTTCTTGCATCCACAACATTGAGACCATAAAACAGGATTTGACGTATTCATATCCTCGTAAATCATCGTGACCATTGCCTTCAGCTTGGCAATGTTTCCATCCTTTTGCCTAGAAGAAGGTTGCAAACTGGAAACCCCCACCCCAATTACTCGGTGACGCTGTTTGGCATGGTACATATGCTACAACTTCCTTACCATGCCTGGTGGATGTGGTACGGGCATAGTTTGCCAAAATGTTGCTCGCCAAAAGGCGATGCAGACCTGATTCCGTCGAAGCCCACTCCTCGGAGGCGAGTGCGCTGGAAGCAAGCTGAACCGAGGGGAAGTGATTTTTTCTAAGGGTCTGACTTCAAGGTCATCTTTTGGATCCACTAATCGCCAGGTTTCAGCAGTAACCATCAAAGCATCCTAGCACAAATTAACATGGTTGAAAATGATCGGTGCTATTTTTTGAAGTCTGAGGGGGTAGAATGTGTGATTGTGTGATCCCAATCTGCCTTTACCTCTCGTGGCGTTGGTTGGTCCAATGCAAAGTTTGGCAACCATTTGAGTGCAAAGAGCGTGTTGTTGTCGGTCTTGACCTGGCGCTGTAGCCAATTCCTTTTTTTTTAAAAAATAAGGAGAAACATGCCAGGAAAACCACATCTTCTGTGAGCCCCTTTTTGGAATTCACATCAAGAAAGCTGAAGATCACAGGTGGTACCTGCTATCCAACGATTGTTTGGGAGAACAAAGGGCCCAAATTCCCAAATCTTGTGCATCATAGTGGGGGGGCACCCTCTTGTCTTTCAGCAGCCTTTCGGCCTTTTGAATTGGCACGCCTTCTTTTTTGGCGAGCTCTAGGAACCTTTCCTCCCGGTAGCCTGTTTTCAAGATGTCAGTGTAGAAAGCCTGCCAAGCATTGTTTTTTCTTCTTCTTGGCCAGTGAATAAAAAAAGGTTCTTGCCCACATCCACCGACCTTTCCCAGCCTTTAGTAGGCTTACCCTGGTCTGGTCAGGCTTTGAGACGGGCATGATTGCACGCGGCGGTCGCCCCAGCAAAAAAAGGAAAAACAAGTCAGTTGTAAGAAACATCTACTTGGAATTGTTGCATGTGTTGGTGAATCAAACTTATGTAGGTTTCGTGGCAGCTTGAGCTGGGATCTCGTGAGTGCAAAGTGGCAAAGTCCCAGCAACAGCCCGACCAAAAAAACAAGCAAGCAACTGTGGCCAAAAGAAGGGAGGTGGCACCTTCATGGGTAGATTGGAGTTGGTTCATGCCTTGGCTAAGGCACGCCACCCACAGCTAAGTGGTCATGGCTCAACCCTTGCAAGCACTGGCAATGAAGAACTGAGATCCCAACGCCTCTTCAAGGCTTTCTTCATTGCCAGGTGCTTGCAAGGTTTGAGCCAATGTTTGAGACATGATGGATCGGTCTGGATCAGCTGCATTTTGGTATGGATTGGGGGTATGGATCGGCCTGTGTGTTCATGAATAAATCCAGGAATGAGTAAAACATAGCATTTCATAAATACGAAGTTTCACCTAGTAAAACTTAGTATTAACAAATACGAAGTTAAACTAAGTAAGTGACGCTTAGGGTATATATATGATGTGATATAGCTTCGAGCCATACCCACTGAGACATTTTTCTTGAGTCTTTTTTTTTGCCAGATGTTCACCGGATTTCACCGCTTGGTCCATGCTGCGGAGGAGAGATATCGGCGCCGTGGCTATGAGTGCGGTCTGGATGCCAGAGATTACCAAGAAGCTGCTGAGGAACGCTTCATTGAAGAAGATGAGGACAGCAGTTGTGGATTCAACTTCGGCCTTGGCTTGAAACAAACGTTTGAAGGTGAAAGATGAGAGAAAAAATATGAAAACATGAATGGTTGATATATGTTGATATGGTTGGTAGTTTCAACCTGTTCTTCAACTCTTATTTTCATTGATTCCCGTGGGATGAGGATCACTGATGTTTGGAGCATTGGAGCAGTGATGATATCAGGTGCTTTGGGTCTCTGAGGATCCTTACTGGTGGCGTGGCGATCCACAGCTGCTCTGTTTTGACTTGCCCTCCACGTCTGAAGAACACTTGACGCATGGAGCACCAACGTCATCCCAATGGTGCCTTGGGCACTGCTCAAATCACTTAGATATTTCAATGCCCTGTGCAAGACGGTGATTAGATCAGAAAAGGGTTGCTCCTATCAGCAGATATTTTATGTATATATTTGCATTTTTTTGCATATTTTCCAATTTATTTATCATTATATTTCATATGTTCTTTCTTTTTGTATTTTTCATAATGCATCAGTTTTTACTATTTTTGTGTTTTTTCCCAAAAGCATCTCCGATGCTTGGGTTCTCGTTTAGTTGCACTCGCCGCGGGGGAGCGAGACTGAGTGGTCGACGGAGATGTGTTGGAAGGAAGGAAGGAAGGAAGGAAGGAAGGAAGGAAGCAAGGAAGGAAGGAAGGAAGGAAGGAAGGGAAGGAAGGAAGGAAGGAAGGAAGGAAGGAAGGAAGCAAGGAAGCAAGGAAGCAAGGAAG